>CM042988.1:14714571-15314571 GCA_023678885.1 Pogostemon cablin
GCATCATGATGAAGGATTTATGAATAATGATGAAGGAAATGAGCAACATGATGTGGGAAATGAGCATCATTATGATGGAAATACACATCGTAATGAAGGGAATAAGCATCATGAAGAAGTATTATGCATCATGATGATAGAAACGAACATCATGATGAAGGAAATACGCATCATGATAAAGGAAATACACATCATGATGAAGGAAAATAGCATAATGTTGAGGAAATAAGCATCACGTTGAAGGAAATATGCATCATGAAGAAGGAAATGAGCATCATGATGCAAGAAATAAACATCATGATGAAAGAAACATGCAGCCTGATGAAGGAAATGAGAATCATCACACAGAAAGTGAGCATTATGATGAAAGATTTATGCATTATAATGATGGAAATGAGCGTCGTGATGAAGGAAAATAACATCATGATGAAAGAAATATGTGTCATGATGAAGGAAATGAGCATCATGATGAAGAAAATATACATCATGATGGAGGAAATGCGCATCATGATAAAGGAAATGAGAATCATGATGTTTGAAATAACCATCATGATGACAGAATAGAGCATCATGATAAGGGAAATGAGCGTCATGATGAAGGAAATATTCATCATGATAAAGGAAATGAGCATCATGATGTAGGAAATAAGCATCATGATGAAGGAAACATGCATCTTGATGAAGTAAATGAGCATCATGATGAAGAAAATGAGCATCACAATAAAGATTTATGCATCATGATGATGGAAATAAGCATCGTGATGAAGGAAATGAGCATCATGTAAAAGGAAATATGCATTATGAAGAAGAAAATAAGTATCATGTTGGGGGAAATGAGCATCATGATAATAGAAATATGCATCATGATGAAGGAAATGAGCATCATTATGTAGAAAATGTGTATAATGATGAAGGAAACACGCATCATTATTAAGGAAATGAGCATCATGATGAAGGATTTAAGCATCATGATGAAGGAAATGAGCATAATGATGAAGGATTTATGAATAATGATGAAGGAAATGAGCATCATGATGTGGGAAATGAGCTTCATTATGAAGGAAATACGCATCATAATGAAGGGAATAATCATCAATATGAAGTATTATTCATCATGACGATGGAAATGAGCATCATGATGAAGGAAATACGCATCATGATGAAGAAAAAGAGCATCATGTTGAAGGAAATGAGCATCACGTTGAAGGAAATATGCATCATGACGAAAGAAATGAGAATCATGATGTAATAAATAAGCATCATGATGAAAGAAACATGCAACTTGATGAAGGAAATGAGTATCATCACGCAGAAAATGAGCATCATGATGAAAGATTTATGCATTATAATGATGGAAATAAGCATCGTGATGAAGGAAATGAGCATCATGATGAAAGAGCATTTGGGTCATGATGAAGGAAATGATCATCATGATGAAGGAAATGCTCTTTATGATGAAGAAAATATACATCATGATGGAGGAAATGAGCATCATGATGAAGGAAATGAGTATCATGATGTTTGAAATAAGCATTTTAATGAAAGAAAAGAGCATCATGATATGGGAAATGAGCATCATGATGAAGGAAATATGCTTCATGATAAAGGAAATGAGCATCATGATGAAGGAAAAGAGAATCATGTTGAAGGAAATGAGCATCACGTTGAAGGAAATATGCATATTGACGAAGGAAATGAGCATCATGATGTAATAAATAAGCATCATGATGAAAGAAACATGCAGCTTGATGAAGGAAATGAGTATCATCACGCAGAAAATGAGCATCATGATGAAAGATTTATGCATTATAATGATGGAAATAAGCATCGTGATGAAGGAAATGAGCATGATGATGAAAGAGCATTTGGGTCATGATGAAGGAAATCTCTTCATGATGAAGAAAATATACATCATGATGGAGGAAATGAGCATCATGATGAAGGAAATGAGTATCATGATGTTTGAAATAAGCATTTTGATGAAAGAAAAGAGCATCATGATAAGGGTAATGAACATCATGATGAAGGAAATATGCTTCATGATAAAGGAAATGAGCATCATGATGTATGAAATAAGCATCATGATGAAGGAAACATGCATCTCGATAAAGAAAATGAGCATCATGATGAAGAAAATGAGCATCACGATGAAGGATTCATGCATCCTGATGATGGAAATAAGCATCGTGATGAAGGAAATGAGCATCATGTTAAAGAAAATATGCAAAATAAAGAAAAAAATAATTATCATGATGGAGGAAATGAGCGTCATGATGATAGAAATATGCATCATGATGAAGGAAATGAGCATCATTATGTAGGAAATGAGCATCATGATGAAGTATTTAAGCATCATGAAGAAGGATTTATGAATAATGATGAAGGAAATGAGGATCATGATGTGGGAAATGAGCATCATTATGATGGAAATACACATCGTAATGAAGGGAATAAGCATCGTGAAGAAGTATTATGCATCATGATGATGGAAACGAACATCATGATGAAGGAAATACGCATCATGATAAAGGAAATACACATCATGATGAAGGAAAATAGCATAATGTTGAGGAAATAAGCATCACGTTGAAGGAAATATGCATCATGAAGAAGGAAATGAGCATCATGATGTAAGAAATAAGCATCATGATGAAAGAAACATGCAGCCTGATGAAGGAAATGAGTATCATCACACAGAAAGTGAGCATTATGATGAAAGATTTATGCATTATAATGATGGAAATGAGCGTCGTGATTAAGGAAAATAGCATCATGATGAAAGAAATATGTGTCATGATGAAGGAAATGAGCATCATGATGAAGAAAATATACATCATGATGTAGGAAATGCGCACCATGATAAAGGAAATGAGCATCATGATGTTTGAAATAACCATCATGAAGACAAAATAGAGCATCATGATAAGGGGAATGAGCGTCATGATGAAGGAAATATTCATCATGATAAAGGAAATGAGCATCATGATGTAGGAAATAAGCATCATGATGAAGGAAACATGCATCTTTATGAAGTAATTGAGCATCATGATGAAGAAAATGAGTATCACAATGAAGGATTTATGCATCATGATGATGGAAATAAACTTCGTGATGAAGGAAATGAGCATCATGATAAAGGAAATATGCATTATGAAGAAGAAAATAAGTATCATGTTGGGATAAATGAGCATCATGATAATAGAAATATGCATCATAATGTAGGAAATGAGCATCGTTATGTAGAAAATGTGTATCATGATGAAGGAAACACGCATCATTATTAAGGAAATGAGCATCATGATGAAAGATTTAAGTATCATGATGAAGGAAATGAGCATAATGATGAAGGATTTCTGAATAATGATGAAGGAAATGAGCATTATGATGTGGGAAATGAGCTTCATTATGAAGGAAATACGCATCATAATAAAGGGAATAAGCATCAATATGAAGTATTATGCATCATGATGATGAAAATGAGCATCATGATGAAGGAAATACGCATCATGATGAAGGAAAAAAGCATCATGTTGAAGGAAATGAGCATCACGTTGAAAGAAATATGCATCATGACGAAAGAAATGAGAATCATGATGTAATAAATAAGCATCATTATGAAAGAAACATGCAGCTTGATGAAGGAAATGAGTATCATCACGTAGAAAATGAGCATCATGATGAAAGATTTATGCATTATAATGATGAAAATAAGCATCGTGATGAAGGAAATGAGCGTGATGAAGGAAATGAGCATGATGAAGAAAGAGCATTTGGGTCATGATGAAGGAAATAATAATCATGAAGAAGGAAATGCTCTTCATGATGAAGAAAATATATATCATGATGGAGGAAATGAGCATCATGATGAAGGAAATGAGTATCATGATGTTTGAAATTAGCATTTTGATGAAAGAAAAGAGCATCATGATAAGGGAAATGAGCATCATGATGAAGGAAATATGCTTCATGATAAAGGAAATGAGCATCATGATATAGGAAATAAGCATCATGATGAAGGAAACATGCATCTTGATAAAGAAAATGAGCATCATGATGAAGAAAATGAGCATCACGATGAAGGATTCATGCATCCTGATTATGGAAATAAGCATCGTGATGAAGGAAATGAGCATCATGTTAAAGAAAATATGCATAATAAAGAAAAAAATAATTATCATGATGGAGGAAATGAGCGTCATGATGATAGAAATATGCATCATGATGAAGGAAATGAGCATCATTATGTAGGAAATGAGCATCATGATGAAGTATTTAAGCATCATGATGAAGGATTTATGAATAATGACGAAGGAAATGAGCATCATGATGTAGTAAATGAGCATCATTATGATGGAAATACACATCGTAATGAAGGGAATAAGCATCATGAAGAAGTATTATGCATTATGATGATGGAAATGAACATCATGATGAAGGAAATACGCATCATGATAAAGGAAATACACATCATGATGAAGGAAAATAGCATAATGTTGAGGAAATAAGCTTCACGTTGAAGGAAATATGCATCATGAAGAAGGAAATGAGCATCATGATGTAAGAAATAAGCATCATGATGAAAGAAACATGCAGCCTGATGAAGGAAATGAGTATCATCACACAGAAAGTGAGCATTATGATGAAATAATTATGCATTATAACGATGGAAATGAGCGTCGTGATGAAGGAAAATAACATCTTGATGAAAGAAATATGTGTCATGATGAAGGAAATGAGCATCATGATGAAGAAATTATACATCATGATGGAGGAAATGCGCATCATGATAAAGGAAATGAGCATCATGATGTTTGAAATAACCATCATGATGACAGAATAGAGCATCATGATAAGGGAAATGAGCGTCATGATGAAGGAAATATTCATCATGATAAAGGAAATGAGCATCATGATGTAGGAAATAAGCATCATGATGAAGGAAACATGCATCTTGATGAAGTAAATGAGCATCATGATGAAGAAAATGAGCATCACAATGAATGATTTATGCATCATGATGATGGAAATAAGCTTCGTGATGAAGGAAATGAGCATCTTGATAAAGGAAATATGCATTATGAAGAAGAAAATAAGTATCATGTTGGGGGAAATGAGCATCATGATAATAGAAATATGCATCATAATGAAGGAAATGAGCATCGTTATGTAGAAAATGTGTATCATGATGAAGGAAACACGCATCATTATTAAGGAAATGAGCATCATGATGAAAGATTTAAGCATCATGATGAAGGAAATGAGCATAATGATGAAGGATTTCTGAATAATGATGAAGGAAATGAGCATCATGATGTGGGAAATGAGCTTCATTATGAAGGAAATACGCATCATAATGAAGGGAATAAGCATCAATATGAAGTATTATGCATCATGATGATGGAAATGAGCATCATGATGAAGGAAATACGCATCATGATGAAGGAAAAGAGCATCATGTTGAAGGAAATGAGCATCACGTTGAAGGAAATATGCATCATGATGAAAGAAATGAGAATCATGATGTAATAAATAAGCATCATTATGAAAGAAACATGCAGCTTGATGAAGGAAATGAGTATCATCACGAAGAAAATGAGCATCATGATGAAAGATTTATGCATTATAATGATGGAAATAAGCATCGTGATGAAGGAAATGAACGTGATGAAGGAAATGAGCATGATGATGAAAGAGCATTTGGGTCATGATGAAGGAAATGATCATCATGAAGAAGGAAATGCTCTTCATGATGAAGAAAATATATATCATGATGGAGGAAATGAGCATCATGATGAAGGAAATGAGTATCATGATGTTTGAAATAAGCATTTTGATGAAAGAAAAGAGCATCATGATAAGGGAAATGAGCATCATGATGAAGGAAATATGCTTCATGATAAAGGAAATGAGCATCATGATATAGGAAATAAGCATCATGATGAAGGAAACATGCATCTTGATAAAGAAAATGAGCATCATGATGAAGAAAATGAGCATCACGATGAAGGATTCATGCATCCTGATGATGGAAATAAGCATCGTGATGAAGGAAATGAGCATCATGTTAAAGAAAATATGCATAATAAAGAAAAAAATAATTATCATGATGGAGGAAATGAGCGTCATGATGATAGAAATATGCATCATGATGAAGGAAATGAGCATCATTATGTAGGAAATGAGCATCATGATGAAGTATTTAAGCATCATGATGAAGGATTTATGAATAATGACGAAGGAAATGAGCATCATGATGTAGGAAATGAGCATCATTAAGATGGAAATACACATCGTAATGAAGGGAATAAGCATCATGAAGAAGTATTTTGCATTATGATGATGGAAATGAACATCATGATGAAGGAAATACGCATCATGATAAAGGAAATACACATCATGATGAAGGAAAATAGCATAATGTTGAGGAAATAAGCATCACGTTGAAAGAAATATGCATCATGAAGAAGGAAATGAGCATCATGATGTAAGAAATAAGCATCATGATGAAAGAAACAAGCAGGCTGATGAAGGAAATGAGTATCATCACACAGAAAGTGAGCATTATGATGAAATATTTATGCATTATAACGATGGAAATGAGCGTCGTGATGAAGGAAAATAGCATCATGATGAAAGAAATATGTGTCATGATGAAGGAAATGAGCATCATGATGAAGAAATTATACATCATGATGGAGGAAATACGCATCATGATAAAGGAAATGAGCATCATGATGTTTGAAATAACCATCATGATGACAGAATAGAGCATCATGATAAGGGAAATGAGCGTCATGATGAAGGAAATATTCATCATGATAAAGGAAATGAGCATCATGATGTAGGAAATAAGCATCATGATGAAGGAAACATGCATCTTGATGAAGTAAATGAGCATCATGATGAAGAAAATGAGCATCACAATGAAGGATTTATGCATCATGATGATGGAAATAAGCATCGTGATGAAGGAAATGAGCATCATGATAAAGGAAAAGAGCATCATGTTGAAGGAAATGAGCATCACGTTGAAGGAAATATGCATCATGACGAAAGAAATGAGAATCATGATGTAATAAATAAGCATCATTATGAAAGAAACATGCAGCTTGATGAAGGAAATGAGTATCATCACGTAGAAAATGAGCATCATGATGAAAGATATATGCATTATAATGATGGAAATAAGCATCGTGATGAAGGAAATGAGCGTGATGAAGGAAATGAGCATGATGATGAAAGAGCATTTGGGTCATGATGAAGGAAATGATCATCATGAAGAAGGAAATGCTCTTCATGATGAAGAAAATATATATCATGATTGAGGAAATGAGCATCATGATGAAGGAAATGAGTATCATGATGTTTGAAATAAGCATTTTGATGAAAGAAAAGAGCATCATGATAAGGGAAATGAGCATCATGATGAAGGAAATATGCTTCATGATAAAGGAAATGAGCATCATGATATAGGAAATAAGCATCATGATGAAGGAAACATGCATCTTGATAAAGAAAATGAGCATCACGATGAAGAAAATGAGCATCACGATGAAGGATTCATGCATCCTGATGATGGAAATAAGCATCGTGATGAAGGAAATGAGCATCATGTTAAAGAAAATATGCATAATAAAGAAAAAAATAATTATCATGATGGAGGAAATGAGCGTCATGATGATAGAAATATGCATCATGATGAAGGAAATGAGCATCATTATGTAGGAAATGAGCATCATGATGAAGTATTTAAGCATCATGATGAAGGATTTATGAATAATGACGAAGGAAATGAGCATCATGATGTAGGAAATGAGCATCATTATGATGGAAATACACATCGTAATGAAGGGAATAAGCATCATGAAGAAGTATTATGCATTATGATGATGGAAATGAACATCATGATGAAGGAAATACGCATCATGATAAAGGAAATACACATCATGATGAAGGAAAATAGCATAATGTTGAGGAAATAAGCATCACGTTGAAGGAAATATGCATCATGAAGAAGGAAATGAGCATCATGATGTAAGAAATAAGCATCATGATGAAAGAAACATGCAACCTGATGAAGGAAATGAGTATCATCACACAGAAAGTGAGCATTATGATGAAATATTTATGCATTATAACGATGGAAATGAGCGTCGTGATGAAGGAAAATAGCATCATGATGAAAGAAATATGTGTCATGATGAAGGAAATGAGCATCATGATGAAGAAATTATACATCATGATGGAGGAAATGCGCATCATGATAAAGGAAATGAGCATCATGATGTTTGAAATAACCATCATGATGACAGAATAGAGCATCATGATAAGGGAAATGAGCGTCATGATGAAGGAAATATTCATCATGATAAAGGAAATGAGCATCATGATGTAGGAAATAAGCATCATGATGAAGGAAACATGCATCTTGATGAAGTAAATGAGCATCATGATGAAGAAAATGAGCATCACAATGAAGGATTTATGCATCATGATGATGGAAATAAGCATCGTGACGAAGGAAATGAGCATCATGATAAAGGAAATATGCATTATGAAGAAGAAAATAAGTATCATGTTGGGGGAAATGAGCATCATGATAATAGAAATATGCATCATGATGAAGGAAATGAGCATCGTTATGTAGAAAATGTGTATCATGATGAAGGAAACACGCATCATTATTAAGGAAATGAGCATCATGATGAAGGATTTAAGCATCATGATGAAGGAAATGAGCATAATGATGAAGGATTTCTGAATAATGATGAAGGAAATGAGCATCATGATGTGGGAAATGAGCTTCATTATAAAGGAAATACGCATCATAATGAAGGGAATAAGCATCAATATGAAGTATTATGCATCATGATGATGGAAATGAGTATCATGATGAAGGAAATACGCATCATGATGAAGGAAAAGAGCATCATGTTGAAGGAAATGAGCATCACGTTGAAGGAAATATGCATCATGACGAAAGAAATGAGAATCATGATGTAATAAATAAGCATCATGATGAAAGAAACATGAAGCTTGATGAGGGAATTGAGTATCATCACGTACAAAATGAGCATCATGATGAAAGATTTATGCATTATATTGATGAAAATAAGCATCGTGATGAAGGAAATGAGCATCATGATGAAAGAGCATTTGGGTCATGATGAAGGAAATGATCATCATGATGAAGAAAATGTTCTTCATGATGAAGAAAATATACATCATGATGGAGGAAATGAGCATCATGTGAAGGAAATGAGTATCATGATGTTTTAAATAAGCATTTTGATGAAAGAAAAGAGCATCATGATAAGGGAAATGAGCATCATGATGAAGGAAATATGCTTCATGATAAAGGAAATGAGCATCATGATGTAGGAAATAAGCATCATGATGAAGGAAACATGCTTCTTGATGAAGAAAATGAGCATCATGATGAAGAAAATGAGTATCACGATGAAGGATTTATGCATCCTGATGATGGAAATAAGCATCGCGATGAAGGAAATGAGCATCATGATAATGAAAATATGCATAATGAAGACGAAAATAAGCATCATGATAGAAGAAATGAGCATCATGATGATGGAATGAACATCATAATGACACAAATATGCATCATGATGAAGGAAATGAGCATCATTATGTAGAAAATGAGCATCATGATGAAGGAAACACGCATTATTATTAAGGAAATGAGCACCATGATGAAGGATTTAAGCATCATGATGATAGAAATGAGCATCATGATGTGGGAAATGAGCATCATTATGAAGTAAATACGAATCATAATGAAGCTAATGAGCATCATGATGAAGAATTATGCATCATGATGACGGATATGAGCATCATGATGAAGGAAAAGAGCATCATGTTGAAGGAAATGAGCATCACGTTGAAGGAAATATGCATCATGACGAAGGAAATGAGCATCATGATGTAATAAATAAGCATCATGATGAAAGAAACATGCAGCTTGATGAAGGAAATGAGTATCATTACGTAGAAAATGAGCATCATGATGAAAGATTTATGCATTATAATGATGGAAATAAGCATCGTGATGAATGGAATGAGCATGATAATGAAAGAACATTTGGGTCATGATGAAGGAAATGATCATCATGATGAAGGAAATGCGCTTCATGATGAAGAAAATATACATCATGATGGAGGAAATGAGCATCATGATGAAGGAAATGAGCATCATGATGTTTGAAATAAGCATTATGATCAAAGAAAAGAGCTTCATGATAAGGGAAAAGAGCATCATGATGATGGAAATATGCATCATGATAAAGAAAATGAGCATCGTGATGTAGGAAATAAGCATCATGATGAAGGAAACATGCATCTTGATGAAGAAAATGAGCATAATGATGAAGAAAATGAGCATCACGATGAAGGATTCATGCATCCTGATGATGGAAATAAGCATCGTGATGAAGGAAATGTGTATCATATTAAAGAAAATATGCATAATAAAGAAGAAAATAAGCATCAAGATGGAGGAAATGAGCGTCATGATGACAGAAATATGCATCATGACGAAGGAAATGAGCATCATGATGAAGTATTTAAGCATCATGATGAAGGAAATGTGCATCATGGTGAAGGATTTATGAATAATGATGAAGGAAATGAGCATCATGATGTGGGAAATGAGCATCATTATGATGGAAATACACATCGTAATGAAGGGAATAAGCATCATGAAGAAGTATTATGCATCATGATGATGGAAATGAAAATCTTGATGAAGGAAATACGCATCATGATGAAGGAAATACACATCATGATGAAGGAAAATAGCATAATGTTGAAGGAAATAAGCATCACGTTGAAGAAAATAAGCATCGTGAAGAAAGAAATGAGCATAATGATGTGAGAAATAAACATCATGATGAAAGAAACATGCAGCCTGATGAAGGAAATGAGTATCATCACGCAGAAAGTGAACATCATGATGAAAGATTTATACAGTATAATGATGGAAATGAGCGTCGTGATGAAGGAAAATAAAATCATGATGAAAGAAATATGTGTCATGATGAAGGAAATGAGCATCATGATGAAGAAAATATACATCATGATGGAGGAAATGGGCATCATGATAAAGGAAATGAGCATCATGATGTTTGAAAAAACCATCATGATGACAGAATAGAGCATCATGATAAGGGAAATGAGCGTCATGATGAAGGAAATATTCATTACGATAAAGGAATCGAGCATCATGATGTAGGAAATAAGCATCATGATGAAGGAAACATGCATCTTGATGAAGTAAATGAGCATCATGATTAAGAAAATGAGCATCACAATGAAGGATTTATGCATCATGATGATGGAAACACGTATCATTATTAAGGAAATGAGCATCATGATGAAGGAAATGAGCATAATGATGAAGGATTTATGAATAATGATGAAGGAAATGAGCATCATGATGTGGGAAATGAACTTAATTATGAAGGAAATACGCATCATAATGAAGGGAAAAAGCATCAATATGAAGTATTATGCATCATGATGATGGAAATGAGCATCATGATGAATAAAATACGCATCATGATGAAGGAAAAGAGCATCATGTTGAAGGAAATGAGCATCACGTTGAAGGAAATATGCATCATGACGAAAGAAATGAGCATCATGATGTAATAAATAAGCATCATGATGAAAGAAACAAGCAGCTTGATGAAGGAAATGAGTATCATCACGCAGAAAATGAGCATCATGATGAAAGATTTATGCAGTATAATGATGGAAATGAGCATCGTGATGAAGGAAAATAGCATCATGATGAAAGAAATATGTGTCACGGTGAAGGAAATGAGCATCATGATGAAAAAAATATACATCATGATGGAGGAAATGCGCATCATGATAAAGGAAATGAGCATCATGATGTTTGAAATAGCCATCATGATGACAGAATAGAGCATCATGATAAGGGAAATGAGCATCATGATGAAGGAAATATTCATCATGATAAAGGAATCGAGCATCATGATGTATGAAATAAGCATCATGATGAAGGAAACATGCATCTCGATGAAGTAAATGAGCATCATGATGAAGAAAATGAGCATCACAATGAAGGATTTATGCATCATGATGATGGAAATAAGCATCGCGATGAAGGAAATGAGCATTATGATAAAGGAAATATGCATTATGAAGAAGAAAATAAGTTTCATGTTGGGGGAAATGAGCATCATGATAATAGAAATATGCATTATGATGAAGGAAATGAGCATCATTATGTAGAAAATGTGTATCATGATGAAGGAAACACGCATCATTATTAAGAAAATGAGCATCATAATTAAGGATTTAAGCATCATGAAGAAGGAAATGAGCATAATGATGAAGGATTTATGAATAATGATGAAGGAAATGAGCATCATGATGTGGGAAATGAGCTCATTATGAAGGAAATATGCATCATAATGAAGGGAATAAGCATCAATATGAAGTATTATGCATCATGATGACGTAAATGAGTATCATGATGAAGGAAATACGCATCATGATGAAGGAAAAGAGCATCATGTTGAAGGAAATGAGCATCATGTTGAAGGAAATATGCATCATGATTAAAGAAATGAGCATCATGATGTAATAAATAAGCATCATGATGAAAGAAACATGCAGCTTGATGAAGGAAATGAGTATCATCACACAAAAAATGAGCAACATGATGAAAGATTTATGCATTATAATGATTGAAATAAGCATCGTGATGAAGGAAATGAGCATCATGATGTAAGAGCATTTGGGTCATGATGAAGGAAATGATCATCATGATGAAGGAAATGCTCTTCATGATGAAGAAAATATACATCGTGATGGAGGAAATGAGCATCATGATGAAGAAAATGAGCATCATGATGTTTGAAATAAGCATTATGATGAAAGAAATGAGCATCATGATAAGGGAAATGAGCATCATGATGAAGGAAATATGCTTCATGATAAAGGAAATGAGCATCATGATGTAGGAAATAAGCATCATGATGAAGGAAACATGCATCTTGATGAAGAATATGAGCATCATGATGAAGAAAATGAGCATCACGATGAAGGATTTATGCATCCTGATGATGGAAATAAGCATCGTGATGAAGGAAATGAGCATCATGATAAAGAAAATATGCATAACGAAGAGGAAAATAAGCATTATGATGGAGGAAATTAGCATCATGATGATGGAAATGAACATCATAATGACACATATATGCATCATGATGAAGGAAATGAGCATCATTATGTAGAAAATGAGCATCATGATGAAGAAAACACGCATCATTATTAAGGAAATGAGCACCATGATGAAGGATTTAAGCATCATGATGATAGAAATGAGCATCATGATGTGGGAAATGAGCATCATTACGAAATAAATACGCATCATAATGAGGCGAATAAGCATCATGATGAAGAATTATGCATCATGATGACGGATATGAGCATCATGATGAAGGAAAAGAGCATCATGTTGAAGGAAATGAGCATCATGTTGAAGGTAATATGCATCATGACGAAGGAAATGAGCATCATGATGTAACAAATAAGGATCATGATGAAAGAAACATGCAGCTTGATGAAGAAAATGAGTATCATCTCGCAGAAAATGAGCATCATGATGAATGAAATTAAAATCATTTGGGTCATGATGAAGGAAATGATCATGATGATGAAGGAAATGCGCTTCATGATGAAGGAAATAAGAATCATTATGAAGGAAATATGCATCATGATAAAGGAAATGAGCATCATGATGTGGGAAATGAGCATCATTATGAAGGAAATACGCATCATAATGAAGGGAATAAGCATCATGATGAAGTGTTATGCATCATGATGATGGAATGAGCATCATGATGAAGGAAATACGCATTATGATGAAGTAAAAGAGCATCATGTTGAAGGAAATGAGCATCACATTGAAGGAAATATACATCATGACGAAAGAAATGAGCATCATGATGTAATAAATAAGCATCATGATGAAAGAAACATGCGGCTTGATGAAGGAAATGAGTATCATCACACAGAAAATGAGCATCATGGTGAAAGATTTATGCATTATAATGATGGAAATGAGCATCGTGATGAAAGAAATGAGCATCATGATGAAAGAGCATTTGGGTCATGATGAAGGAAATGATCATCATGATGAAGGAAATGTGCTTCATGATGAAGGAAATTAGAATCATTATGAATGAAATATGCATCATGATAATGGAAATGAGCATCATGATGATTGAAATCAGAATCATGATGAATGATCATTAAGATGACGGAAATGAGCATCGTGATGAAGGATATGACCATAATGATGTAGGAAATTATCATCATGATGAAGGAGTAAGCATCATGATGATGGAAATTCGCATCATGACGAAGGAAATGATCATCATGTTGAAGGGAATGTGAATCATGATGAAGAAAATATGCATCATGATGAAGGAAATGAGCATCATGATGAAGGAAATGAGCATCATGGTGAAGGAGATATGCATCATGATGTAAGAAAGAGCGTCATGATGAAGGAAATATGCATCATAATGAAGAAAATGAGCATTATACTGAAGGAAATGGGCATCATTATGAAGTGAATATAAATTATGATGAAGGAAATGAGCATCGTGATGAATGAAATACGCATCATAATGAAGGAAATGAGAATCATGATGGAAATATTTATCATGATTAATGAAATGAGCATCACTATGAATTAAATGAGCATCATGATGTAGGAAATGAGTATCATTATGAAGAAAATATGCATCATGATGAAGGAAATATGCATCATTATGTAGGAAATGAGCAACATGATGTAGGAAATAGGCATCATGATGAAGGAAACTTGTATCATGATGAAGAAAATATGCATCATGATGAAGGAAATAAGCATCTCGATGAAGGAAATGAGAATCATGGTGAAGGAAACTAGCATCATGATCAAGGAAATGAGCCTCATGATGTAGGAAATATGCATCACATTAAAAGAAATGACCATAAAGATGAAGGAAATATGTATCATGATGAAGGAAATTAGTATCGTGATATAGGAAATGAGCATCATTATGAAGGAAATACGCATCATGATGAAGGAAATAAGACTAATGATGGTGGAAATGAGCATCATGATGAAGGAAATATGCATCATGATAAAGGACATGAGTGTCATGATGTAATTAATAAGAGGATGGAAATGAGCATCTTGATTGAGGAAATATGCATCATGATGAAGGAAATTTTCATAATGATAAATGAAATAAGCATCAAGATGAATAAAATGAACATCATGATGTAGGAAATAAGCATCAAGATGAAGGAAATACGCATCATGATGAAGGTAATAAGCATCATTGTGATGAAGAAAGTATGCATCATATTGAAGGAAATATGCACCATATTGAAGGAAATGAGCCTCATGATGAAGGAAACATGCATCATGATAATGTAAATGAGCATCATGATAAAGGAAAAGAGAATTATGATGAAGAAAGTATGCATCATGATGAAAGAAATGAGTATCATGATATAGGAAATGAGAACCATGACGAAGGAAATGAGCATTATGATAAAGGAAATATGCATCATCATGCAAGAAAGAGCATCATTTTAAAAGAAATATGCATCACGATGAAGGAAATGAGCATCGTGATGAAGAAAATATGCATCATGATGAAAGAAATGAGCATCATGATGAAGGAAATGAGCATCACGATGATGGAAATAAACATCATGTAGAAGGAAATAAGTGTCATGAAGAAGGAAATGATCATCATGATGAAAGAAATGGTCATCATGTTGATGGAAATGAATATCATGATGAAGGAAATATGCATCATGATGTTGGAATTGAGCATCATGATGAAGGAAACATGCAGCATGATGAAGCAAATGAGCTGATGAAGGAAATGAGCCTAACGATGAAGGAAATATGCATCAAGATGAAGGAAATGAGCATCACGACGATGGAAATGAGCATCAAGATGAAGAAAATGTGCATCATGATGAAGGAAATGAGCACCATAATGAAGGAAATGTCCATTAAGATGACAGAATTGTGTATCGTGATGAACGAAATATGCATCATGATTTAGGAAATGAGCATCATGATCAAAGAAACGATCATTAAGATGATGGAAGTGAACATAATTATGAAGGAAATATGCATCATGATAAATGAAATGAGCATCATGATGGAGGAAATGACCATAATGATGTAGGAAATGATCAACATGATGAAGTAAATATGCATCATGATGAAGAAAATTAGCATCATGACGTAAGAAATGAGAATCGTGATGTATGAAATACTCATCATTGTGATGAAAATGAGCATCATGATGAAGAATTGCATCTCAATGAAGTCATTCAGCATCGAGACGAAGGAAATAAGCATCATGATGTAAAAAGAGAGTCATGATGAAGGAAATGTGCATCATAATGAAGGAAATGAACATCATGATGAAGGAAATATGCATCATGATGATGGAAATGAGCATCATGATAAAGGAGACCATCATGATGATGGAAATAAGAATCATGATAAAGGTAAATATGCATCATCATAAAGAAATTAGTATCACGATGAAGAAATCGTTATCAAGATGATGAACATGAGCATCATGATGAAAAAAATATGTATTGTGATTTAGGAAATGAGCATTATGATGAAGGAAATATGCATATAGATGAATGAAATGAGTAACATGATAAATGAAATGTTAGTTAAGATGATGGAAATAAGTATTGTGATGAAGGAAATATGAATCATGATTTAGGAAATGAACATCACAATAAAGAAAATATGCATCATGATTAACGAAATGAGCGTCATGATTAAGAAATTGAGCATCATGATGGTGGAAATAGACATCATGAAGATGGAAATAAGCATCACGAAGAAGGAAATAATCGTCTGATGAAGTAAATGATCATCATGTTGATGGAAATGAACATCATGATGAAGGAAATATGCTTCATGATGTGGGAAATGAGCATCATGATGATGAAAAAATGTATCGTGATGAATGAAATGAGCATCATGATGTAGGGAATTAGCATCATGATGAAGGAAATATGCATCATGATAAAGGAAATGAGTCTAATGAAGAAAGAAATATGCATCATGATGAAGAAAATGAGCATCACGACAATAGAAAGAGCATCATGGTGAAGGAAATACGCATCAAGATAAGAGAAATGAACATTGTGATGAAGGAAATATGCATCATGATGAAGGGAATGTTCATTAAGATGACGAAAATGAGCATCGTGATGACGGAAATATGCATCATGATTAATGAAATGAACATCATGATAAAGGAAACTATCATTAAGATGATGGAAATGAGCATCATGAAGAAGAAAATGATTATTAAGATGATGGAAATGAACATCATTATGAAGGAAATATGCATCATGATGAAGGAAATGAGCCTCATGACGAAAGAAATGAGCATATTAATGTAGGAAATGATCAACATGATGATGTAAGTATGCATCAGGGCAAAGGAAATTAGCATCATGATGTTGGAAAATAGCATCATGATGAAGAAAATATGCATCATTATGAACAAAATATGCATCACGATGAAGGAAATGAGCACCGTGATGTAGGAAATAGGCATCATGATGAAGGAAACATGTATCATGATGAAGAAAATAGTCATAACGATGATAGATTTATACGTCATGATGATAGAAATGAGCATCATAGTGAAGGAAATGAGCATTAAGATAAAGGAAATGAGCCTCATGATGTAGGAAATAAGCATCATGATGAAGGAAATATGCATCATGATAAAAGAAATGACCATAAAGATGTAAGAAATATGTATCATGATGAAGGAAATTACCATCATGATGTAGGAAATAAGCATAATTATGAAGGAAATACGCATAATGATGAAGGAAATAAGAATCATGTTGATTGTAATGAGCATCATGATGAAGTAAATATGCATCATGATAAAGGAATTGGGTATCATGATTATGGAAACGATTATTAAGATGATGGAAATGAGCATTGGGATTAAGGAAATATGCATCATGATGTAGGAAATGAGCATCATGATAAAGGAAATATACACATGATCAATGAAATGAGCATCATGATGAATTAAATGAACATCATGATGTAGAAAATGAGCACCATGATAATGGAAATAAGCATCATTATGATGGAATTGATTATCATGTTGAAGGAAATATGCATCATAATGAAGAAAATGAGCATAATGATGTAGGATTTAGGCATCATGATGAAGGAAACATGCATCATGATAAAGGAAATGAGCATCATGATGATAGATTTATGTATTATTATGATGGAAATGAGCATCATGATGAAGGAAAAAAGAATAATGATGAAGAAAGTATGCATCATGATGACGGAAATGAGTACCATGATGAAGGAAGTGAGTACCATGACAAAGGACATGAGCATCACAATAAAGGAATATATACATCATGATCAATGAAATGAGCATCATGATGAATTAAATGAACATCATGATGTAGGAAATGAGTATCAAGATGAAGGAAATATGCATCATGATGTAGGAAATAAGCATCATGATGAAGGAAATACGCATCATGATGAAGGAAATAAGTATCATGATGTAGGAAATGAGAATCACGATAAAAGAAACCATTATCAAGATGATGGAAATGAGCATCATTATTAAGAAAATATGCATAATGATGAAGGATATGATTATCATCATGAAGGAAATGTGCATCATGATGATGGAAATAAGAATCATGATATAGAAAATATGCATCATGATGAAGAAATGATCATCACGATGAGGAAAACGATCATTCAGATGATGGAAATGAGCATCATGATGAAGGAAATGACCATAATGATAAAGGAAATGATCATCACGATGAAGGAAATACGCATCATTATAAAGGAAATGAGCATCATGATAAAGGAAATATGCATCTTGATGAGGAAAATGAGTATCATGATGATTGAAATCAGAATCATGATGAAGGAAATATGCATCAAGACTAAAGAAATGAGTATCATGATAAGAAAAACGATCATTAAGATGATGGAAATGAGCATCATGATGAAGGATATGACCATGATCATATAGGAAATGATCATCATGATGAAGGAAATTGTTGGCGCTTGGATCGTTTGGTTAATATGACCCGTTAGGGTTCCATACGTTTCTAATATCAGCGGAAGCAATAAAACATGAAACGTTTTACCGTTCACCAGGGTATGTTGAAGAAAGTTGATTCACGGTGGCAGACTGTGCAGTCCCACAAGAATGGCCATAACTTCCTCGTCTATTGTCTGAATTGAATAATCTTTGTGCTCAGACGATCCTCTCTTCAATGGCTTTCTGTCAGTATATTGATCATCGAATTCTGATCACTGTGCTATTTTATATAAATTTCGCAAGGTGGCGGACAGTAGCAGCAAACTACCTTCTGATCTTCTGCCGTATGTACCAAGTCCGATCTTGACGTCGTGTGGGCGACGATCTATGAGACCTCCTCAATCTCCTCTCAACCCTCATCATACGTGAATAATGAATTAGATTAGATTAGGGTTCCAGATAAGTTGAGGTGACTTATATACATGGGCTACAGCAGGGACCAGGAGGAGAAATTGGGTTGGGCCTCCATTGGGCTTAAGTATCCAAGCTTAGCCCAAAGCTTATACTTAAGTCCAATAATAATAATATATTCCACTAAAATATTATTACTGCACTGCCTTTCCAATCCCAAAATTACGTTTTGGGCTCCTTCTTATTATGAGCCCGTTAGTCTCCCCATGTTTAAGATATACAATGTCCATTAATTAATTTAACTTACTGACAACTCAATTAATATCTCATTCAAGAGTAGTACCACTCAACCTCATTATCTTGCCAGAATTAATTCCACCTGCAGGATTTACATGATAATCCTTATGAGCTCCTCAAGGGGACATCATCAACCTATGACAGACACGGATTCCTTCTACAATCAACAGCACACAATAGAGACAGCACTACTTCCCAACTCATCGAGTTTGTTGATTTAATTACATGTAAATCTCACTCATTGATGAATCAAAGAAATACATACTGCCCTACGTGTCGAGGTTATTGTATAGGGATTGAGAGCACGAACTTCCATAATAACAGAGATCAAGTTCTCCTATAAGTCAGTATAAGTCGAACGATCTCAAGCGGTCCTACTCAATACACACAAGTGCACTAATGTGATTCTATAGCCAAGACAAGCTAATACCAAACCACACTACAACCATCCCAATAGAGAGTCCCCGTCTATCTCGGTTGTGAGCATCTGTTTATACTTTATAAGGAAACCGATAATATGATCTTCCGCGTGTTGTCGCACAACATGTTATCTACAGTATAAAGTAAGTGGACTATTGCATCGTGCATATAAATAAATTATAAGACACAATCATTTGATCATATGATTCTCATTTCAAATTAATTGTTATAACATTGTTCATGCAAAAAGCTAGACTTTTAGTATACAATCCAACAATCTCCCACTTATACTAAAAGACTATGTTGTCATGTCTTCTGCCATACATTTGATTTCCACTCCCACTACACGACCATCAAAAGCTCTCGTCTTAAGGTCCTTGTAAATGGATTTACTAGGTTATCATCCGATGCATTCTAGGTGACAACAACCTTCCCCTCATCATACGATTTCTCGTAATATGTGGTACTCGCGCTCCATGTGTTTAATTTCCTTATGGACTTGTGATTCCTTCAAGTTTACAACTGCACCAATATCATCAATATAAATTGTGAAAATCTTGGGCAAACTTAGAATCACATCAAAGTCCATCATGAAGTTTCTAGAGTCATATAGATACTTTGGCTGCCTCATAGGCTGCAATTTATCGTCTTTCCATGATGGAATCCGGAGTCTAAAATATATTTCTATATAACACTCCTCCACACTATGACTCAACTTCTTAAAATTAAACACATAACCTTGAGGTGGATTTACTGCTGTCCAATCTGACTAAAAAATATAAATCTACGTAATCCACAAGTAGCGGTGAATTTGCCCTGTAAGCCTACATATAATTTTCAGTCCTTCTCAGGCACTTCATATATGTCTTACCACAATTCATCATTCTTGTTCCGGGTTACGTTGATACCCACTGTTCATGCCATCGGCAAAATAGTTATCCAATCTCGTGCATAGCATTCCTTAGATTAAGCTTCCTCATTTGCCGAAGCATAAGGAACCGCTTTCATCTTCTTTATCTACTTTTGAGTCACAAGACACATTCACTTAGATAAATTCATATTCTAAAATAAGTAAGGATCGTATCATCTTATGAAGTTTGAGATAAGCATAACATCCTTTCTTGTAATCCGTATTACCGTGATCAAAATGATATTTTTGCTCCTCTTAAGTCCTTCATGTCATACCGCTTTATCAACCATACCCATACGCCCGACAATACTCTTTCATTGTCTTCAATGAGCAAGATATTATCTACGTATAGTACAAGAAATATCACCATATTACCGTCACTCTTTTCAATACACAAGACATATACGAGCATTGATAAAATCCATATCACTGGATTTCTTCATCAAAATGGATGTTCTATAATTTTGAAGCTTGCTTTAGTCCATTGATGGACACTTTTAAGCTTAATATCAAAATGCTCTTAGCTCTTTGCAATGAATCACTCTGGTTGCTTAAGATAGATGTTTTCCTCAAGACTTCCAATCAGAAAAGTTGTCTTGGCATCTGTTTGCTATCCCTCATAATCCATATGAGTAGCAACAGGTAAAAGAGTCCGGATCAACTTAGGCATAGCTACCGACGAGCAGGTTATCTCATAATCGAACATTTTCTTTCTGAGTATACCTTTTTCGCAACAAGCTTTGCTTCCAAGGTTTTTACCTTACCATATGATCCTCTTTTATTTTGTATGACCACTTCCAATGGCTTTCACACCATTTAGTAGTCTTACAAGCATCCAGACCTAATTTAAAATCCATCGATTCTATTTTAACATCATTGCACTAGCTAGGATATCGTATTTCGATCTTGTAGTACTCCGTTGTATCCGTGGGTTCAATCCATGTTTACTAGGGATTAAGTCTTACGACTCTCTCAAAACATGTATTAAACAGGTTGTCGAACATCCCTCCCACTACGACAAGGCATTACATACAATTGTGTATCAGATGTGACATGCGTTGCAGTTTACCTTGTGGTATATCCTCTTGCACAATTGGTACTAATACTTTGTGTTTTCTTCTCACATCCTTTAGGACAATTTATAAATGGGTATGTGATTTATTACATAGTCCCTTTCCAAAAATCTAGTGTTTGTGTTAACAATCACTCTTCAATCTTTTAGACTAAATAAATCACCTTCATTTTTATAGGATATCCCGCAAACAGACAAACATTCAAATGAATTACTGTTTCTAGGGCTTATCCATAAAATTAATTAAGTAATTCCAAATAATTCATCATCCATCTAATCATTACCATAAGAGTCTTATTCCTTCTATCCACCACACCATTCAGCTGGGCTTGCCCGGTGTAGACCACTTGAGATTTAATCTCAACCTCTGATTAATAGCTCCTAATTATCCTAAGAGGTACTCGTAATGACGATTTAATCGTCATTACTTGATATATTTTACATGATGCTTTACTGTACCAACCTTGCAATTCTTGAATAAATCAAAGAACTTAGACATGCAGTGCATCAAATAAATATATCGGTATCTAGAATAATCTTCGATTATTTATTACCACCTCTCGCCTGGATAATATTAGGTCCGCTTGAATCGGAATGAACCAATTCCAACATATATATCTTTGGCTCTACACCCCTTTACCTTGAAAAGGTAATTAATCATTTTTACTTCTAAGTAAGACTCGCAAGTCCGATAGTTTTCACTTCAGATAAACCTTACGGTCCATATGCTATCAACTTTTGAGTCCTACTCAAGTAAAATGATCTAGTCTTAGACGCCAAATGCATGTTTAGTTCATCTCCGAAAGTTCCTTTCTCTTACTAAGATCAGAAGATGCATTATTAATAATTATTTGTTGCATCTGTGGAATATACATGATTTAAGAGTATACAAATTGTCAATAACGTACCTTAACAGATTATAGCTCCATCCTTCATTACTATGACCATGTCATTTAAATGAAATGGAGTATCTATCCGTAAATGCATAGAAACTGAACTAAAATTCTTTCTATGAAAACGTACGTAAAGACAATTTCTCATAATCAAACGTCTATTCATATCGTAAGATAAATAAACAACTCCCACTGCAACAGCCACTACTCTCGTAGTATTACCTATGTCCATAATAATCTCATCATCACTAAGTTACACGCTTTTAGTGATTCCGGTATCTACACACAAGGTGTCAGTAGATGCCATCAATATTCATGCTTCAACAACTAGTGAATGAGATACTAACTTTGTTCACATCTCGATGAAAATGGATTTCCTTTGCCACATGTTTTGTCAGAAATTCCCCACCATATACAACCTCTTTGTAATTCAGGTGGAACTTGCTTAAAACATTTAGGCAAACATGAAGAATAAAATTGACTTAGGTTTCCCCTTCAACTTCTATTCCATGTATTTCCAATTCATTCATCAAATTCAATCATGACCTACCACCTTTTAACTTACTAAAGTATCCGAAGAGTTACATGAGACCATCGTATTTCTATGAATCTCTTATCTCTTCACCAGAGACTTTAATATGCATCATGATAAGTCTTTTGTGAGAACACACATGTATTTCTTAAGCAGTAAAATTAGAATCCAAGATTATTTTCTAATCATCTAATTTTGAACCAGTAAATATAATTTCTATTGGTCAACCATAAGTGAAATAAAACTATTTGAAATTCAAAGAATCATAAAAAAAAATACACAGATCAAATCTTCGAATTTATCCATTTATATTGATTCCCTCAAAACAATATAAAATATAAATTTACCGACATCTCAAGCACCATGAGTTTGCAAGCCACGATAGTGTGGACGTTTACAAACCCGAACATTTTCAAGAGAAGGTTTTACCCATTAATTTCATTTGTCAACCTAACTTTATGACAAAATAATTAATAGTCGGTTCCTTTTTAGCCATGCAAATAAAAGCAGTGACTCCGATGGGGAGAATACTTATTATTTACACCTAAGTGTACACCATTATTTGACCCCAAGTCCATTGCGCGAGCTTATGTGCCTTACAGATGGAGAAGTACACACGCGCTCGGATAACTTTCTACAGTCATCAATTATAAGTCTGTACAGTGATCCGCACATGAACTCATCCGATAGGGAGGAAGGTCTATGCCAACACGCAAGTTCATGTACATCACATTACAAACATAATTTTAATGAAGTCTGTTCCAACAATCTATGAATAAACTCATCCGATAGGGAGGAAGACTCTAATGCCGACGCGCAAGTTTATTCACATTACTAACAAACCAATAATGGAGGCCGCGGGAATTAATTACCAATCCCCTCTCCCACTTAGTTATTTAAAACCAAGGGTTTTTATATGCATATAATATTCAAAATAATATACGCAACCTAGCATGCTCATACTTCCAAATATATAACAATAATTGACCAATAAAACAATTATAGAAGTTATATATAAGGAAATAAATTGCCAAAAATAAGTTGACTTGATCAACACTCCAACATACAAGCATATAATATACCAAATATAATACGCAATCTAGCATGCTTCTATTTAAGGCAATAAATCATATATAATCATGCATACATATATAACAATAATCAATTAATAAATCAATTATAACAGTTATATAACAGCGAATTCGATTGTTCGCCACCAATCACGAATGCGGACAACTGCGATAGGGATCGACCTCCCCGCAGCTTGCTCCACCACTCCGGCACCCTGCCCGATCATATTGTGAAGACTCATGCGGAATCTGATGCAGACCAGTCGAACTTGATGCAAACCTGCTCGAACCTAGTGCAGAGTCGATCGAACCTGATGCAGACCAATCGAACCTGATGTGAATCTGCTCGAACCTGGTGCAACATTGATCGAACCTGATGCAGACCAGTCGAACCTGATGCAAATACGCTCGAACCTGGTGCAACATCGATCGAAACTGATGCAGACCAATCGAACCTGATGCAAATCCGCTCGAACCTAGTGCAGCGTCGATCGAACCTGATGCAGATCCGCTCGAACTGTCGCTCGTCCAAGGGCCTACTTGCACGGTACCAAGTTCAGCCCAACGCGCAACATCAAACTACACCTATTTCGTTCAGAGTTCGCAACTGTAGGAACTAGGGAATCCAATCTCCACTGTCCAGAATATACTAATTTGAGTTCTGAACATTCTGTCCAAATTACATGTCGATCCAACGGTTAGTTTACGAGAAACGACTCTTTTCCCTCGACTGCGCAGAACAGAATCGCCCAAAAACCTACTTCTGTTTTCGGCGTATTCCCGACAATAAAAAGCTTCAAATACGATCTTCACCGTTCAAAATGTAAATCTACAAATTCCGAACGTGCTGACTAAATTACAGGTCGATCCAACGGTTAGTTTACGAAAAACGGCTCTTTTCCCTCGACTGCGCAGAACAGAATCGCCCAAAAAACTGCTTCTGTTTTCGGCGTATTACCGACAACACAAAGCTTCAAATACGATCTTCACCGTTCAAAATGTACATCCACAAAGTCCGAACGTGCTGACCAAAATTCAGCCTGATCCGACGGTTGAAATTCCTGTTATTGCCTCTGTAATATCACTGCGCTGGATTTTCTCTCAATTTCTTCCTTCCATGTGAAATTGACGAACAGTTTTCGTCGAATCCTCTCACACACAACCATCGACGAACAGATATGATATAGGGTATATTTCACATAGGGATATGCATGGTTTGCGCAGTAAAACCAAAATCCTAAACATGCGATCCTAATTTCAAAAAATTAATCACATAAACCCTTGCCTAACATGTCACGCTTCACCACGAAACCGAAGCTCTGATACCAATTGTTGGCGCTTGGATCATTTGGTTAACGTGACCCGTTAGGGATCCATACGCTTCTAATATCAGCGGAAGCAATAAAACATGAAACGTATTACCGTTCACAGGGTATGTTGAAGAAAGTTGATTCACGCTGGCAGACTGTGCAGTCCCACAAGAATAGCCATAACTTCCTCGTCTGATTTTGGAATTGAATAATCTTTGTGCTTAGACGATCCTCTCTTCAATGGCTTTCCGTCGGTATATTGATCATCGAATTCTGATCACTGTACAATTTTATATAAATTTTGCAAGGTGGCGGACAGTAGCAGCAAACTACCTTCTGATCTTCTGTCGTATGTCCCAAGTCCGATCTCGACGTCGTGTGGGCGACGATCTACGAGACCTCCTCAATCAGCTCTCAACCCTCATCACACGTGAATAATGAATTAGATTAGATAAGGGTTCCAGATAAGTTGAGGTGACTTATATACATGGGCTACAGCAGGGACCAGGAGGAGAAATTGGGTTGGGCCTCCATTGGGCTTAAGTATCCAAGCTTAGCCCAAAACTTATACTTAAGTCCAATAATAATAATATATTCCACTAAAATATTATTACTGCACTGCCTTTCCAATCCCAAAATTACATTTTGGGCTCATTCTTATTATGAGCCCGTTAGTCTCCCCATGTTTAAGATATACAATGTCCATTAATTAATTTAAGTTACTGACAACTCAATTAATTAATATCTCATCCAAGAGTAGTACCACTCAACCTCATTATCATGCCGGAATTAATTCCACCTGCAGGATTTACATGATAATCCTTATGAGCTCATCAAGGGGACATCATCAACCTATGACGGAGACGGATTCCTTCTTCAATCAACAGCACACCATAGAGACAGCACTACTTCCCAACTCATCGAGTTTGTTGATTTAATTACATGTAAATCTAACCCATTGATGAATCAAAGAAATACATACTGCCCTACGTGTCGAGGTTATTGTATAGGGATTGAGAGCACGAACTTCCATAATAACAGAGATCTAGTTCTCCTATAAGTCAGTATAAGTCGAACGATCTCAAGCGGTCCTGCTCAATACACACAAGTGCACTAATGTGATTCTATAGCCAAGACAAGCTAATACCAAACCACACTACAACCATCCCGATAGAGAGTCCCCGTCTATCTCGGTTGTGAGCATCTGTTTATACTTTATAAGGAAACCGATAATATGATCTTCCGCGTGTTGTCGCACAACATGTTATCTACAGTATAAAGTAAGTGGACTATTGCATCGTGCATATAAATAAATTATAAGACACAATCATTTGATCATATGATTCTTATTTCAAATTAATTGTTATAACATTGTTCATACAAAAAGCTAGACTTTTAGTATACAATCCAACAGAAATAAGCATCATGACAATGGTAATTAGCGTCATGATGAAGGGAATGAGCAGCATGATGAAGAAAATATGCATCATGATGAAGGAAATGAACATCATGGTGAAGGAAATGAGCATCATGATGATGGAAATATGCATCGTGATGTAAGAAAGAGCATCATGATGATAGAAATATGCATCATGATGAATGAAATGAGCATTATAATGAAGGAAATGAGCATCATTATGAAGTGAATATACATCATGATGAAGGAAATTAGCATCATCGTGAATGTAATACGCATCATAATGAAGGAATTAAGAATCATGAAGGAAATACTTATCATGATTAATGAAATGGGAATCATTATGAATTAAATGAGCATCATGATGTAGGAAATGAGCATCATGATGAAGAAAATATGCATCATAATGAAGGAAATATGCATCATTATGAAGGAAATGAGCACCATGCTATAGGAAATAGGCATGATGATAAAGGAAACATGTATCATGATGAAGAAAATATGCATCATGATGAATGATATAGCATCATGATGATGGAAATGATGTTGACGTTTGATTGTTTGGTTAATATGACCCATTAAGTTTCCATACGTTTTTAATATGCAGTGGAAGCAAGAAAACATGAAACGTATTACCTTTCACTAGGGAATGTTGAAGAAGGTTGATTCTCGTTGGCAGTCTGCGCAGTGTCACGAGATCGGCTATAACTTCTTCATCTGAACTCCGATTGAAGTGATCTATGCGCTCAGACGATCCTCTCCTCGGCGGCTTTTCGTCAATATACTAAATATTAAACTCAGAGCATTGTAAGACTTTATATGAATTTTTCAAGGTGGTGGACAGTAGCAGCAAAAAACCTTTCGGTCTTCTGCTGTATTCCCAAGTCCAATCTCGACGTCGTGTGGCGACGATCCTCGAGATCTTCTCGATCTTCTGTTTTCTCTCCCCCTCGTAGAGGCGTGTAATTAGGGTTTATGGACAGCTGAGATGACTTATATATGAGTTACAGCAGGGACCAGGAGGAGAAATTGGGTTGGGCCTCCACTGGGCTTAAGTATCCAAGTTTAGGCCAAAGCTTATACTTAAGTCCAATAATAATATAGTCCACTAAAATATTATTACTGAACTACCTTTCCAATCCCAAAATTACGTTTTAGGCTCCTTCTTATTACGAGCCCGTTAGTCTCCCCATGTTTAAGATATACAATGTCCATTAATTAATTAAGTTACTGACAACTGCATTAATTAATATCTCATCCGAGAGTAGTACCACTCAACCTTTTTATCATTCCGGAATAAATCCACCTGCAGGGTTTACATGATAATCATTATGAGCTCCTCAAGGGGACATCATCAACCTATGACGGATATGGATTCCTTCTACAATCAACAGCACACCATAGAGACAACACTACTTCCCAACTCACCAAGTTTGTTGATTTAATTACATGTAAATCTCACCCATTGATGAATCAAAGAAATACATACTGCCCTACGTGTCGAGGTTATTGTATAGGGATTAAAAGCAAGAACATCCAAAATAACTGAGATCAAGTTCTCCTATAAGTCAGTATAAGTCGAACGATCTCAAGCGGTCCTGCTCAATACACACAAGTACACTAATGTGATTATATTGTCAAGACAAGCTAATACCAAACAACACTATAACCATCCCGATAGAGAGTCACCGTCTATCTCGGTTGTGAGCATCTGTTTATACTTTATAAGGAAATCGATGATATGACCTTCTACGTGTTGTCGCACAACATATCATCTACAGTATAAAGTATGTGGACTATTGTGATCATATGATTCTCATTTCAAATAAATTATTACAAGATTGTTCATACAAAAAGTTAGACTTTTAGTATATAATCCAACAAATGATCCTCATGATGAAGGAAATTAGCATAATGATGAAGGAAACAAGCATCATGATCAAGGAAATGAGCCTCATGATGTAGAGAATGAGCATCATGATGAATGAAATATGCATCATGATGAAAGAAATGCCATAAATATGTAGGAGATATGAATTACGATGAAGGAAATTAGCATCGTGATATAGAAAATGAGCATCATGACGAAAGATATACGCATCATGATAAATGAAATAAGAATCATGATGATGGAAATGAGCGTCAAGATGAAGAAAATATAAAGGATTTGAGTATAATGATGAAGAGAACGATTAATAAGATGATGGAAATGAGCATCGTAATTGAGGAAATAAGAATCATGATGTAAGAATTTAGCATCATGATGAATGAAATAAGCATTATTATGATGCAAATGATTATCATGCTGAAGGAAATATGCATTATAATGAAGGAAATGTGCATAATAATTTAGGAAATAGGCATCATGATAAAGGAAACATGCATCATGATTATGGAAATGGGCATCATGATGAAGGTAATATGCAGCATGATGTAGGAAAGAGCATCGTTTTGAAAGAAAAAAGCATCATGATGAAGGAAATATGTGTCATGATGATAGAAATGAGCATCATGATGAAGGAAATGAGCACCATGATGATGGAAATAAATATTTCCTTTATCATAATGCCTATTTCCTACAGCATGGTGCTCATTTTCTTCATAATGATGCATATTTCCTTCATCGTGATGTATATTTTCTCCATCATGATGCTCATTTCCTACATCATTATGCTCATTTAATTCATAATGATGCTTATTTCATTAATCATGATAAAAATTTCCTTCATTATTCTCATTCCTTCATTATGATGTGTATTTCATTCATCACAATGCTCATTTCATTCATCACAATGTATATTCACTTCGTAATGCCATTTCCTTCATTATAATGCTCATTCCCTTCATTATGATGCATATTTTCTTCATCGTGACGCTCTTTCTTACATCATGATGCATATCTCCTACATCATGATGCTCATTTCCTTCACCATGATGCTCATTTCCTTCATCATGATGCATATTTTCTTCATCATGATGCTCATTCTCTTCATCATGATGCTTATTTCCTTCGACATGATGCGTATTTCCTTCATCATGATATCTATTACTTCATCATAATGATCATTTCCTACATAACGATGCTAATTTCCTTCATCATGATATCTTCTACATCTTTATGGTAATTTCCTTATCATGATACATATCTTATTCATCATGATGCCTATTTTCTACATCATGAGGCTCATTTTCATAATTATGATGCTTGTTTCTTTCATCATGATGCTCATTTCCTACATCACGGTGCTCATTTCCATCATTGTAATGCATAAATCTATCATCATGATGCATATGTTCTTCATCATGATCTACATCATGATGTTCATTTCCTTCGTCATGATGCTTATTTCCTTTATCATGATACTTATTTTCTTCATCATGATGCTCATTTAATTTATAATGTTGCTGATTTAATTAATCATGATAAATATTTCCTTCATCATGATTCTCATTTCCTTCATTATGATGCGTATTTCCTTCATCACGATGCTCATTTTCTTCATCATGATGTATATTTACTTCATAATGATGCTCATTCCCTTCATTATTGTTGGCATTTGGATCTTTTGGTTAACGTGATCTGTTAGTGTTCCATGCAATTCTACTGCAGCAGAACCATAAGAGTAGAATCATATTACCTTTCACCAGGGTTGATGTAGAGGTTGATCATTAGCAGTAGGAACAAACGACCTTTCGATCTTCTGTTGTATTCCTAAGCCACGTCTTGACGTTGTGTGGGCAACGATATACAAGACGATCTCAATCTACAATCCTAATCTGCTTTTTCACGTGTTTATGCATGTGATACAAGTATCCGTACTGCTGAGATTGGCTATTATATAGGCTACAACAAGAAGCAGGAGGAGAAATTAGGGTTTGGGCCTCCTTCTTATTATTAGTCCGTTAGTCTCCCCATGTTTAAGATTCAATGCCCATTAATTAATTAAGTTACTAAGAACTCCATTAATTAATATATGTACCGAGAGTAGTACTATTCAACCTTATTATCATGTAGGAATAAATCCACCTGCTGGGTTTACATGAAAATCATTATGAGCTCCTCAAGGGGACAACATCAACCAGTTCCGTTAGGACACGGATTCCTTTTAGAAACAACAGCACACCATAGAGATAGCATCATTTCCCAACTCACTGAGCATATTGGTTTAACTATTAATTCTCACTCATTGATGAATCAAAGAAATAAATAATGGCTTATGTGTCCAGGTTATTGTATAGGGATAAAGAGTACGAACATCCATAATAACAGAGATCAAGTTCTATTATATAATAAGCATAAACCGAACGATCTCAACGCGGTCCTGCTCAATATACACAAAGTGCACTAGTGCAATTTTATAGTCAAGACAGACTAAAGCCAAATCACACTACAACCATACTGATTGATAGTCCCGGTCTATCTCGGTTTTGAACATCTGTTTATACTTTATAAGGTGCCGATAATATGATCTTCCGTATGACGCCACACACCACATTATCTACTGTATAAAGTAAAAGGACTTTTGCAATAATATTATTGCAAACGTTTGATCACATGATTCTCATTTCAAATATTATCAAAACATTGTTCATACAAAAAGCTAGACTTGTAGTATACAATCTAACAATTATAATGCTCATTTCTGTCATAATGATGCATATTTCACTCATCATGATGATCTTTCCTACATCATGATGCATATTTTTTTCATCATGATGCTCATTTCCTTCATCATGATGCTCATTTCCTTCATCATGATGCATATTTTCTTCATAATTCATCATGATGCTCATTACCATCATCATGACGTTCATTTCCTTCGTCATGATGCGAATTTCCTTCATCACGATGCCTATTTCCTTCATCATGATGATCATTTTCTACATCATTATGGTCATTTCCTTCATCACGATGCTTATTTCCTTCATCATGATGCATATTTCATTCATCATGATGCTCATTTTCATCATCTTAATGATTGTTTCCTTCATTTTAATGCTCATTTTCTTCATCATGATTCGTATTTCCATCACCATGATGCTCATTTCCTTCATCATGATGATCATTTTCTACATCGTGATGCATATTTTCTGAATCATGATGCTCATTTCCATCATCTTGATAATCGTATCCTTCATAGTGATGCTCATTTCCTTCATCATGATGCATATTTCCATAATCATGATTCTCTCGATTATCATGATGCTCATTTCCTTTATTAGGATGCATATTCCTTCATCATAATGCTCATTCCTTCATTATGATGCATATTTCTTTAATCAGAATGTTTTTTCCTACATCATGATGCATATTTCCTTTATCATGATGCTCATCATAATGCATATTTTCTTCATCATGATGCTCATGTTCATCATCTTGATAATCAGTTTCTACATCGTGATACTAATTTCCTTTATCATGATGCATATTTACTTCATCATGATGCTTATCTGTATCATTATGATGCACTTCTTCTTCATAATGCTCATTTCCTTCATCATGAAGCCTATTTCCTTCATCATGATGCTCATTTCCTTCATTAAGATGCATATTTCCTTAATCATGATGCTCTTCTGACATCATGATGGATATTTCCTTCTTCTCGATGCTGAATGACTTCATCATGATGCAATTCTTCATCATGATGCTCATTTCCATCATCATGATTCTTATTTCCTACGTCATGATGCTAATTTCTAACATCATTTCCTTCATCATGATGCATATTTATTTCATCATGTTGATCATTTCCTATATCATTATGGTTATTTCCATCATCATGATGCTCATTTCCTTCGTCACGATGCATATTTCTATCATAATGATGTTCATATCCATCATCTGAATAATTATGTCCTTCATCATGATGCTCATTTCATTAATCATGATGCATATTTCTTTCATCATGATGCTTATTTCCTAAATCATGATGCATATTTCCTTCATCTCGATGCTCATTTCCATCATCTTAATGAACATTTCCTTCATCATGATGCACATTTCCATCATCGTGATGCTCATTTCCTTCATCATGATGCATATTTCATTCATCATGATGCTTATCTCCATCATCATGATGCTCATTTCCTTCATCATGAAGCCTATTTCTTTCATCATGATACTCATTTCTTTCATTATGATGCATATTTCCTTCATCATAATGCTCTTCCGACATCATGATGGATATTTCCTTCTTCTCGATGTTGAATGACTTCATCATGATGCTCATTTCCTTCCCCATGATGCGTATTTCCTACGTCATGATGCTCATTTCCAACATCATGATCCTAATTTCCTTCATCATGATGCATATTTACTTCATCATGTTGATCATTTCCTATATCATTATGGTTATTTCCATCAACATGATGCTCATTTCCTTCGTCATGATGCATATTTCCATCATAATGATGTTCATATCCATCATCTGAATAATTATGTCCTTCATCATGATGCTCATTTCATTAATCATGATGTTATTTCACTCATTTCCTAAATCATGATGCATATTTCCTACATCTCGATGCTCATTTCCATCATCTTAATGAACATTTCCTTCATCATGATGCTCATTTCTATCATCGTGATGCTCATTTCCTTCAACATGATGCATATTTCCTTCATCATGATGCTTATCTCCAACATCATGATGCACTTTTTCATCATGATGCTCATTTCCGTCATCATGAAGCCTATTTCACTACTACAAAACTGTGAATAGATATTGGTTATTAACCGATATCTATTCAGATATTCAGCCGTTATAAATGGAGACGATATTATAAGTATGTTAAATAGATATCGGTTATTTGACAGATATCTATGTCTGTTATAGATATCGATTATTAACCGATTCCTATGAAGAAAAAATCGATATTAATAAGCCTGATATTAAATGTATTTTAGAATAGAAATTGGAGAAAAACCGATATCTATGTCTATTATAGATATCAATTATTAACTGATATATATAAAGAAAACACCGATATTAATTAACCTGATATTGAATGTATTACTGAATATATATCGCTGAAAAACCGATATCGTTGTATGTTATAGATATCGATTATGACCGATATCTATTTGGAAATTCACCGATATAAATAGATATGATATTAAATACAAGGTAGAATAGATATCGGCTATTCACCGATATCTTTCTTTCAGAATGCTTCATCGTATATATCGATTCATACTAACCTGTTTTATTTATTTATACAATATAATATTCAAGTTTAAATAGAATTTCAAATAATGCACCCATTTCGACAATATTTCATTCATCAACTAATAATATCCATATTTGAAAAGTATCTGAATTCAACGTCAAACATTCTAATATTCAAAATACTTGATTAATAACGAAAGAAATTACAAAAAAAACACATAAATGCTACATGGAAAAGTCCCTATCCCAACTACAAAACATGATGGAAACATTTTTGATTGATAAAATCCTCTGGATCGCAGCTTGCTTTACATATCTACAACATTAAGAGAAATTCACAAATCAAAAACCAAATAATAAAAAAGTAGTAAATGTAACACAATAAAGTTGGTTTAAAACATTAAATTCTTATACCTTTTTCTACGCAGCTAGCTATAAATAATTCTTATATATTAGATCCAATACATTAAATGATAGAAGCAAATCCATTTAACTATTCAGTTATTTAAGAAATACGTATATTTTATGATGCCTAGAATTTAGTCCTAGTATTTGGAAAGTATATTGTAGGTAAAAAAATTGAACAATTATGAAAATCCTACCTTGCAAAGCAGCAGGATCTTTCCAGTTCAGCCAGTAAGCATTTCCTTGACTATGTCTAGCATGAAATATATTATTTTAAAAGAATTACAGAAACCGAACACAATAGAACAAATACTTAAATGATAACACAATAGAACAATAACACTTAAATGATAGAAGAGTAATTTAACCATGTTGTACCTTGACAAGTCAACAAAAGGAAAGCACAAGAGGTAGTATGATGATGCTTGAAAGTGCACCTGATGCCATGACCAAAAGGTATGCATCTGAAAATGTACACAACAACATATCACGAAATGTAATTGTCAGACTGATGGATTAAAAGTCTTTCGAAAACACATTTCCTAGTGTACTAATTTTATAGCTCACATGAAATTAACCAAATTGACTAATGAGACTGATATTAAAGTTCAAATGTAACTCCCAACATTTCACTACACATTTTATAGTATCAATTATTCTGGTCATTTACATCAAGGCGTATGCAGTATGCTTGTTCAAGCCTAAAATTCAGCTACCTAAATAACTTAAGTGATTAGTAAGATGTTTTAACTTGATGATGACAACACATACTAGTTAATTATAAGAAGATATTTTTGTAAGTCTTTATGAGACTCTTAAGAGCGAAATGTTTTAATTCCTAAACATGAGGACATGAAATTGCAGATAAGCCTTTGTGAATGAATTATTATATCACTTCCAAAAGCTATCTAAAATTTGTAATTCATATGTAAACACTAGACATAAATTATCAAAATAATCATCATTTTGAGGTAGGAAAATTAAGAATAATCATAAATTTGAGGTAGAAAAATTAAATAGGCTTTGCACAGAGATCCAAAAAGCTATCTTAATTCGCCCTGCTCTATTTCAAGTACTAATTTTTATAGCAACTTCATTATCAGAAAATGATTTTTAAATTGAGATAGCTTTATAAATTGCCCCGAATGCAACAGGGAAAGGAGTACAAAGAGGTCTCACAAGTAGACCAACACATTCCTCTAACTCATCTTCAAAATTTATATAAAACTTTAAGAATCAAGATAATTTCAATAACAGTCAAAGCCAATGAACTAACAGACAATGAACGAATAGACAAGATAATTTCAATAACAGTGCAAAGATAATTTCAATAGCAGTGCAATTTAATAGCTGACTAGATAATAGTGGACAAAAGAAAATTTAATTAATCAAATATTAATAGAATAGGTCAATTAGATGCTGGCCACAGGAACAAGTGGGTTGTTCCATTTGTATGAATAACTAGAATTATTTAGGTGCAACACCAAGTTAAATTATAGGTGATATAATGTCGTGGAGAATTGATGATACAATGAATAAATAGACAAGTGCATTATAAAGTCAGTTTGTAACATAATAAGGGAATGATTTAGGTAGGGTACATCTGGCTTGTACAATTATGTGTGGCAGCATACTGCTAGACAGATAGTGACACAATAGTAGTCATGTCTTTTACATGCATTAATAACATGAATGCACTCAATTTACAAGCCTTGTTCTTATTGCTCATTTGAAAGGAAACAAAAATGAGCATTTCTATGCAAACTTGCATCAAGTAGTTTAGGGCAAACCAAGAAGCAACTTTAATAAAAACACAATGGAAAACTATTCTCTTAAAGCAGTGGATTTTTCCAAAATTTTACATTCAAATTCAAGTCCCTAAGCAGTGGATTTTTCCGAAATTCTTTTACTGCTCTTCCAAAAACAGCCTACTTATTAGACTCTTTTTGTATTCCAAGCCTCATATATTATTAATAAAATCTTGCCAACATAAAATATCTCGGGCTAGAGTCATCAGACGACTTTTTAGAAAAATAAGAATCCACACATGCTCTTAAGTCAGTTAAGAATCTCAGGACTGGATATCCACTATTCTATCTCAAATAAGAACCATAACATCCAGTACTATACAACATATAATGATGCATTGGAAAGAAAAAAACATGGGAAGAGACTACCTTTATTGCAGATAAAAGATGAGCAATTCCAGAATATGTCCTGTCTTTTCCAACCAAAGGTATAAACTGACCAAGAACATTAGACCAAGAAAAAAGCAATAAAGAATCAAGAGTAGACTGAAGATAAAAAATGTACTAAGATTTGTAAACAGGCTCTATCTTTGCTTTAGTATTTCTGATCTACTTAAGAAGCATGTGCACAAACTGGAAGTCATTATAATGTTTGGTGAATTACAGTTTGCAATGGCATATTTTAGAGAATATCAATAGTTCAGTACCAAAATTTGGCAACTTCAGTGGTGACTCAAGCTCATACTTTCACTAAACTCATGATACTACACCACTTTGGAATCTATCTCTTAGAGAGAGAGAGAGAGAGAGAGAGAGAGAGTCAAAATCAGCAATAAGAAAAAACAGGCTTACTTGGTAATAGTCCCATCCACATCAGAAGTTACAATTCTTGAGTTCCACTTCCACAAGTATATATGAGCTTCAACCTGCTTTGGTAAAAATGTAAATAAAATTGAATGCGCCCAAGACAATCATCTAATCTAAGCACAAACATCCATCTAAACTAATGCTTGCAAGGACAGGAATTCCTCATGTTTTTCAAAGGGTAATATATACGAATAAGATGAAAATATGGATTAGATGTAAAACGTAACATCTATAGCTAATCAATTTTACACAACCAGAATTCATTCTCAACTTCATAATCTTGAAAAATTGGCAACACAACTTAATATAGATGAATAAGATTCGTAAGTGATGATAAATTAGTCAACTAACAAAATAATAGACTGTTGTTCCATTAAACTGAAGCTTTCTTGAAGATGAACTGCAATCTTCCATTTCACAGGTCATTTCATGATGCTTTTGCTGGAAATTTTCTGCAGTAAGTGCAATGAATGGAGTAAATACTTTTCAACATGTCAATAAAACAAAATAAATCCCAATAGATAAGATAAGTAAGCAGTGCCAAATGGACAAGCTCTGAAGTATCTTAATTAAGGGCTTACAATTGGGAACACGACACAAATGTAAAGAAACAAACCATCAAATGAAACCCACAGATAAAGGGACAAGATTTAATATAAAATTACATCAAACAGAACAGAAAAATCACTAACAATCCCTCATATCAGTTTTCTAGCTCTCATTCTATTGAAGGAACAAGGGTGTCAACCAAATAACATCTTGTTTACTCCACCCATCTTCCAAAACCCATTATAAAAGAAACAATAAAAGAAAGTTTTCCTTCCAAAATATTGGACAGCAGCACTCAGGAATTTAAAGAAAGCAAACAAACAAGACTTAAGTCATAGTTTGCCAGAAAGCCCATCAGAACGCCACTTAATATAGAGATTTACCACACAATTTCAAGGAGCAGTCCATATAATAGAGTAAGAAAATGTAATTACCTGAAGTAGAGGTGAAGCGGAGGTGTACGCCGTGGGCAGCGACGTGCTGGATCTCGGCGTGATACCTCTTTCAAAGCTTCTATCCATCCAGTTGTTGGTGCGGAGGTTGCCGCGGCAGAGGGAGTAACACTTGTTCTTGTACATGTTGATCAGAGCGACGATCTCTTTAGGTGACCAGCAGGGCAGCGGGAGGCGGAGGGGAGGTCGAGGGTAGTGGTGGAGTGCGATCATCGTCGTGGGCGAAGGGGAAGACGATGAGAGGATGACAATCATGGCTACGCACATCTAGGGAGAAGTAGAGGAGGAGCATGGGCGGCGCGAGCAAGTGGCGTCATGGCAGTGCTGGCGGTGCTAGGGTTTCTCGTTGGTGGTGGTAGAGTTGAACGATTTTGGAAAGAATTTGGGAATTTTGGGATCGATTCCAATTTCCAACAGATGGTTGTATGTTAAAAATGACAATTCCATACATTACATAACGATTTTTATAATAAAATCACACATTATATATATATATATATATATATATATATATATATATATATATATATATATATATATATATATATATATATATTAATTATATCAACTTAAAGATATAGGTTGATACAACCGATGTCTATTACAGGTATAGAGATCATTAAAAGATATCGGTAGGCAATAACTGATATTTATTAAGATATTGTTGACATAATAGATATCGGATATAGAATAGATATCGGTTACTGTATCTATAGATATCAGTTTCACAAATAATCGATATCTATTTACTAATATCTATTCACAATTTTGTTGTAGTGTCTCCATCATCATGATACTCATTTCCTCATTATGATGCATATTTCTTTCATCATGACGCTCTTCTGACATCTTGATGGATATTTCCTTCTTCTCGATGCTGAATGACTTCATCATGATGATCATTTCCATTATCATAATGTGTATTTCCTATGTCATGATGCTCATTTCTAACATCATGATCTTAATTTCCTTCATCATGATGCATATTTACTTCATCATGTTGATCATTTCCTATATCATTATGGTTATTTTCATTATCATGATGCTCATTTCCTTCATCATGATGCATATTTTCATCATAATGATGTTCATATCCATCATCTGAATAATTATGTCCTTTATCATGATGCTTATTTCATTAATCATGATGCATATTTCCTTTATCATGATGCTCATTTCCAAAATCATGATGCATATTTCCTTTATCTCGATGCTCATTTCCATCATCTTAATGAACATTTCCTTTATCATGATGCTCATTTCCATCATCGCGATGCTCATTTCCTTCATCATGATACATATTTCCATAATCATGATGCTAATTTCCTACATCACATGCTCATTTCATTCATCATGATGCATATTTCCTTCAACATGATGCTCATTTCCTACATCATGATGCATATTTTATTCATCATGATGTACATTTCCGTCAACATGATGATCATTTTTTTCATCATGACGATCATTTCTTTCTTCATGATGTTTATTTCCTTCTTCATGATGTATATTTCCATCATCATGATGCTCTTTTCCTTCATCATAATGCTCATTTATTTCATCATGATACATATTTTCTTCATCATGATGCACATTTCCTTCATCATGATGCATATTCCTTTCAACATGATTCTCTTTCCTACATCATGATGAATATTTCCTTCATCATGATGCTCATTTCTTTCATTATAATACATATTTCCTTCATCAATATATTCTTCCTACATCATGATGGATATTTCCTTCTTCTTGATGCTAAATGACTTCATCATGATGCAATTCTTCATCATGATGCGTATTTCCTACGTTATAATGCTCATTTCCAACATCATGATCCTAATTTCCTTCCTCATGATGCATATTTACGTCATCATGTTGATCATTTCCTACATCATTATGGTTATTTCCATTATCATGATGCTCATCTCCTTCATCATGATGCATATTTACATCATAATGATGTTCATTTCCATCATCTTAACAATCATTTCCTTCATCATGATGCACATTTCATTAATCATGATGCTCATTTCCTAAATCATGATGCATATTTCCTAAATCATTATGCATATTTCCTTCATCTCAATGCTCATTTCCATCATCTTAATGAATATTTCCTTCATCGTGATGCTCATTTCCATCATCGTGATGCTCATTTCCTTCATCATGATGCACATTTCCTTCATCATGATGCTAATTTCCTACTTCATATGCTCATTTCATTCATCACGATGCATATTTCCTTCAATATGATCCTCATTTCCTACATCATGATGCATATTTCCGTCATGATGTTCATTTCCATCAACATAATGATTATTTTCGTCAACATGAAGATCATTTCTTTCATCATGATGATCATTTCCTTCTTCATGATGATTATGTCCTTCTCTATGATGTTTATTTCCGTAATCATGATGCTCATTTCCTTCATCATGATGCTCATTTATTTCATCATGATGCATATTTCCCTCATCATGATGCACATTTCCTTCATCATTATGCATATTTCTTTCAACGTGATGCTCTTTCCTACATCATTATGAATATTTCCTTCATCATGATGCTCATTTCCTTCGTCATGGTAGTCATTTCACTAATCATGATGCTCATTTCCATCATTATGATGCATATTTCCTTCATCATGATGCTCTTCCTATATCATGATACATATTTCCTTCGTCTTGATGCTGAATGACTTCATCATGATGCAATTCTTCATCATAATGCTCATTTCCATCATCATGATTCGTATTTCCTACATCATGATGCTCATTTCCTACATCATGGTCCTCATTTCTTATATCATGATGCTAATTTCCTTCATCATGATGCATATTTACTTCATCACGTTGATCATTTCCTACATCATTATGGTCATTTCCTTCATTATGATGCTCATTTCCTTTATCATTATGCATATTTCCTTCATAATGATGTTCATTTCCATCATCTTAATAATCGTGTCCTTCATCATGATGCTCATTTCCATCATCTTAATGATTGTTTCCTTAATTATGATGCTCAATTCATTAATCATGATGCATATTTCATTCATAATGATGCTCATTTCCTAAATCATGATGCATATTTCCTTCATCACGATGCTCATTTCCGTCATCTTAATGAACATTTCCTTCATTATGATGCTCATTTCCTTCATCATGATGCATATTTCCTTCATCATGATTCTCATTTCCATCATCATGAATCTTATTTCCTTCCTCATGATGCATATTACCTTCATCATGAGGCTCATTTCATTCATCATGATGCATGTTTCCTTCATCATGATGCTCATTTCCAACATCATGATGCATATTTCCTTCATCATGATGTTTATTTTCATCAACATGACGATCATTTCCTTCATCATGACGATCATTTCCTTCTTCATGATGCTTATTTCCTTCTTCATGATGTTTATTTCCATCATCATGATGCCCATTTCCTTCATCATGATGCCCATTTTTTTCATCATGATGCATATTTCCTTCATCATGATGCTCATTTCCTTCATCATGATGAATATTTCTTTAAAAATGATGCTCGTTCTAACATCGTGATGCATATTTCCTTTATCACGAAGCTCATTTCCTTTGTCATGGTACTCATTTCCTTCATCATGATGCATACTTTCTTCATCATAATTCTCTTTTCCTTCATCGTGATGCTAATTTCCATCATCATGATTCATGTTCCCTTCATCATGATGCCTATTTACTACATTATTATGCTTATTTTTTTCATTATGATGCATATTTCCTTCAACATAATACTCATTTCCTTCATCATGATGCTCATTTCCTACATCATGATGTTCATTTAATTCATCATGATGCTCATTACATTGATCATGATGTATATTTCTTCACCATGATGCTCCTTTTCCACATCATGATACATATTTTCTCAATCTCGATGCTCATTTCTATCATCTTATTAATCGTTTCCTTCATCATGATACTCAATTCCTTTATCATGATGCATATTTTCTTTATCATAATGCTCATTTCCATCATCATGATTCTTATTTCCTTCATCATGATGCGTATTTCCTTCATCATGATGCTCATTTCATATATCACGATGATAATTTCCTTCATCATGATGCATGTTTCCTACATCTTAATAGTCATTTCTCATCATGATGCTTATTTCCTTCATCATGATGCTCATTTCCTACATCATGAGGCTCATTTCCTTGATCATGATATTTGTTTCCTTCATCATGATGCTCATTTCCTTCATTATAATACTCATTTCCATCATCACGATGCATAAATCTATCATCATGTTGTATATTTTCTTCATCATGATACATGTTTCCTTCATCATGATGCGAATTTCCAATGGCATGGTGCTCATGTCCTTCATAATGATGCATATTTCCTTCATAATGATGCAAATTTTCTTCATCATGATACTCATTTCCTTCATCATGATGCTCATTTAATTCATAATGATGCTCATTTCATTAATCATGATAAATAGTTCCTACATGATTCTCATTTCCTTCATTATGATGTGTATTTCATTCATCACGATGCTCATTTTCTTCATCATGATGTATATTCACTTCTTAATTATGCTCATTGCCTTCATTATAATGTTAAATTCCTTCATTAAGATGCATATTTCCTTCATCATGACGGTATTTCTTTCATCATGATGCATATTTCCAACATCATGATGCTAATTTCCTTCACCATGATGCTCATTTTCTTTATCATATGCATATTTTCTTTATCATGATGCTCATTCCTTTCATCATAATGCTCTTTTCCTTCGTCATGATGCGTATTTTCTTCATCATGATGCCAATTCCTTCATTATGATGATCATTTCCTACATCATTTAGGTCATATCCTTCATCATGATGCTCATTTCCATCATATTAATGATCGTTTCCTTTATCATGATGCTCATTTCCTTAGTCTTGATGCATGTTTCTTTCATCATGATTCTGATTTCAATAATCATGATGCTCATTTCCTTCATCATGATGCATATTTCCTTAATCGTTAAACACATTTCCTTTATCATGATGCACATTTCCTTCATCATGATGATCATTTCCTTTATCATTATGGTCATTTCCTTCATCATTATGCTCATTTCCATCATCTTAATGATCGCTTCCTTAATCGTGATGCTCATTTTCTTCATCATAATGCATGTTTCCTATATCATGATTCTTATTTATATCATCATGATGTTCATTTCCTTCCCCATGATGATCATTTCATTCATCATTATGCATATTTTCTTAATCATGATGCCCATTTCCATCATCTTGATAATGGTTTCCTTTATCATGATACTCATTTCCTTATCATGATGCATATTTCCTTCATCATGATGCGTATTTCATTTATCATGATGCTTATTTTCCTTTATCGTGATGCATATTTTCTTCACCATAATGCTCATTTCTTTCATTATGATGCATATTTCCATAATCATGACGCTCATTCCTACATCATAATGCATATTTCCTTCATCGTGATGCTCATATCCTATATCGTAATGCATATGTCTTCATCACGTTGCTCATTTCCATCATCTTGATAATCATTTTCTTCATTGTGATACTCATTTCATTCATCATGATGCTTAGTTCCATTATCATGATGCTCATTTCTTTCATCATGATGCATATTTCCTACATCATGATGCTCATTTCCTTTATTATGATACATATTTCCTTCATCGTGATGCTCTTCCTACATCATGATGCATATTTTCTTCGTCTCGATGCTGAATGACTTCATCATGATGCAATTCTTCATCATAATGTTCATTTCCTCATCATGATGCTCTTTTCCATCATCATGATGCCTATTTTCTGCATCATGATGCTAATTTCCTACGTCATGATTCTCATTTCCTACATCATGATGCTAATTTCCTTAATCATGATGTATATATACTTCATCATGATGATCATTTCGAACATCGTTTTGGTCATTTTCATCATCATGACGCTCATTTTCTTCATCATGATGCATATTTCCTTCACAACGATGTTCATTTCCATCATCTTAACAATCATTTTCTTCATCATGATGCTCCTATCCATCATATTAATTATCGTTTCTTTCATCATGATGCTCATTTCATTAATCATGATGCATATTTCCTTCGTCATAATGCTCATTTCATAAATCATGATACAAATTTCCTTCATCACGATGCTCATTTTCATCATCTTAATGAATGTTCCCTTCATCATGATGCATATTTCCTTCATCATGATGCTCATTTCCTTCATCTCGATTCGTATTTCCTTCATCATGATGCTCTTTCCATTATCGTGATGCTCATTTCCTTCATCATGATGCATATTTCCTTTTTCATGAGGCTCATTTCCTTCATCATGATGTATGTTTCCTGCATCATGATCCTAATTTCCTACATCATGATGCTCATTTCATTCGATCACTACTATAAAACTGTGAATAGATATCGGTAATTCACCGATATCTATTCAGTATTTCCACCGTTATTAATGGAGGTGTTATTAAAGGTCCCTAAATAGATATCATTCACCTATATCTATTTAGATATCGGTGATTCACCGATATCTATTAATATTTTCACCGTTATTTATGGAATTGTTATTAAAGGTCCTCTAAATAGATATCGGTAAATCACTGATATATACTTAAGAAATAAATATCGATAATTCACCGATATCTATTAATATTTCCACTGTTATTAATGGAGGTATTATTAAATGTCCCCTAAATAGATATCGATAAATCATCTATATCTATTTAATAAATAGATATCGGTAATTCATCGATATCTATCAATATTTCCACCGTTATTAATGGAGGAAGTATTAAACGTCCCCTAAATACATATAGGGGAATCACCAAAAATCTATTTACTAATTAGATAATAGTAATTCACCGATATCAATTAAAAATTCACCATTATCTTTGACGATGATATTAAAGATCATGACCAATAAATATCAGTGATTCACCGATATCTTTTCATTGTATATAATATCGGTGTATCACCGATATTTATTTTAAAATTTACCGATATAAAAAGATATGATATTAAATATATAGAGCAATAGATAACAGTGAATAGCCGATATCTTTCAATTTTTTTATAAATTTATTTATTCAAAATAATAATTTTTATTAAATATACATGATTCAACAACAAATGCATCAAATCCAACTAAAACTTCATTAATTAAACATTTCAAATGTATAACTAATATCAATATTCAAATCCTATTCCAAATACACACATTGCATATTTCTATTATCCAATAAATAAGTATCCTTAAAAGTGTCATAAATTCATTAAAACCCAAAACTACTAATGTAATGGATGTAGTATTTCGTAACCAGTATTATTTCGCCTGCTAGCCTCCTGAAAATTGAAAAATAAAAATAAAATGTAAATATCCATGAAGAATAATTAAATCCCAAGCTAACCAAATTTAGATGCAAATATAAATAAGTATCATGTCCAAAGTCAATTGAAGGGATGCACAATTAGGAATAAATTTAGTTGCTTTACTTGAGGAAATATATTCCCACCCATGTCTGATCCTATATGTGACATGAATAACCTATGAACTGGAACTTTCCTATATATAATAGGATTAGATGTTTTCAAGCACCAAGAGTTTTCAATACTCCAAGAGGGTATGTAATTTTGGGACCAACAATAGCAAGGGAAAGTGCGTACCTAATAGTAATAGAATTTGCATTTTCATATAAACAAATAGTAGCCATAACAGAAAGTAGTTCAAAGACTGGATATAGAAACAAGGAATTTTCAAGAGTAAGTAAATGCCAACATAAGAAAGCCAATAATCACACAATAGAATGTAGGGAAGCAAACATACAGCAGAGCGAGCAGTTTTGGTGATTGCAAAAATATCTTCCTTTAATCCAGATACGTGCCATTCGTGATTGCTCAAATATCTTTCTTTAATCCAAATACGTGCCATTGAGTTAAAATCATGGCTAAACAACATTGAGAACCTGCCAAAAATTTTCTATTCACTTTCAACTTGTAAAACATGAAAATAGCTCGAGAGTTATGCTTAAAGTCGCAATATTTTTAATCAGAAACTAAAAAACTCAATCATAAAGCAACAACGAGCACAATTATCACACTATAAAGTTTTAAAAAGTAGTAAAATTAGAGAAGGAAAATGATCGACATCCTACAAAAACATTTTATGATATTTGATAACTTATGGAAAGTTATAATTTTTACGAATTCTTCCACATTAAACAATTGCAACATGCAACACTAATATCCCAGCATCAAATACGATATTTCCAAAACTACGAACAAATAAGAAATTATAAATCCAATCACGTATTATATAATAAAGCACAAACAATAAACCTGATTTGACAAATAATCATCCTCAACATCATCTCCAGTATTCTAGTGGAACTTGTGTGCTCTTTAACACTCGTGTGTGTATGATCTCTTGTTAGAGAATCGAGAAGAGAGAAAGAAACAAGTGATGGGAAGAGAGCAGTAAAAAGAGAGAGATATGACATGGTCTAATAGTGATCAAGAAACCTCCCTCCAAGTTGTCTATGCTACAAATACAAATGATGGCCCATCTAAATTATAATCTGCCCGTCATGTGGTCAAACCATTCAACTCCATGATCAGGTGATCTAAGACCATAATCTGCCCTTCACGTGGTCAAACCATTCAACTCTATGATCAGGTGATTAATATTACAAGCTAGTATTAATTGATTAGTAATTAGGTCTATTTGTTGTATGTTTTTAATTAAAAGAAATGACTGAATTAGAGTACTGGATTCAAGATTTGGCTGGATTACCAGCTGGGGTGAAGTTTGATCCATCTGATCAAGAAATTCTTCGACATGTGGTGGCTAAAGTGCTGTCTAATTCAAGAAAACTGCATCCATAACTGCAACCACTGATTCATAAATTTATTCCCACTATTGAAGGTGAAAATGGGATTTGTTACACAAGGGGAAATGGGATTTATGAATCAGTTATCAAAATCTAACATAGACTTGAGATGATCGAAGGACAAACTAATTGTTCACCAGCAAAGAGATTCACCACCCCTCCCCCCAGATACCAGCAAACTAATTGGCATTCTTATCAACGCCATTGTGATGCATGATACTTGAATAACAAAATAATTGGGTCACATACTAACTTGTTAAATATATACTTTTATCTTTTTAGTGATACATTCATATGTAGAAACTTAATCTAGAAGAAGTAAGATCAACAAGTTCTCATTTAAGAGCTGTGGAATTTCATTATCAAGTGAGGGTCCAGCAAGCTAGTACTTCACAAATGGCGAAATAGATATGAGGATCAAAATAAATAATAAATATATCACTTGAAAGTAGAAAAAAGACTATAATAATTTCCAAAAAAGAGAGAAGAAGCCAACTCTTTCCACCATAGTAACTTAAATTTTACGGCATTTTTGAACAAGACTAAAAACAAATGACCAAACAAATTATTTCCAAACAGAAAAGATAACCAGCCAGAATATCAGAAAATAACATATCAAAAAAGGCAAACACAAACCCGGAATTCTTGGGCTGTGATAGCTATTGCAAAGCAAAGCAATACTATGACTGCTGCTCTCTTTATTGGAGGAATAGGCATGGGAGCTCATTTGAACAAAAATACTACTGTTAGAAACAACAGGAATCAAATATAGAATGATTGTAAAACTTATATATATCAAGATTTTTTGTTCCATATACACCTTTCAAAATTCATGCATTTCTAACGACACTATAATGAATACTTCCATCGGAACTTACAATCGAGGCATCATTGTAAAATTTGGATGGCCGATTATGGAATCATACCACCAATAATTCAGGAAGATGATATATCAACTTTGGCTGCTGGTTTCTCTTCATCTGCAAGTACAAACATATAAAAAAAATTAGTTCCACTAACTTAGCAAGTAAAATTACATCAAACAATCATCAAATTTATCAAGCACATGAGCAGGGTGGAAAAGAGGCAAGCAGAATAATCAATTAATCTAAATGCTGGTTGACATTACATTCAATTTCATGAGTCCACAAAATCACAGCAAGAGATTAAAGAATGAAATGGGGGATTTCATACTTAAAATTAAGTCCAGTTGAGTATAAAATACTGCATGAACAATCTAAATGGTTTATAGAAGAAGATCTCGTACCTGTTGTTCTTTTAGTTGTTACTTGGATCCTCATCAACCTTCTTATAATATGCGTTGTACAAGAGCAAATACGCTGTTATTTGATATTTCATTGCTCCTCAAGTTATGCTTCACATTTTACCTTTGGTCCACATGTTTGGTTGACATGCTCAATCTTTCTTGTTGCATAAGATTCAATGTATGCATGTCAGAGCAAATAACACTAGATGAGTCTTCATTACAGGTACTAAGAAACTAAAAGATCCAGCACTCTCCACCCCTCGCCGTTCATATGGCATTTGGAAGGATTTTTATTTTTAGATGGTATATAGATGTACTGAAATAGATGGCGTATTTCTGCTAAATTTCAACCAGGTATCTGGCATAAAACCAAAAAGGCTACATAAGCAAGAAAAAATCGTAGCTCTGCTTGTTGTTCAACAGTTAACTTGTAAAATTGGCATCTACGTAAGTTACTATTCACAGATATTGATTCATAGTTTGGAAACAAGCCTTTTTACTGTATGTGGATATTTCTATCATCTGTTCTACAAGACTACAGTCCATATTTAACAATTTTATCAATACTAGAATCTTTTATAAGCAATGACAGAATCTCAAAAGAACTTCAGAATTGGGAAGCAACCATCAGCCCCCACAAATGGCGCAATCTATAATAAACAAAGATCACTTAAAAGCAAGGAAGTGATTCTTTAAATCTTAAACAGTTTCATGAAAATTCCAAGATAAAAAAAATAGATGCATGATGTAACATCACTACTCATCTCTCAGCAATAACGTCGTCACTGCTCAATAAGAAAATTACAAGTTCAAAGAAAAAGAAGAGCAAGGTAGAATGACATCATAATTTAACAAAATAGAGAAACATACATCGCCAATTTATAATCTGAAAGGTTTAGAAGGATGCGTGGAATCAAGTTCTATTTATGTTAAATGTTGATGTCCAAAATTTATGGTATTGGTCTGCAGTATGAGTAACTGACTGACTTGGATCAAAATGTGAGTTTGATGGATGTTATTTGCAATGAATCGGTTTGGAGTGGTATGTTTTGAAATCTGGCGGACGTGTTTGAGGTTACGGTCACATGCATCCGGGAGTTTTTAAGGTATCTTAGTGGAATTTGGTAAAATAAATGCATGTATCACTTGCTGTCGTACATGGAAAAAAATTGGAATATGTCCTGGCTGCTATATTTGCCCTCTGTAATTGGTTGCATGTATGTGTTGGGTAGTGTTTCTAATAGGGGACCGACTTGTACATGGAAGTACAACACGCATGACAATTTAGTTTAATTCCAAGACTTGTAAGTAAAAATTGGAATTTTGCAGAGTTGGAGTTGGTGGTCACGTGACCTGAATGTGGGCATTTCATTTTAATTATTTATCCCTTGACATACCATCTGTACATTGTTGTGAGGAAGATTTTGCAAATACAAAACTTGTAGGACTAGTTCCTCTTTGAAAATCCTTTATTCTTGTTATATCAAATATCTATTTCAAAAGAAAGTGTAGAAATATACTTACAGTCCTAACCTATGAATTTGCAGAAAAGAATTAATACTTATTGTCCTCTTTGAAATTTTGCAGAATTAGGAGTTGCAAGTTAGATTTTATACTTACTGTCCTTTTAAAAAAAAGTTTGCAGAAGATCCTATACTTACTGTCCTCTTTGGAATTTGCAGAAAAGAACCTATACTTATTGTCCTCATTGATGTTTTGCAGAGTTGAATTTATACTTATTGTCCTACCCTTAGATTTTGCATAAAGTAGGAATGAAACTTACAGGCCTTCTTGCAAGTTCTGCAGAATGTTGCAAATAATTTCTGCACAAACCTTGGTTTTTTTAAATAAGTCCTGTATGTTTGTAGGACATGGATTCTCTTTTTTTTAAGGAACTTTCAGCCCTTTACTTTTAAAACTTTTGCAAAATGCTTTAATTGATATTCTAAATTAGAAATTTGTAGAACTTAAAGAATTAATCCCACATCTAGACCCTTTGCTTAAAAATTTTTTTGCTAAAGCTTGTAGAATACTTTTGGGACAAACAACTTATTTGCTAACTCTTTCTTTTTGCTAGATAACTTTTTTATGTTATTTGCTGAAATTTATAGGACCACTTCCATTTCTTTCTTGTTTGCAAATTATTTCCTACTTTATAAAGTAAAGATTTTTAGCCATGCCCCATTTAAAATTTTCTAAATTCAAATTACCATAAAATTTTCCTTGATAAAAATTGGGGGCTGACAGATTGGTATCAGAGCAGGTATGCGATTCTGTATACTTGCTTAAAAATTTTTAAATTTTTATTTCCGCACATAAGTGAATTTCGTGGCTTGAATGACATGATTTTGCAATTATATAAAAGTTTAAATAAAGTGTCTTGCTACGCATCCACCGAGTACGACGCCCGCTTCAACCAAGGTATGAAAGTATAAATTGCATAAAATGATGACATGCGAGATATAAAATGAAAGTTTATGTTATATGAATAATGTGATTTTTTTATGATAAATGATGAATATTTAAAATTTTATTGCGAACCTATATGATTAGTAAAGATATTTCCGCATTAGATGGGTGACTTGGAGAGACAACAAGCCTACATGAATTATCACCGGGACGTCAGACATGACTTGCCCACCCATATTGCTCACATGCTACAATTATGGAGACAAGTTAAGGATGTAGGTGAAGGTATTACTGACTATTGGGCTGGATTAAAGCTCATCAGCACGTTACCGTGGGCTTGGAAAGACATGGCTGATTCCATACATGCTGACCTTATGCATCACTCGGTTCAACACCAAGTTCCGCAAGTGGACCATGTGCAGTTCACAGCCGTTTTGTTCATGAGAGTCGCAAGATGGTATCCGCCAAACCCCCCTCCTGGACATCATATCTGGGATATTCATAATGAGCAAGAAGAGCGGTTGGTAGGTTACCTTGCAGAGCCGACACCGGCACCGGAACCCGATAACGAGCCAAATGGAGCCATGAATGAAGGAGAAATGGATGAGAATTTCGAGTCAGACCCGTCCGAGGACTCGGGATTATATGGAGATTAAAATTTCTTAAGTTTTAAAATTTTTTTTTTTAAAACTAAAAACAATATCCCTTATGTTAGGGACTTGAATTTGTTTCATTATTTAGTATTCGTTATTTCATTATTTAACATTTTAATTAAATTTGCAAGTTTAAGACAATTTTTGTTCAATGATCAAAAATTTTATTATTATGATGTCTATGCCTCTATCGTACATTGGCTACTATGTACAATGATATGATTTGTATTAGAATTTCATTCATTAACTTGAATAAATGCTAAAATTATTTTCATGATGGAATTGAAGGATGCCTCCAAGAAGGGATGTTCAAAACCCTCCAAACGCACCGAATGCTCCAAACGCTGATGTGGACGCTCATACAAGAATAGTACATGAGTTTCGCCAAAACCATCCACCCTTCTTCAAGGGAAGTGAAGGGCCCGAGTACGTGGAAGAGTGGCTACGATCAATTGAGAGAATTTTTCGTCTCTTAAGGTGCAATGATGAGCAGCGTGTGATCTGCGCATCCTACCAATTTACTGAAGATGCCGATCATTGGTGGGACGGATACTGGGAGATGAGACCTAATGAGAACCGGGAAGCTATTACCTGGGAAGAGTTCAAGGATATAGTAATGGCCAATTACTATCCTCAAGTTTACCGCAATAATATGGAGCATGAGTTTTACAACCTCCAACAAGGGAACATGATCGTAATTGAGTATGAACGGCGGTTCAATAAGCTGCGTCGATCAGCTCCACAGCTGGTCAATACCGAAGAGAAACGAGCCAAGAAGTTCCTGGATGGATTGCACCAGGATATACAAGAGAGAATGTCTTCCCTGCCCGATATGAGCTACGCCGACACGTTTATGAGGGCCCAGAAAGTTGAAGCTTGCTTACTGAAGGGGCGAGCGAACAGAAAGCTGATGGAGAACCCAAACAAACGGAAATGGGAAAATTCTAACCAAGGCAGGAACAACAATCAAAGGCAAGCCAGAACGAACAACAACCCGCCAGCCAACGAACAAAGACCAAAGCCTCTTTGCACACAGTGCGGGAAGAATCATTATGGAGAGTGCCTCATGGGACAAAACAAATGCTTTAGGTGCTATGAAGTTGGCCATCAAGCACATAACTGGTCAAAGCCGTCCAACGTTAAACCTGATCGTAAGGGACCACCTCCGGGGGGAAATACGAGACAAGGCACTGGAGGAAGAGGGAGAGTTTTCGCCATGAACCAAGCTGAAGGGGACAATGAACCTAATGTTATGACAGGTACGTTAGTAGTGGGTAAATCCCGAGCTTTCACTTTGTTTGACACTGGTGCATCACATTCATTTATTTCCGCAAAGTATTGTAATAAGATTAACTGTAAACGAGTCAAGAGTGATGAACCTCTTGAGATTAGTCTACCTTTGGGAGAGAGAGTTGTTGTGAATACCTTAGTAGAAAGTGTGAGCGTACACATTGAAGGAGTAGACTTTAGCGTCAAGCCGTATGTTATGGATATGCATGGATTTGATTTGATCCTAGGAATGGACTGGCTTACCTATCATCAAGCCAATATAAAGTGCAAGGAACGAGTAATGATCTTAAGGGAACCAAAATTTGAGAAAGAAGTGGTACACAAGCTCAAGAGTGGTGTAGTACCGAGAATATTATCTGCTGCAAAAGCTGCCAAGATGCTTAGAAAGAAGTCCTGCCAGGGATTCCTAGTCAACGTTGTAGACACCAGGACCACAGAAGTACCACCTAGTGACATACCTATTGTCCGAGAGTATCTTGATGTCTTTCCGGAAGAGTTACCAGGTGTGCCTCCAAATCGTCAAGTAGAATTTTCAATAGACTTGATACCAGGATCAGCACTAGTATCCAAAGCTCCGTATCGAATGGCGCCCGTGGAACTACAAGAGTTGAAAGTTCAGCTACAAGAACTCTTGCACTTGGGGTTCATCCGCCCAAGCGTATCTCCATGGGGAGCGCCAATCCTATTTGTTAAGAAGAAAGATGGATCCATGAGGATGTGTATTGACTACCGAGAGCTTAACAAGTTGACGATAAAGAACAAGTATCCTCTACCTCGAATTGAAGACTTGTTTGACCAATTAGAAGGAGCAAGCGTATTTTCCAAAATTGATTTAAGATCCGGGTACCATCAATTGAGAGTAAAGGAGTCAGACATTTCTAAGAGTGCTTTTAGAACGCGTTATGGGCACTATGAATTCGTCGTCATGCCTTTTGGGTTGAGTAATGCGCCTGCAGTGTTCATGGACCTGATGAATCGAGTTTTTCACCCGTATCTCGATCAGTTCGTTATAGTCTTCATCGACGACATTTTGGTATACTCCAAGGATGAAGCACAACATGAGGAGCACTTGAGATTGGTATTCGAGACACTTCGCAAGGAGAGGTTATACGCGAAGTTCAAGAAGTGTGAGTTTTGGTTGAAGCAAGTCACATTCCTTGGACATGTGGTAACATCACAAGGGATTGAAGTAGATCCATCTAAAATAGTAGCAGTAAATCAGTGGAGGGCACCTACAAATGTTCAAGAAGTTCGTAGTTTCTTGGGATTAGCTGGCTATTATCGAAGGTTCATAGAAGGATTCTCCAAGATAGCAGGCCCAATGACACGATTAATTCGTAAAGGAGAGAAGTTTATTTGGTCTGACAAGTGCGAAGAGAGCTTTCAAAGGTTAAAGCACGATTTGACTTCAGCACCCGTGTTGACAATCCCAAATCCGAATGAAGAGTTCACGATCTACAGTGATGCATCAAAGTAAGGACTCAGATGTGTATTGATGCAACATGGAAAGGTTATTGCATATGTTTCTAGACAGTTGAGACCACACGAAGTGAACTACCCTACTCATGACTTGAGTTAGCGGCCGTAGTTCATGCTTTGAAGATTTGGCGACACTACCTTTATGGTGGGAGATGTACGATCTTCACGGACCACAAGAGTTTGAAGTATCTGTTCACGCAGAAGGAGCTCAATATGAGACAACGGAGATGGTTAGAGTTGGTGAACGATTATGACTGCACCATTGAGTACCATCCAGGCAAGGCTAACGTAGTGGCCGACGCTTTGAGTCGAAAAACCAAAGTGGAGCTGAATAGTCTGTATATTAAGCAAGAAGAGCTGGTCGAAGAGTTCGCCAAGATGCAAATTGAATTGGTGGCATCACCCTCCGGCACGAAGGCGATCATTGCGGCATTAGAAGTTCAGTCGAGTTTGAAAATAGAGATAAAGGAAGCTCAAGAACAAGATCATTTCTTGCAAGGAATGATGAATAAGGCACTAGCTGGAGGCGAATACAATGGCTTCAAAGTGGACGAAGAAGGAGTTCTGACTCTAAATGGAAGATTGTGCGTTCCAATGGTTGAGAAGTTGAGAGAAAAGATTTTAAGTGAAGCGCATGGAGCGCCATACACCGCTCATCCGAGAGGAACGAAGATTACCATGACTTGAAGGAAAGATTTTGGTGGCGAAGTATGAAACGAGATATTGGATACTTTGTTGAAAGATGTTTAACTTGCCAACAAGTTAAAATTGAACATCAGCGACCAGCCGGAAAGCTTAAACCACTCGAGATCCCTGAGTGGAAATGGGAGAAAATTGCCATGGCTTTTGTCGTAGGTTTACCAAGGTCTTCGAAGGGAAATCATGCCATATGGGTCATCATCGATCGATTGACCAAGTCAGCTCATTTCTTGCCCATAAAAATGACATTCAAGATGGAGCAGTATGCACAGTTGTATATTCAAGAGATAGTGAGACTACACGGCATACCAATGTCAATAGTGTCTGATAGAGATACACGTTTCACTTCAAGGTTTTGGGTAAGTCTGCACAAGGCGATGGGAACTAAACTAAATTTCAGCACAGCTTATCATCCACAAACGGATGGGCAATCTGAAAGAACAATCCAGATCTTGGAAGACATGTTAAGAGTCTGCACTGTTAACATGGGAGAAGCATGGGAGAAGTTCCTACCTCTTGTCGAATTTGCCTACAATAACAGCTATCAAGCAACTATCAAGATGGCTCCTTACGAGGCGCTCTATGGAAGGAAGTGTAGATCACCATTATATTGGGATGATGTTGGTGAGAAAGCTATTATAGGCCCCAAGCTAATAGAAGAAGCAGTGGACAAGGTCAGAATAATTCGAGAAAGAATCAAGACTGCTCAAGATAGACAAAAGTCCTATGCTGATCAACGAAGAAAGGATTTACATTTTGAAGTCGGAGATCATGTCTTTCTGAAGGTGGCTCCCACGAAGGGTGTCATACGATTTGGAAGGAGAAAAAAGCTTAGACCTCGTTTCGTTGGTCCATTTCAAATTCTTGATAGAGTTGGAGATCTAGCCTATCGTTTGGCGTTGCCACCCGAGTTATCCTCCGTGCACAATGTTTTTCACATTTCGATGTTGAGAAAATACGTTCATGATCCTAATCATGTTGTGGATTTCTCGACATTGGGGATTGGAAAGGACCTGACATATGAAGAAGAACCTGTGTCCATTTTGGATCAAAAGGTCCAAAGGATTCGAAATCATGACGTGCCACTCGTCAAAGTTCAATGGAGTCGACATACGGAAGATGAGGCTACGTGGGAAAAGAAAGATGAAATTCAAGCAAGATACCCCTGTTTCATTACGAGTAAGATATTTATATAATTATGAAATTTCGAGGACGAAATTTTTATTAGGAGGGTAGGATGTAATACCCCATACGTTCACCTGCGATTTTCTGTCATGGCCCAAGTCTATGAAGCCCACATCCAAACTCAGCCCATTCATTGATCAACCGTGACCTCAAAATTTAAAATAGATAAGTTTCTTACTCCCTAAGAAATAAATATATATTGTGATCTCCTTATCCATTAAGGAAGTTAATATCTTTTCCCCTTATCAACCTATATCTTAGGAAAGTAGTTAAAATCCTACGAAGATTACTCCACAACCAGCCGTGAGAATATAATCCAAAGTCTTCCTTATTCTCCACACACACGATACACTTTCATACGGCTGCGAGCAGTGAGAGGTAACGCACAAATTTACTTCTTCTTTTCTCTTCTTTTTCTTTTCCTTTTCTTTCTTCTTCCTTCGATCAGACACTTGTTTCCTTCTTTATTTGTTTCTTCAAACTCAAAACCGCCAACCCTAATATTCTAAATTTGCAACCCTTACGTGAATAAATATGTAGATTAGTTGTACAATAGTTTATCGAAATCATAGTAGTAATGGTCGATCATGATGATGTAGGTGACGAAGGAGACCCTGATATCGTCGTTAGTACTTGAACGTTAGACATCACTCGGTTAAAAGGTGGGGATTCTTTTGTTCTTATATGTGTTAGATGATTACGTATGTGCCAATTGAATTAAACTTGTATTTGTTGTCACTTATGAGTTGATGATCATATTTGAATGTTATGAAATATTATATGGCATGGGTATGGGCTGCATAAGTGCCATACTATAGCACGGGTATGGGCTGTAATGGTGTCATACTATAGCATGGGTAAGGGCTGTGAAGGAGTGCCTTACTAACGAATCGCGATATCGTAAAGTTACACGGATAAGGGCCGAAAGGTGCCTTATTATGACATAATAAGTTTGTATTGTAAGTGATTTCAATTCTCGTATATGGATTGTTCGATGTATATAAGCATGTTTAGATCTTCACTGAGCTTGTGGTTGCTCACCCCGATAAATATTCTTATCGCAGGTTGAGCGTGGCAAAGCGTACGAGCGGGGATCGTAAGCGAGGAGACTAAATAAACATTTTTTTATGAACTGCAGTTTATGTAATGCGTGGAATCAAGTTCTATTTATGTTAAATGTTGATGTCCAAAATTTATGGTATTGGTCTGCAGTATGAGTAACTGACTGACTTGGATCAAAATGTGAGTTTGATGGATGTTATTTGCAATGAATCGGTTTGGAGTGGTATGTTTTGAAATCTGGCGGACGTGTTTGAGGTTACGGTCACATGCATCCTGGAGTTTTTAAGGTATCTTAGTGGAATTTGGTAAAATAAATGCATGTATCACTTGCTGTCGTACATGGAAAAAAATTGGAATATGTCCTGGCTGCTATATTTGCCCTCTGTAATTGGTTGCATGTATGTGTTGGGTAGTGTTTCTAATAGGGGACCGACTTGTACATGGAAGTACAACACGCATGACAATTTAGTTTAATTCCAAGAATTGTAAGTAAAAATTGGAATTTTGCAGAGTTGGAGTTGGTGGTCACGTGACCTGAATGTGGGCATTTCATTTTTATTGTTTATCCCTTGACATACCATCTGTACATTGTTGTGAGGAAGATTTTGCAAATACAAAACTTGTAGGACTAGTTCCTCTTTGAAAATCCTTTATTCTTGTTATATCAAATATCTATTTCAAAAGAAAGTGTAGAAATATACTTACAGTCCTTACCTATGAATCTGCAGAAAAGAATTAATACTTATTGTCCTCTTTGAAATTTTGCAGAATTAGGAGTTGCAAGTTAGATTTTATACTTACTATCCTTTTAAAAAAAAAGTTTGCAGAAGATCCTATACTTACTGTCCTCTTTGGAATTTGCAGAAAAGAACCTATACTTATTGTCCTCATTGAAGTTTTGCAGAGTTGAATTTATACTTACTGTCCTACCCTTAGATTTTGCAGAAAGTAGGAATGAAACTTACAGGCCTTCTTGCAAGTTCTACAGAATGTTGCAAATAATTTCTGCACAAACCTTGGTTTTTTTAAATAAGTCCTGTATGTTTGTAGGACATGGATTCTCTTTTTTTTTTTTTGGAACTTTAAGCCCTTTACTTTTAAAACTTTTGCAAAATACTTTAATTGATATTCTAAATTAGAAATTTGCAGAACTTAAAGGATTAATCCCACATCTAGACCCTTTGCTTAAAAATTTTTTTGCTAAAGCTTGTAGAATACTTGTGGGACAAACAACTTATATTCTAACTCTTTCTTTTTGCTAGATAACTTTTTTATGTTATTTGCTGAAATTTATAGGACCACTTTCATTTCTTTCTTGTTTGCAAATTATTTCCTACTTGATAAAGTAAAGATTTTTAGTCATGCCCCATTTAAAATTTTCTAAATTCAAATTACCATAAAATTTTCCTTGATAAAAATTGGGGCGTGACACTAGCTCTACAGACTCTACCTCTCAGTCACAATTGGTGTGGGGGGAACTAGGGGTGGACAAAAATACCAAAATTTCAGTATACCACGTTTACCGTATAGAAAAATAACGAAATTATCGAAAATTTAGGTGTACCAAAATTTCGGTACGGTACCATACCATACCGAAATTTTCGGTATGGTATCGATAAGTAATTTTAAGAAATTTTGGTATTTCGGTATGTACCGAAATACCGTAAAAATATCGGTAAAACTGTATTTTGGTAAATTTCGGTATACCCAACTAATTTTTTATTAAATAAATATAATAAATTAATAATACTATTAATTAAATATTCTTCACTGTCTAACATTCTATTACTAATATATCTATACATAAATAAATTGAAATATATATATTAATAAAGTGATGGCTGACTTCACACATTAGAAACTCTACCCTTTACTTCTTACTGCAGCCGCTTCCCCTTTTCAATTCTCTCCACCGCCTTGCTCTTCACATCGCCACCGTTCATTCTCTCTCATTTTACCAATACTTCTCTCTCTTTTCACTGAGCCTCTGCTAGTTCTCTTCCTAAAAGCTTCCGACGTCTTTTTGTTCGCGCTTAAGTTTTCTTCACTCTCTTCTTCCTCTTTCCATGTTTTCCGCTTCAACACGGGCACAACATTATTCAGTCTGATCGCCTCATTTATCTATTTTGTTGGATTCTTTCACATTTATCGTTTTAAGATTAGAAAGCGAAAGAGAATGTTTCTTTCCACTTTGTACTTTTTGAAATATTTTCTTACTATTTTGAAATAATTTTTGTTGATTAAATTGTTTTACTTCTTTTGATTTTATTAGAAGTTTGGATAATTGGGAATCTGAATATTGAATTGAAATTTAGAATCATTTTTTTGAATGGGTATATATTGTCTTTGTCTCAATGAGTCTCAATGAGGATGTATCACAGTATTTCGGTAAAAATACGGTATATGCTTTTTGTATACCGAAATCTCGGTATAACAAAATTATCGATACGGCATCGGTATGAATTTTCTAATACCATTGATTTTGGTATGGGATACGGTATGGGTTTAAATTTTTCGGTACGGTATGGTATCCACCCCTAGGGGGAACTAGCCTTGGTTCAAAATGACTTCCATTCTGGCCCTGTAATATCCCAAACAAAAGTCAAACCAAGTCTCTATAAAATAGGTTCAAGAAAGTAAAGAGAGATGATAATATCTCCTAATAATGTAACTTATATATGATTCCAACCTACTATTTTATATAAAAAAATATATAGCATATTTCACTATTAAGAAGTGATTGATAATATATATTTCTAATTTACAATTTTTTCCGTCTATATTCATAAGCACTGAGCCAACTGATCTTTCCTACAAGATCATTCCAAAACTGACGTGATCACATATAACTTAAAAATTAAATGCATTACAAGAAGATACAAAAGGCAGTTCCACTAATCCAATAGTTTTCAAAAGCTGCAGTGCATGAGATTTCCACTTTGTTTCATGCATGGGCTTAAAAATTTCAACTCTTAACAAGTGGCCATCAAAATGTTAGATAATTCAAGAAATTATTTTCTCAACCATCAGGAAAGCAAAATCAAAAAATAAAAAAATACACAAAAGCAGCAAACAAAATCCAAAAAAGCTAGAGGCCGTTACTACATTATGACCTACAAAAAAATCCAATTCTAATGATGGTCAGTAATAAGAAAATCCTTTTAACATGGTGAAATAACATATCTTGCAATTAATATAACAGAATGCTATCAAACAATTACAAAGTTCACACACTACCAAATATTTCAAAACTTTTGCACAACTGTACGAGTATTTAATAGTTGTAACACTTTTTGTTGTAATACTTTGGTTAAGCTAATCATAGGTGCAAGGCACACAAAATATTAATGAGAACCCCCAGTTAATTCACTGGATTAATTTTCAGCCACATAAATATGACAAATAAACTTATTTATTAAGAGGGAGGTCATCAAAATTTTGATATAATTATGTTTTCTAGTGGTGGGGCCTACAAAAACATTTCCTTACAGTTTTGTGAAAAATCCTTAAAGGCCTCAACCAAAAAATCTATGCAAATTAGACAAATGATGGTGAATTTCCAATGTGAAGTACGCAAAAAACTGAAATAGAGCATTCAACACTTTCCAATGGTACAATGTTATTCATAGGATCAACTAAATCAGAAAATGGAATATTAATTGATTTAGAGATTACATCATTGTTTGCTAGAATGCAGTTAAATAGATATTAAGACTGCATGTCCATTGGGATTTAATTAAAATATATTTTCATTCATCTAGGCAAACCTGATCATTTTCATAGGCTATATGATGATAATAGATTTCTCAACTACTTCGACCACCTAGATTAAGCATATATCAATTTTGACATAAGGTTCCTATTACGATGTATACCTTGAATAATTAATTGAGAAACTAATGCCTTCCACAAATTAGCAGGCATATCGATTAAGTACTTGGACTCTCTATTAAATGGAGAAGCGTAGTTAACCAGATTACTTCATAAACAAAGGCTGAATAATCTCATAACATAATAGTAATGCAGAGCAACCTCAACACCATTAATTAGCTATATTTCATCAACAGAATGAGCAAGCTTAGTATGCAGGCAAATTTGTATCCACTTGGAATCAATCAGTCTCTATACAAGGATAACTGATAAAACCAGCTTGATATAGATCTTCTACCACCTACTTCTGCATATGGCTTGCAAAATATAAATGTAAGACAACTAAATAAATGCAGAAAAAATTACAAAATAAAACTTTTGTTGATCTATATAAATTAGATATAAATGAAGTTTATACAATTTCATCCCTTAAAGAAAAATATATCATGTAATTGCTGTGAACTACTCACTCAAGTATCAATACCATACTTAAGAAGAAGAAAGCCTCCAGTAGCCTTTATTTAATTTATATATAATTATTAATATATAATTTTCATAAAAACACTACAGTTTGAACTGATCATAAATTCATTTCATAGAAGCTTGAACACGTATTTTCGTTTTAAATCCTAAAACTAAAATTTTTGGACAACCAATACTATGTTTGTTCTAATGGAATACATAGTTCTGGAAAGATGTATATCTCCACCTGCACAGTTGGATCCAGACCTACTTTCTCACTAAGAAGAAATCCTTTAGTAAATGATGTCATCATACTGTCAATTGATTAAAAGTTAAGAGTGAGGCAAAGAAAGTGAACCTAAACAAGGAGGAGGGTGGGGAGAGAGAACCTTTCCATGATCATATTAACGACAAATTTCATTGCAGCTCCATTGCCGATATCTCCAAGGTAAAATCTGGACTAGAAACTGTGAGCAAGTACATGAAGAATTAGATACACTTGTGAAAGAGAAGTTAAGAAGGACTAGATGAGATATCACCTTTCCCATTATATCTAAAAGTGGCGCAGCCGTTTCATATAGAGATATGTCCCCTAAGAATTACAATACAGAGTTTCAATTTGAGCAAGCTACACCAGTGGTGTGATAAAATTTGTAGAGGAAGGGTTGAGCTGTCCACTTTCAGAACAGAGTAACATATCTTGAATCAAATTGTACAGTTTGAAGAAAAAATGATTTTCCTACGGTAAGAAAAATCAACTTTCCATCCTCAGTTGGCTTCTTCGATCCTGACACTGGTTAAGAGAAATTAACAACACACAAGTTAAGTTCCTAATATCTATACCACATACATCACGAATTACACCACCATCCAGAAAAGGAGGGCGTAATACCTATTACACGAAGGGAATTGTTTTAGAGAGAAGAAAAGATGGTGGCAGTGGTGGAGGTTCAACAACGAACAATAACGCGGAGTCAGCGGCAGATCTGGTGGCGAGCGCGACGTCGCGGCTTCGGCGACAAGGAAACAGGCGCTCGGTGGAGAGGTGGCTCGATGTTCGTGACCTCCGGTACGATAGCGATGGGTTCGTGACTCCGATGGTAGATGGTGGTGGTGGATGAACTGGGTTCTCTGGTGGACACGAGTTTAAGCCCAACGATTATTGAGGCCCTCTTGACATACTCAACAAAGGGTGGTGCGGTTTGCAAGCGGGGAAGGAGGTCTGGCGGGAGGAGGAAGGGGTGAGCACGACCACCGGCGGGAGCGGCGAGGGGGGTTCTGCATTTGTGGCCGGCGATTTGGGAAGTTTATGAACTAGGGTTTGTTAATTTGATTTTGGGAGTTTGATTTATGATGGATCGATTTAATACTTGGCTACAACTCACAACACACCATTTATTTATTTTTTAAAATAAAAAATGTGTTTGTTTTAATTTTTAATTTTTTTAAAATTAATTTATTAAAAAATATTATTAAATAAATTAATATCAGTAAAAAGATATCGATTACAATAACTGATATCTATTGATTACTTAAACGTCATCAAAAGATATCACTACGTGATTCACCGATATCTATTAGAATAATCCTTTCATCATAGATATCTGTGGTATAATAGATATCAGTTAGCAAGTATATAAATATCAGTTTTATAAATCACAAATATTTATGCATTGATATCTATTCACAATTTTGTAGTAGTAATCATGATGCATTCCTTCATCATGATACTCATTTCCTATGTCATGAATCATATTTCCTTCATCATGATTTTCATTTCCATCAACATGATGAAAGTTTCCTTCATCATGACGATCATTTCCTTCTTCATGATGCTTCCATCTTCATGATGTTTATTTCCACCATCATGATGCTCATTTCCTTCATCATGATGCTCATTTCTTTCATCATGATGCATATTTCCTTCATCATGTTGCTCATTTCCTTCATCATGATGCATATTTCTTAAAAAATGATGCTCTTTTCTCATCATGATACATATTTACTTCATCATGATGTTCATTACCTTCGTCATAGTACTCGTTTTCTTCATCATGATACTCATTTCTTTCATCATGATGCATACTTTCTTCATTATTATTCTCTTTTCCTTCATCAAGATGCTCATTTCATTCATCATGATGCATGTTTCCTTCATCATGATGCTCATTTCCAACATCATGATGCATATTTCCTTCATCATGATGTTTATTTTCATCAACATGACGATCATTTCCTTCATCATGACGATCATTTCCTTCTTCATGATGCTTCCATCTTCATGATGTTTATATCCACCATCATGATGCTAATTTCCTTCATCATGATGCTCATTTCTTTCATCATGATGCATATTTCCTTCATCATGTTGCTCATTTCCTTCATCATGATGCATATTTCTTAAAAAATGATGCTCTTTTCTCATCATGATGCATATTTACTTCATCGTGATGTTCATTACCTTCGTCATAGTACTCATTTTCTTCATCATGATACTCATTTCCTTCATCATGATGCATACTTTCTTCATTATTATTCTCTTTTCCTTCATCAAGATGCTCATTTCCATCATCATGATACATAAATCTATCATCATGATGTTTATTTCCTTCGTCATGATGCATATTTCCTACATCATGATGCCTATTTTCCCTTATCATTATGTTCATTTCCTTCATTTTGATGCATTTTTTTCTTCAACATGGTAATCATTTCCATCATAATGATGTTTATTTCCTTCATCATGACGCATATTCCTTCGTCTTGATGCTCATTTCCTACATCATGATGTTCATTTAATTCATCATGATACTCATTTCATTAATCATGATGTATATTTCCTTCATCATGATGCTCATTTTCTTTGACATAGTACTCACTTCCTTCATCATGGTACTAATTTCCTTTACCATGATGCATACTTTCTTCATCATTATTCTCTTTTCCTTCATCATGATGCTCAATTCCATCATCATGATACATAAATCTATCATCATGATGCTCATATCCTTCATCATTATGAATGTTTCCTTCACCATAATGCCTATTTCCTACATCATTATGCTCATTTCCTTCATTATGATGCATATTTGCTTCAACATGATAATCATTTCCATCATAATAATTCTTATTTCCTTCAACATGATGCTCATTTCCTACATCATGATATTCATTTAATTCATCATGATGTTCATCTCATTGATCATGATGTATATTTCCTTCTTCATGATGCTCATTTCCTACATCATGATGCATTTTCCTTTATCACAATGCTCATTTCCAACATCTTATTAATCGTTTCCTTTATCATGATTCGTATTTCGTTCATCATGATGCTCATTACCATTTTCATGATTCTTATTTCCTTTATCATGATGCGTATTTTCTTCATCATGACGCTCATTTCTTACATCATGATGCATATTTCCAACATCTTTATGGTCATTTCTTTCATCATGATGCTTATTTCTTTCATCATGATGCTCATTTCCTACATCATGAAGCTCATTTCCTACATCTTGATGCTCAATTCCATCATCATGATATATAAATCTATCATCATGATGCAGATTTTCTTCATCATGATACATATTTCCTTCATGATGATACCTATTTCCTACATCATGGTTCTCATTTCCTTCATCAGGATGCATATTTCGTTCGTAATGATGTATATTTTCTTCATCATGATGCTCATTTCCTATAATGTTAATTTTCTTCATCATGATACATATTTACTTCATCATGTTGATCATTTTCTACGTCATTGTGGTCATTTCCTTCATCATGATGCTCATTTCCTTCATCACGATGCATATTTCCTTCATAATGATGTTCACTTCCATCATTTTAATAATCATTTCCTTCATCATAATACTCATTTCATTAATCATGATGCATAATTCTTTCATCATAATGCTAATTTCTTAAATCATGATGCATATTTCTTTCATCACGATGCTCATTTCCATCATCTTAATGAACATTTCCTTTATCATGTTGCTCATTTTCTTCATCATGATGCTCATTTTCATCATCGTGATGCTCATTTCTGATTAGCCATTTTATAGTTGGGATGACCAATTCAACAATTTATCGAACCACAAGGAGGTAGACGCTAGTGCTTAAGCGATCTCACTTTTCTTGTAATTTTATAGAGACGAATCATCAAAGGAATTGTTGATCAAACAAACAAGTAAATAGTAATCAATGCAAGTACACAAGCAATAATCAAGCACACAAGGTAAATGGATGAAATGTGGTTTACCAAATTAAACAAAAGTGAGATTAACAACAATTAAGAAGTGGAAATCCTAGGATACGTGCATCAAATTCATATGAATCATGGGCTTAAGACTAAGGTCAATACTAAGTTCACCTATACTCCCTCTCGAGATGAATAGGATATCGATTTATTTAAGAATCCTAACATAGCTCAATGGATTGGTTCTTACTCAATCAATTCCAACAAGGTACTAAGCTTAAATAAGAGTCCCTTCACACGATTAATCAACCTCTCGATCAAACCAATCGGATGTCCTATTAAAGGGTTCTAAATCTTGAAGGACATCTCTATCCCTTTAAGATCTATAATGAACATGATGTGTATGACAAGATGGTTCAATTAATTATCCTAAATATGCAATTGACTTCTCAATCTAATCACATGTTTAAAACAACAAACCACACAAATCATCATAAACATTAAGATCTAAAACATCAATGATAGAAAATCAATTAACCCAATCAACATATGAATTTAAATACACAAATTCTAAAATTATCCAACAACTCTCATGTTGCTAATCTCACAAGGGAGATTAGCCTACCATATTCAAAAGGAAATCAACATAGACATTAAGATCCTTACAAAAATGATGAAACAATAAGGTTTCAATACAGAAGTTGGATGAAAACTCCCTTGGATTTCTCCAATGGTGATCTTCTTCTTCCCCTTGCAATTCTCCTTTCTTCCTTCCTTCTTATCCTCAATTGGATGAAGGTTTTGATGGTGGGATGATGATAGATGGAATGGATGGTGAATGGATGAAGATGATGGTGTGAAATGAAGAGAATGGTGTGTGATCTATGTGTTTTGGTGCAAACCCTTGGTGGAATCTCCAATCTCTCTTCAAATGTTGAACTTCATCATGATGCATATTTTCTTCATCATGAGGCTCATTTCCTTCATCATGATGCATGTTTCCTTCATCATGATTCTAATTTCCTACATCACGAAGCTCATTTCATTCATCATGATGCATATCTCCTTCATCATGATGCATATTTCCTTCATTATGATGCTCATTTCCTAAATCATAATGCATATTTTCTTCATCATGACGCTCATATTCATAATCTTGATAATCGTTTTCTTCATCGTGATACAAATTTCCTTTATCATGATGCATATTTCCTTCATCATGATGCTTATTTCTATCATCATGATGCTCTCCTTTATAATGATGCTCATTTCCATCATCTGGTGGTCGGTGAATAGTTCTAATATCAACCGACCCACATATCATCGATCGATCGCCCTATAAACTTGATAATGAGATTACTTTTTATCGCATCTATTTTCTAAAGTTTCCCATTTGCTATTTCTAGATCAGTCGGGTAGGAGTTCTACAGTAGGGTTGGTCGATTAAAGAGATTAGTTTTTATCACAACTATTTTTCAAAGTTCCCCATTTGCTATTTCTAGATCAGTTGGGTAGGAGTTCCACAGAAGGGTCGTTCGGTTGGTTGGTTAATAGTTCCAACATCTACCGACCCATATATTCATCGAGTGATCGCCTTGTAAACTTAATAATGAGATTAATTTTTAAACGTCTACTTTCCAAATGTCTCACTGTGCTATTTCCATATCACTCGGGTAGCAATTCTAAAGTAGGGTTGGTCGGTTGATCGGTCTGGTGGTCGGTTAATAGTTCCAATATCTATCCACCCATATATCATCAACCGATTGCCCCATAAACTTGATAATGAGATTATATTTTATCGCATCTATTTTTCAAATGTCTCTCTTTGCTATTTCTAGATTAGTTATGTAGAGTTCTATAGTTTTTCCAATGGTCCCCCTTTGTAATTTCTAGATTAGTCGGGTAGGAGTTCCATAGTAAGGTTGGTTTGGTGGTCAGATAATAATTCCAATGTCTACCGGCCCACATATCATCTATCGATCACCCTGTAAACTTGATAATTAGATTACTTTTATCGTGTCTATTTTTCAAAGGTTCCCCTTTGCTTTTCTCGATCAGTCGGATATGAGTTCTTAAGTAGGGTCGGTCAGTCTGTCAGTTTAGCAACGTCTACCAAAAAAACAAAACATCGACCGATTGCCCTGTAAAATCTTGATAATGAGATTAACTTTTAACGCGTCTATTTTCCAAAGGTTCCCCTTTGCTATTTCTATATCAGTCGAGTAGGAGTTCTACAGTAGAGTTGGTTGGTCTAGTGGTCGGTTAATAATTTCAATGTCTAACGACCCACATATCATCGACTGATCCCCTTGAAAACTAGATAATGAGATTACTTTTTGTCGCGTCTATTTTCTAAAGGTCCCCCTTTGCTATTTCTAGATCTGTCGGGTTAGAGTTTTACAGTAGGGTTGGCCGATTAACGAGATCACTTTTTATCACATCTATTTTCCAAAGGTCCCCATTTCCTATTTCTAAATCCGTCAGGTAGGAGTTCCACAGTAGGGTCGATCAGGTGGTCGGTTAATAGTTGCAACATCTATCGACCCACATATCATCGACCGATCACCCTGTAAACTTGATAATGAGATTAATTTTAACGCGTCTATTTTCCAAAGTTCCCCTTTTGTTATTTCTAGATTAGTCGGGTAGGAGTTCTATAGTAGGGTCGGTCGATTAGTCGGTCAAGTGGTCGGTTAATAGTTCCAACATCTACCGACCCACATATCATCGACCAATCACCCTGTAAACTTGTTAATGAGATTAATTTTTAACGAGTCTATTTTTCAAAGGTTCCCCTTTGCTATTTTTAGATCATTCGGGTAGAAGTTCCACAGTGGGTCGGTAGGTTGGTCGGTTAGGTGGACGGTTAATAGTTCAAACGTCTACCGACCCACATATCATCGATCGATCGCCTCATAAACTTGATAATGAGAATACATTTTATTGCGTTTATTTTTCAAAGGTTTCCCTTTCCTATTTCTAGATCAGTTGGGTAGGAGTTCTACAATTTTTCCAAAGGTCCCCCTTTATTATTTCTAGATCAGTCGGGTAGGATTTTCACAGTATGGTTGGTCGGTTGGTTGGTCTGGTGGTCGATTAATAGTTCCAATGTCTAACGACCCACATATCATCGACCGATCACCCTGTAATCTTGATAATGAGATTACTTTTTATCGCGTCTATTTTTCAAAGTTCTTCCTTTGGTTTTTCTCAATCAGTCGTGTAGGAGTTCTTAAGTAGGTTAGTCGGTTGGTCAATTTGGTGGTCGGTTAATAATTCCAACATCTACTGACATACATAACATCGACCTATCGCCCTGTAAAATCATGATAATGAGATTAACTTTTAATATATCTATTTTCCAATGGTCCCCCTTTGTTATTTCCAGATTAGTCGTGTATGAGTTCTACAGTAGGGTTATTCGGTTAACAATATTACTTCTTATCGCATCTATTTTCCAAAGGTCCCCCTTTGTTATTTCTAGATCATCCGGGTAGGAGTTCTAAAGTAGGGTTGGTTGGTTAATGAGATTACTTTTTATCGTTTCTATTTTCCAAAGATCTCCTTTTGCTATTTCTAGACTAGTCGGGTTGGAGATCCACAGTAAGGTCGGTCGGGTGGTTGCTTAATAGTTCCAACGTCTACTGACCCACAAATCATCGATCGATCACTCTGTAAACATGATAATGAGATCAATTTTTAACGCGTCTACTTTCCAAAGGTCACCCTCTGCTATTTTTAGACCAGTCGGGTAGCGATCATACAATATGGTTGGTCGGTTGGTTGGTCTGGTGGTCGGTTAATAGTTCCAATGTCTACCGACCCACATATCATCGACCGATCGCCCTATAAACATGATAATAAGATCACTTTTTATCGCGTCTATTTTTTAATAGTCTCCCTTTACTAGTTCTAGATTTGTCGGGTAGGAAATCTATTATTTTTCCAAAGGTCCCCGTTTATTATATCTAGATTAGTCGGGTAAGAGTTTCACAATATGGTTAGTCGGTTGGTTGGTATAGTGGTCGGTTAATAGTTCAATGTCTACCGACCCATATATCATCGATCGATCGCCTTGTAAACTTGATAATGAGATTACTTTTTATCGCGTCTATTTTCCAAAGGTCCCCCTTAGCTATTTCTAGATCAGTCGGGTAGGAGTTCTACAGTAGGGTTTATCAGTTAATGAGATTACTCTTTATTGCGTCTATTTTTCAAAGGTCCTCCTTTATTATTTCTAGATCATTTTTGTAGGAGTTCCACAGTACGGTCAGTCGGTTGTCAGTCAGGTGGTCGGTTAATTATGCCAACGTCTACAGACCCACATATCATCGACCGATCCCCCTGTAAAATTGATAATGAGATTAGTTTTTATCGCGTGTATTTTCTATAGGTCCCCCTTTGATATTTCTAGATCAGTCGGGTAGGAGCTCTACAGTATGGTCGATCGGTTGGTCGGTCAGGTGGTCTGTTAATAGGTCCAATGTTTACTGATAAGTAATATTTTTTTCAAGATTATTTGTTAAAATTCATGTTTATTTGATGGACTTATGTGCTAATTGGGTTCTAAAATTGACTTATCTTGTCTTTTGGAAATTAGTGTTTTAATGTTATAAATTGATGTGGAAATAGGCTATTTTGTGGAAGAAATTCATTGCTGCCAGATAAGCTAACACTGAACCCTTCAGTGTCAGTGGAGTCAAATAAAAATTCAGAACAAATAAGAAAAGAAATTAGCTAGCATATCTGCCACATATTTGAAGGACCAGAGCTCCTCTAAATCTAATGGAGTCACAATCAAGAAGGAAAAACCCGGCAAAGAGATCTTGGAGATCAAGAAAAATAAGAAAAAAGATCAAGTAGGATTACTTGGGGGGACAAGAAGTTAAATGGGAAGAGAGATATTTAATCTTGGAGGCATCAAATAGAGAACAGAACGTGAATTCCTGGAAATTGAAGGCAGTGGCGGTCTTCTTCTCCCAAGCAGAAGTGAAGATTCAAGAGCAATCCGACATCCTGGTTTTTTATTATTTTTAATTCTGTTTTTGTCATGAACATGCGGGGTTAATATCCTTTTTTAGTATAGGATTTCGTGAACCTCCCGTTGAATGTTAACGGGGCCAATCTTCTTTTCTAGTTTAGGATTTCGTGAACCTCCCGTTGAATGTTAGATTAATTATTAAGGATTTTTCATTGAATCTTTTGTGCAAATTTATTCTATTACATGCTTTGATTTTCCTTATAGCACTTTAATAAATAATTAGCCTGATCAACTAATTGAATTATTTAGTTGCTTAATGCTATTTCATGATCCACAATCCGTAATTGTTGTGAGGATTGAATTAAGTGGCAAATAGAGATAATTCTCTCTAGATGAAATAGAATCTAGGTTGTATAATTCCTAGTCAGTTTCCGTAGCCTAGTAATTCTATGTTTGGAGTCTTAATGCGTTTTTGAGCTCGAGCCATAGGGTCACTCGTGAATAGTTCAATTTAGTTGTCGTACCCTAATTGATGAACTTTAGAACATTCGGGTTGATTGGTCGTACCGTCAATCCAGGGATTTCAGTTTGCACACTAGAATAAATTTCTAATTTATGTAATTATTGATTCGGTAAATGGGAGGGGATCGTCATCCTAAACTAGGGTTTTTCTCTCTTGTTTAAATTGAGTTAATTTATTATTGTTATTGTTATTTTTAAATTTCCACCAAACCAAAACAACCCCTACCCCCAATTTATTTTTATGTTATCAACACTTAAATTTAATTCAATTTTATTATACTCTCTTGGTTCCACCCGTACTCGTAGCTCTGCTTTGTATTGGAGTGAGTCGGAAATAAATTATATTTTGGTAGGTTGGCGACAACCTATTAGATTTGGTGACGTATGCTCAGGGAGTAAAATTGAAATTTGTTAAATTTCTTTGTTTCTGATATTTTTCTGTATTCTTACAGGTTCTGGAATTTTCTGAAATTTTTCTGGAATTTTCGATTTTTTCAGTAACACTGACACTGAACCCTTCAGTGTCAGTAGTGCCCTGTTTACGAAATTTTTTCTGTGAATAATTACTTATTATTCTAGTCTAAAACAGCTTGAATATATACTAGAAATCGAGAGAACTGCCCGAAGATTGAGAAAGGAGTCCCGAAAGAAGAAGGAAACATGTTCGTCCACTGACGGAACTGTCAAAAACCTTTCCGAACTCAAACTTGCAGTTGATCCACTTCATCTTGGGTAGGAGAATTCTGAATTTCTAATTTAGATAAGGAAGTTACCTGAGTCGGGAGAGGAAAACATGGCTGCAAATACAGAAAAAACTTTAAATGAATTGGCAAATCCGGATGTAGTCCATCAGCCACTATGCATTAACCTTCTTGTGATTAATGATAATACTGCATTTGAATTGAAATCGGGTTTGATTCACATATTTCCTGCTTTCCATGATCTTTCAGGTGAAAATCCACACAAGTTCTTGAAGGAGTTCGAGGTTGTATGCACAAGCATGAAGCCAACCGGAGTGACGGAGGAACAAATCAAGCTTAGGGCATTCCCCTTTGCGTTGAAAGACATGGCGAAGGATTGGTTGTAATATCTCCCTTCCGGATCGATAAATACATGGGCTGAAATAGAGAAACTTTTCCTCCAAACATACTTTCCTGCCAATAGAGTTGCGGTATTATGCAAGGAGATATCTGGGGCTCGTCAGATGCGAGAGAAGAGTTTACATGAGTACTGAGAGAGGTTTAAACGCCTCACTTCAACATGCCCCCAACATCAAACAAACAACCAATTGCTATTGCAATATTTCTATGAAGGATTGTCAATCATGGATCGAAACATGCTGATGCGGCTGGTGGAGGAGCTTTTGTGATGAAAACACCTACTGCTGCTAGAGACTTGATTGCTAGCATTGCTACCAATACCCAACAGTTTGGCACACATGATCTGTCGGTTAGAGAAGTAAAGGAGGTCCATGATTCTAAGATGGAGGAGACTTAGAATAAGTTGACAATTGCTGTGGAGAATCTTGCTAAAGAAAGAGGGTAAATTTACCCTCCATCTTGTAAAAATTACTTAACTTATGACCATTCCACTTTTGATTGCAGGGCTACACTTAGCGAGGAGCAAGTAACGCCATGGGGCGACCTTATGATCCTTTCTCACAAACCTACAATCAGGATTGGAGAGATCATCCTAATCTTAGGTATGGTAGTGGACAAGGAGGAAATAGAGGGCAACAGCAGTTTCAAGAGCAGAGAGTGGTGAATAGGCAGCAAGATAGCCCTAATGATGGTGGAAATCACCAACAAGGTGGGGCAAGCTCTGGAGCTTCATTTGAGGAAATGATGAAAGAGATGACTGCCAACAATCTGAATTTCCAAGTGTCTACTCAAACATCCATCCAAAACTTGGAAAATCAAATGAGTCAATTGGCTACAACTGTAGGCCGGATGCAGGCTCAAAACAGTGGAAAGTTAAGTTCACAAACGGAGGTTAATCCTAAGAATATGAGCGCCATTACACTGCGAAGTGGAAAATAGTTGGAGGAGGTTGTACCTCCCAAAAAGCCTAACCAAGACATGAAAGAAGATGGTATAGAACTTGCTGGGATAGAGGAGGATCAGATCGGTCAGTTTGAGAAGGAAAAATCTAATGTGCAGAAACGTTACACTGACACTGAATCCTTTAGTGTTAGAAGGCCCTAAAAAATCAGGTTAAAATTTCTGATCCTGCTACTTTTAATTATAACGATTTGCCTTTTCCCAGCAAGATGAGGGAGCCGGACACCACTGATAAGAATAAGCAGATACTTGAGGTGTTTCAGAAAGTGGAGATCAATTTACCTCTCATTAAGGCGATTAAGCAGATTTTGAGATACGCCAAGTTCTTGAAGGAGTTGTGTTCCAATAAAAAGAAGTTGAAGGGAGATGAAAAAGTGGTGATGGGAGAAAAAGTCTCAGCTGTCTTCCAGCAAACGTTCCCTCAGAAGCGCAAGAGTCCTGGAATGTGTGTGGTTCCTTGTAAGATTGGGAATTTTAAGGTGGAAAGAGCTACGTTGGATCTTGGAGCATTCAGTAATGTGATGCCTCGATCAGTGTTTGAGAAGCTAAGTGTGAGAGAGTTGAAAAAGACTGGAGTTGTCATCCAGCTTGCTGATCGAATCCATGCATACCCAGATAGAGTCATTGAGGATGTTCTTGTTCAGGTAGACAAACTCTTATTCCCTGCTGATTTTTATGTGTTAGAAAAGAACGAACACCCATCTAATTCCACATCGATTTTGTTGGGGAGACCATTCCTCAACTCTTCACGCACTAAGATAGATGTGAGTGAAGGTACTCTCCCGATTGAATTTGATGGGCAGATCATTAAATTCAACATATATGATGCTATGAAATACCTTGATGATGCTAACCTGCTTTCTATTATGAGTACTATTAAGCATATTGTCCAGGAACACTTCAAACTCACTAGTAGGGATGCATTAGATACAGTCATTGAACATGGAATCATGAAGGAGGATGCCGAAAGATGGGATAATATGGAGTTGAATCACTATGTCAATGCTTTGCACAGTTCTTCTCAAAGACCGAAAACTCTAGATGTAGCTTCTGTTAAATTGCCTGACATTTTTCCAAAAATTCTTCCATCTATAGTGCATGCACCTAAGCTGGAGTTAAAGGCACTTCCTGAGCACTTGAAGTACCCCTACTTAGGGCCGAATTCCACTTTATTGGTGATCATTTTGTCTAAATTGATGGACAAATAAGAGAGCTTGCTGCTCGATGTGTTGAAGAGGCATAAGCTTGCTATTGGATGGACGGTAGCAGATTTGAAGGGTATCAGTCCTACAATTTGCATGCACCGTATTCTGTTTGAGGATGATGTGAAGCCATCTCGAGATGCTCAGCGCCGGTTGAATCCGCCCATAATGGAGGTGGTAAAGAAGGAGGTGTTGAAACTTTTGAGTGTGGGGATTATTTATCCCATCTCAAATAGTAAGTTGGGGGGCAGGCCGATACAAGTGGTGCCAAAGAAATCAGAAGTGACTGTGTTTCAGAATGATAAGGGAGATATGGTGCCATCTCGTTTGCAAACGGGTTGGAGAGTGTGCGTGGACTACCGCAAGCTTAATAACATGACTAGAAATGATCATTTTACTTTACCCTTCATTGATCAGATGTTAGAAAAGCTTGCAGGTTATTCTTATTATTGTTTTCTTGATGGTTTTTCTGGTTATTTTCAGATTGCTATTGCTCCTAAAGATCAAGAGAAAACAACCTTCACATGCCCTTTTGGGACTTTTGCATGTCGTCGGTTACCTTTCGGGCTTTGCAATGTGCCCGCCACATTTCAAAGGATACGGTAAGTATTTTTTCTGAATTTGTGGATAATATAATAGAGGTCTTTATGGATGATTTCAGTGTCTATGGAGAATCTTTTAGTAGTTGTCTTGGAAATCTTGAATTGATTTTGAAAAAATTTGTAGAGAGAAACCTTGTTTTGAATTGGGAAAAGTATCACTTTATGGTCGAACAAGGTATTGTTTTAGGTCATGTCATTTCAAAGAATGGGATTGAAGTTGATAAGTCTAAAATAAACATTATATCTACATTGCCTTACCCTGCATCTGTACGGGAAATTCGTTCTTTTCTCGGACATGCAGGTTTCTATGGAAGGTTTATTAAGGATTTTTCAAAGATAGCCAAGCCACTCTGTTAGTTGTTGCAAAAAGATGTGAAATTTGAGATGAATGATGCCTGTAAGAAAGCTTTTGATAACTTAAAGGAGTTGCTAACCACACCACCCGTAATTCAGCAGTCGGATTGGAGCTTACCTTTTGAAACAATGTATGATGCTAGTGACTATGCCATAAGAGCAGTGTTGGGGCAACGAGTGGACAAGGCTGCACATGTGATCTACTATGCTTCAAAAACTTTGGATAACACTCAAGCCAACTATTCCACTACGGAAAAAGAACTCCTAGCTGTGATTTTTACTCTAGAAAATTTTCAATATTACTTGTTGGGTACTAAAGTCAATGTTTTCTTTGATCCTGCAACTCTTCGTTATCTCATGACGAAGAAGGAAGCAAAATCACAGTTGATTCGATGGATTTTGCCGCTTCAAGAGTTCGACTTGGAACTCAATGATAAAAAGGGATCGGAGAATCTAGTGGCCGACCACCTAAGCCAACTGATTAGAGATGAGGATGAGCAGAAAATCCTAAAAATTTTCCAGATGAACATTTGCTGGCCGTTCTGCAAAATCTTGAAAATTCGAGTCAACTAACACTGAACCCTTCAGTGTTAGAAGGCTCTGTTCCATGATTTGCCAATTTGGCAAATTTTCTGGCCTCCCATCAGTTTTCAGCCCGTATGAGTAAAGTAAAACGTTATAAGCTATGTAGTGATGCCAAGTACTACATGTGGGATGATTCGTATTTGTGGAAATGTTGTTCCGATCAAGTGATAAGAAGGCACATTCCTGAGATTGAATTTAATTCAATACTTACCTTTTGTCATAGTCATGCATGTGGTGATCATTTTGGTTTTAGGAGAACTGCTTTCAAAGTGCTTGAGTGTGGACTTTATTGGCCGACACTATTAATGATGCTTATGAATTTTTCAAGTCTTGTGATAGATGTCAACGTGTAGGAAATATTTCTCTATGAAATGAAATGCCCCAAAACCCTATAATCGTTTATGAGATCTTTGATGTTTGGGGGATGGATTTTATTGGAACTTTCCCTTATTTTTTTGGCTCTCCTACATATTACTTGTTGTTGATTATGTGTCGAAGTGGGTGGAAGGAAAGGCCACCCGAACTAATGTTTCTAAAGTAGTTGCAGGTTTCCTTCGATCTAACATATTTTGTAGGTTCGGAATTTCTCGAGCCATCATCAGTGATAATGGCTCACATTTTTGTAATTGAATGGTGGAAGCACTTCGATGCAAGTATTCGGTGTTTCATAAAACTTCTATGCCCTACCACCCTCAAACGAGTGGCCAGGCAGAGGCATCCCACTGTGAGATCAAGAGGATTTTAGAGAAGATAGTTAATCCATCTAGGAAGGATTGGAGCTCACGTTTGGAGGATGCATTATGGGACTATAGAATGGCCTATAAGACACCGATTGACATGTCCCTGTACAGAATTATCTATGGAAATCCATGTCACTTACCTGTGGAGCTTCAACACAAAGCATGGTGGGCACTCTAGAAGTGCAACATGGATTATGATAAAGCCGGAGAGCAAAGGAAACTCCAATTGCAAGAGTTGGAGGAATTGAGGAACGAAGCCTATGAGAATTCAGTGATTTACAAAGCTAAAATAAAGGCATTTCATGATGCAAGGATCTCAAGGAAAAATTTTAGCATTGGGCAAAAAGTTTTACTTTATCACTCAAAGCTTAAATTGTTTCCAATTGAGATAAGAAGCATAAATTCTGAAAAGAGTTTCAAAGTTGATGGGCACCAACTTAAGGAGTATCAGAAGGTTTCCAGACGGTTGAGGTGGACCGAATGGAGTTGGACGATGTGGTTTATAATTGATAAAAATATACCTTGCCTAAGTCGAGCTAACGACAATAAAAAAGGCGCAGATTGGGAGGCAACCCAATTTTCTCGTTTTATTTTTGTTTTCAATAAATTGTCTAATTTTTCATCCTTAATTTCCTGTTCGCAGAAATGGCAAAAAGGATTTAACTGCATAAGCTCTACCCAAAACTGAATTAGGTGCACTCTACCCAATTACATATTTGGTCTTTCTTATACTGTATTTTACTTGGGGACAAGCAAACGTTTAGGCGTGGGGAGTGATTTTATATGATAATTGGGATAGAGAAGAGATGTATGTATGGTTTGTTTTGAATATTTTGTTGATATTCTTTGCTGAATTTCTTGTCCCTTGTCTTGTTCTCATTGTCCTCTGAATTGTAAGTTGATGTGGAGTTTGGGTAATTGAGGAATAAAATCTTTTGAGGTGATGAGGGTGATGCATGATTGAGAGGGTGGCAGTGATTTTGAGGAGCTTTTGAAAAAGTGATTATCTTTAGAAATTTTTTGTGATTATAGTGGCTGATTTTTTTTCGAATTTCATGGCAAATATACCCAATTTTTAGTGAGCTTTTGAGCCTTAACGAGCTATCATCTATAAGCTCTATTGAAATTTCTTTCTTGAGTGCATTGAATTTGAATTGCTCATTTTAGAAATTGCTCTTTTGAATGCATTTCAAGATCATGTGATTGGTTGTGTGTGATATAATGATAAGGGCACTTAGGTTTAACCCTCTTGGCTTATATTATTCCACCTGATTATGAAAACTCTAGGGAAGCCACGTTGAGCCTAAGTCTTTTCTTTGAATTATGAGCACATAAATGAACCCTGAATTCCCATTTCTTTCTTTAACTCTTCCAGTTAAACCCTTCATTACCTTGCAATGTGTGAATCTTGTGGAAATAATTTATGGTTGAATTGAAGATGAAGGGGAGTTGATGTAGAAAAATTGAAAAAGGCAAGAAAAGGAAGAACGGGAATATTGAGAAAATTAAAAAAAAAAGAAAAATTCTTGAAAAAAAGAAAGGGAAAAGGAGCTGCTGAAATTTTATAGTTGACACTAATCTTTTTGGTATTACACCTGTTGTTCCAAATTTTGAAAAAGTGCAGGTGTGGGGAGATTATAGTTGCAAGAAAAATAATGTTTTGAAAGAAAAATTTGGGGATAATGGTTTATGTGATTTGTAGAGATCACATGTTGTAAAGTGGTGAATTTAGCCATTCTTATCCCTTTTATTATCTCACCCTATCCTAGGGCCCCATTATAACCCTATCAAAGACCATTTGATTTTTGCACATGATCCATTTAAAATTGGTGGAGATTTGATTTGGGAGCAAGTCTATGGTAATGACTTTTCTTTTCAATTTTTGAGTGATCTTGCCACCTAAATCATATATTTGAGTGTTATTGAGTGAACCTTAGTGAGGCCATGGAAATTTGAAAGATTTGATGCCATGAAAGTTGCAAATTTTGAGTGAAGAGTCATTTTTCATATTAGTTCTGAATGCGCATTGGATACTTTTCTCTTGAAGTGTAGCGACTTTCATTTGTCTTTTTAGATGGAGTTTCTTGGTTTTCTATTCTCTGATATCTTTGAATTTAGTTTGCTTGAGGACAAGCAAAGTTTAAATGTGGGGAGATTTGATAAGTCATATTTTAGCACGATTATTTGATTGAAATTCATGTTTATTTGATGGACTTATGAGCTAATTGGGTGCTAAAACTGACTTATCTTGTCTTTTGAAAATTAGTGTTTTAATGTTATAAATTGATATGGAAACAGGCTGTTTTGTGGAAGAAAATCATTGCTGCCAGATAAGCTAACACTGAACCCTTCAGTGTTAGTGGAGTCAAATGAAAATTCAAAACAAATAAGGAAAGAAATCAGCCAGCATATCTGCCACATATTTGAAGGACCAGATCTCCTCTAAATCTGTTAGAGTCACAATCAAGGATGAAAAACCCGGCAAAGAGATCTTGGAGATCAAGGAAAATAAGGAAAGAGATCAAACAAGATTACTTGGGGGACAAGAAATTGAATAAGGAAGAGATATATTTATTCTTGAAGGCATCAGACAGAGAACAGAACGTGAATTCCTGGAAATTGAAGGAATCGGCGGTCTTGTTCTCCCAACCAAAAGTGAAGATTCAAGAGCAATCCGACATCCTAGTTTTTATTATTTTTAATTCTGTTTTTGTCATGAACATGCGGGGCTAATCACCTTTTTTAGTTTAGAATTTTGTGAACCTTCCGTTGAATGTTAGATTAATTATTAAGGGTTTTTCGTTGAATCTTTTGTGCAAATTTATTCTATTACATGCTTTGATTTTCCTTATAGCACTTTCATAATTAATTAGCCTGATGCACAATCCGTAATTGTTGTGAGGATTGAATTAAGTAGCAAATAGAGATAATTCCCTCTAGATGTAATAGAATTTAGGTTGTATGATTCCTAGTCGATTTTTGTAGCCTAGTAATTCTATGTTTGGAGTCTTAATGCGTTTTCGAGTTTGAATCCATAGGGTCACTCGTGAATAGTTCAATTTAGTGGTCGTACCCTAATTGAGGAACTTAAGAATATTCGGGTTGATTGGTCGTACCGTCAATCCTTGGATTTGTGTTTGCACACTAGAATAAATGTCTAATCATGTAATTATTGATTCAGTAAACAAGAGGGGATCGTCATCCTAAACTAGGGTTTTTCTCTCTTGGTTAAGTTACAAATTAAATTTTGTCTACATACTTTGTTATTTAATTGAGTTAATTTATTATTTTTATTATTATTTTTAAATTTCCACCATACCAAAACAACCTCTCCCCCATTTATTTTTATGTTATCAACACTTAAATTTAATTTGAATTTTGTTATACTCTATTGGGTTTGACCCGTACTCGTTGTTATACTTTTTATTAGAGTAAGTCGGAAATAAATTATATTTTGGTAGGCCGGCGACAGCCTATCATTTACCGATCCACATATCATCGACCAATCGCCCTGTAAACTTGATAATGAGATTAATTTTTAACACGTCTATTTTCAAAAGGTTTCCCTCTGCTATTTCAAGATCAGTTGGGTAGCAATCCTACAATAGGGTTGGTTGGTTGGTCGATCTGGTGGTCGGTTAATAATTCTAATGTCTACCTATATATCATTGACCGATCACACAATAAACTTTATAATGAGATCACATTTTATCGCTTCTATTTTTCAAAGGTCTCCCTTTGCTATTTCTGGATCAGTCAGGTAGGAGTTCTAAAATTTTTCTAAAGGACCCCATGTTCTATATCTAGATCAGTCGGGTAAGAGTTCCAAAGTAGGGTTGGTCGGTTGATCGGTCTGGTGGTCGATCAATAGTTACGATGCCTACCGACCCATATATCATCGACCGATCGCCCTGTAAACTTGATAATGAGATTTCTTTTTAACGCGTCTATTTTTCAAAGGTCCCCCTTTGCTATTTATAGATCAGTCGGGTGGGAGTTCTACACTAAGATTTATCGGTCAATGAGATTACTTTTTATCGCGTCTATTTTCCACCCCTTTGCTATTTCTAAATATGTCGGGTAAGAGTTCCACAGTTGGTCGGTCAGTTGGTTGGTTAATAGTTCCAACGTCTCTTGACCCACATATCATCGACCGATCGCCCTGTAAACTTGATAATGAAATTAATTTTTAATGCGTCTACTTTCAAAAAGTCCCCCTTTGCTATTTTTAGATCAGCCCTATAGGAGTTCTACAGTGAGGTAGGTCGGTTGGTCGATCAGGAGGTCGGTTAATAGTTCAGACATCTATTGGCCCACATATCATCGATCGATTGCCCTGTAAACTTGTTAATGAGATTAATTTTTAACTCGTCTATTTTCCGAAAGTCTGCATCTGCTATTTCTATATCAATAAGGTAGCAATTTTGCAGTAGGGATGTCGGTTGGTCGGTCTGGTGGTCAATTAATAGTTCCAATGTCTACCGACCCACATATCATCGACTGATCGCCCTGTATACTTGATAATGAGACAACATTCTAATGCGTCTATTTTTCAAAGGTCTCCTTTACTATTTCTAAATTGGTCGGGTAGAAGTTCTACAGTAGGGTTGGTCGGTTGGTCGGTCTGGTGGTTAGTTAATAGTTCCAATGTCTACCAACTAATATATCATCAATCGACCCTCCTGTAAACTTGATAATGAAATTACTTTTTATCGCGTCTCTTTTCTAAAGCTCCCACTTTGTTATTTCTAGGGCAGTTGGATAGGAGTTCTACAGAAGTTGTGATCTATTAACGATATTACTTTTTATCACGTCTATTTTCTAAAGGTCCCCTTTGCTATTTTAGATCAGTTGGGTAGGAGTTCTATAGTAAGGTTGGTCGGTTAAAGATTACTTTTTATCGCGTCTATTTTTTAAAGGTCCCCTTTTCTATTTTAGATCAGTCAGGTAGGAGTTCCACAGTAGGGTTTGTCAGTTGGTCGATCAGGTTGTCGATTAATTGTTTCAACGTCCATCGACCCATATATCATCGACCGATCGCCTTATAACTTGATAATGAGATTAATTTTTAATGAGTCTATTTTTGAAAGATCTTCCTCTGCTATTTCTAGATCAGTCGGGTAGAAATTCTATAGTAGGGGTGGTCAGTTGATCGGTCTGGTGGTCAGTTAATAGTTCCAATGTCTACCGACCCACATATCTTCGTTCGATCACCCTTTAAACTTGATAATGAGATTACATTTTATCGTGTCTATTTTTCAAAGGTCTCCCTTTGCCATTTGTATATCAATTGGGTAGAAGTTCTATAGTTTTTCCAAAGGTCCCCGTTTGTTATTTCTAGATCAGTCGGGTATGAGGTCCATAGTAGGGTTGGTCGGTCTTGTAGTAGGTGAATAGTTCCAATGTCTACTTACCCACATATTATCGACTGATCGCCCTGTAAACTTGATAATGAGATTACTTTTTATTGCGTCTATTTTCTAAAGGTCCCCCTTTGCTATTTCTAGATTAGTTGGGTAGGAGTTCTACAGTAGGATTTGTCGGTTAACGAGATTACATTTTAGCGCGTCTATTTTCCAAAGGCCCTCCTTTGCTATTTGTAGATCAGTCGAGTAGGAATTCTATAGTTTTTCAGAAGGTCCCCCTTTAGTATTTCTGGAACAGTCGGGTAAGAGTTCCATAATAGTGTTGGTCGGTTGGTCGATTTGGTAGTTTTTAATAGTTCCAATATTTTCTGAACCAGATATCATCGATCGATCGCCCTGTAAACTTAATAATAAAATTAATTTTTATCATGTTTTTTTGTCAAAGGTCCCCCTTACCTATTTCTAGATTAGTCGGGTAGGAGTTCCACAGTAGGATCAGTCGGTTGGTCGGTCTAGTGGTCATGTATTATTTCCATTATATACCGACCCACATAAGATCGACTGATCGATCTGTAAACTTCAAAATGAGATTACTTTTTATCGCATCTATTATCCAAAGGTCCATTTAGCTATTTCAAGATCATTTGGGTAGGAGTTCCACAGTAGGGTCGGTCGGTTGGTTGGTCAGGTGGTTGGTTAATAGTTCCAGTATCTACCAACCCATACATCATAGGATTATAACCCTGCAAACTTGATAATGAGATTAATTTTAATGCGTATCTTTTTCAAAGGTCTCCCTTTGCTATTTCTAGATCAGCCGAGTGGCAATTCTACATTAGGGTGGGTTGGTTGATCGGTCTGGTGGTCTGTTAATAGTTCCAATATTTATCGACCCACATATCATCTAACGATCGTCCTGTAAACTTGATTATGAGATTATATTTTATCGCATTTATTTTTCAAAGGTCCCTTTTGCTATTTCTAGATCAGTCGGGTAGAAGTTCGACAGTTTTTTCTAAGGTCCTCCTTTTTACTATTTCTAGATCAGTTGGGTTGAAGTTCCACATAGGGTTGGTCGGTTGGTCGGTCTAGTGGTTGGTTAATAGTCTAATGTCTATCGATCCACACATCATCGACCGCTCGCCCTGTAAACTTGATAATGAGATTACTTTTTATTTGGTCTATTTTCCAAAGGTCCCCCTTTGCTTTTTCTCGATCAGTGGGTAGGAGTTCTACAGTAGGGTTGGTCGATTGGTCGAGCTAATTGTTAGTTAATAGTTCCAATGTCTACCGACCCATATATCATCAACCGATCGCACTCTTAACTTGATAATAAGATTACATTTTATTCACTACAACATAAGTATCATTATATAACACGTTATTGTAACACTTTTAATTAATTTAACATATATTGATAACACTTTCTTAATTATTAAAAATGTAACACCTTTTATATAAGTAACATATATGAGTAACACTTTTCTAATATGTAACACCTGCATATAACACTTTTATATTTTTTTCTAATATGTAACACCTGCATATAACACTTTTATATAAGTTACACTTCTCATGTAACACTTTTTTTATAAGTAACATTATTATATAACAATTTTATGTTGTTAACATTTTTAAATAATACTTTATACAAGTAAAATATTTATGTATAATTTAATATAATTTTTATTTAATAAGTATATATTTATAGTTTATAGGTAGGCAACCCTTCAACTAAGTTGCTAATTAGGATTTTGGTGTGATGATAAATGTAGAACAAGCACTTATAGATACTGTCACATGAAAGACTCTGTCCAAAGCAAAATAAGAAGATAGTTTTGAGTTTAATATGCACCAAAAAAATGATTAATGTCGCTACACTCATCACTAAAAATATCAATTGCATTTATTGTCCACATATAGTATGTAATTAAATTAATGTGGCGAAGTGGAAGCAAGTGAGCTGATCATGTGAATTAAATAATGAAAAATGAATGCACGTAGAATTCAGAGTCACCATAATCCAACTTTTAATTAGTGCTTCGTCTCACGATGCTTGAAATAATCTTGCATAAGTGTCCCTTAAATTGAGTTACTTTTTACATTTTCTGAAACTAATTTGACTAAAATTTAAAATGCATAAAATTTAAAAAAAATATCAGTTTTCTATCATATAATAGTTTTAGGAGAAAAAAGAAATCACTCACTAAAAAAATAACTTTACATAGACATCACCGATGTTCCCAAAAGATATTAAAACCAAGAACATTATTATTACATTGCAAAAAGTACAAGGTATTTAATGAAGAAGATGCTACCTTGAGATGAGGGAAGCTATCTGTTATGGCAAAAGGTTGTGCATCCTTGATAAACATACCACCAATGTTGAGGTGTTGTAGAGACATAATTTAAGTAATCTATAAATAAATAACTCAACTAAGATAACAAATAAAAAAAATAGTGGATATTTGCACATTCATCATATACTATGTTGTATATAATGAACAAGTGAAAGATTTAGTCAAGGTGCAATGCCATTTGTGGTAATTCAGAAATTCCAATTCGAAATGCAACACTAACATCGCCAACTATATTTGCCGCAATCTGAAAAATAATATCGTCTAATTAAAAAACAAAACAAAATAAAAAAAAAAGGAAACAAAAAAAAAAACAAAACATGAATTACAACCAATTAAGAGAAGAATATGGTCATATATCAATGAGGAGAGAGATATATAGCAAATACCTGGTCCAACTGTAGGAGGTGCTGTGAGTAGAAAAGTCAGTGTAACTTATGACACGTGCAAGGCAGCGGCTCAACCAGCAACACCACCAACAATGTGCAGGGGTCAGTTGCAGTAGGGGACGACATCCAATCCATTAGCTAAGGAAGCTATAGTGCAAACAATAAAGTGTGAACTTGAAGCAATTTTTTATAAAGCCAAGTGGTGCTGCTTTGATACACAAATAAAATGATACCCAAGACCCATTTCGTAGCCAGTAATAAGTTGGAGGGAGCAGAAAAGTGCCCTACATCAGTACAAGGCAGGGCTTCTTTTTACACATTGCTGCTTTGCATCTATAAATGTTAATATGAAATTAATTTTTGATATTTTCTCTCTATATCCCTTGTCCTTAATCATCTCCACTTTGCCCTTACCTCATGATCCTTAAACATCTGAACAAGCTGCCGCCCCCACCGTGTTGTTTCTAATGTTTGATGATTATAATCATCGGCGCTGTCATCGCTCAAGCTCAACAAAAAAAAATTCCACTACGCCCAGCTGAACAAGCCGCCGCCCCCACCATGCCGTTTCCTATGTTTGATAGTTATAACCATCGGCGCCGTCATTGTTCAAGCTCAACGATAAAAAAATTCCACTACGCCCAGCTGAACAAGCCACCGCCCCCGCCGTGCCGTTTCTGATCTTTGATGGTTATAACTATTGGCCCCGTCGTCGCTCAAGGTCAAACACAAAGAAATTCCACTACGCGCGTCACAAATCCTTCTAAAGGAATAAGGTTATTTGCATAAAAAAACCTGTGAATGTTCAGAGGTTTTATGTACAAAGCGGCGATTTGTGCGCCGGAGATGCTGTTGACAGTACCACCTACCTGATGCGCATTCTCCTACAATGCAAGCACCATTTGCCATATGTATTCCCTATATGTTCAATATCGCATCGTTGTTGTTTATCTATTTGCCGCAATTCCCATTCGTTAACCCTAGATTCATATTATTCAATTTCATCGCCCAAAAACAATTATTCTCTTGATGTGATTATCTTATTTACATTTGATAGGAGAGTGTATTCAATGGCAGAGTGGGATTCAACGTCAAACGTGGTGGTTTCGTTACGAGATGAGGTCTGGATTTTGGCCTTCCTCACTAATTTGTATAGTATAATTTCCTCTATCCCTTTTACCTGCCATAGATGCAATTAAGTATGAAAAACTTAATTCTGATGTTCTACAATCGAATATGTATATAGCTTCTTATAGAACAACACAGAATTGAAATGGGAAGACTCCGTGTGTGCCTCAAAGCTATCCAGTAGACTGAGAAGACTCCCACTCCGTATGTCCCTCAAAGCTATCCATTAAACTTATAAGACTCCCTTGACAATAACTGGACAACACTATCACATGTACTTGTGACGTTTGAATCTAACTCTAGATTCGGCGTCTCCCTCGGACTTAAGATCAAGAATCTCTCATGATGAACAGATTACTCATACCAAACGTAAGAGCAAATATTTAAGGTTGTTAAACTACAGGAATCAAAACTTAAGATGAATAGTCTTTCTTCCTTATAATTACCCGTGTAATCATCTTGAGCCGATGTTTTCCTCCTATTTAAATTGATTCTTGCAGCATCCTCTGTTCGAATCTTCACTCAATCAAGTGTGTCCTGAAATCCTCTCCAAGTCTGTTCTTATAATAACTCAATCAATCCTGTAATAATGTCACAACAAAATAGTAGAGATATTCTCCTTCCTTGTGAGTATAAATCACTCTCTTGGAATATCCTTTCCATGACGATATACGGAAACTATAGCAGAGTATGTGCTCATGTCAAAATTAAAATGACAGTGTTGGCCATGCCAACAATGTGTTTATTGTAAACCGTTCTTAGAGGGAATTAACTTTTTCTGAAGAACGACATGCATAACATGTAAAGAGCATACCAGATTATATACAGATTGATAGAATACAAAAAAAATTTGCTCCACAAAATACATGTAAAGATATATACTCATGAGGAAGATGTGGCCGGTGTTATACTTGTTGTATTTGTTATACATGAGAATCATGATTATTTTTAAAGGTATATTGAATTTTATTTTTCATGTGCATGTTACCAGTGTGATGGATAGCTCTGGAGTAAGTGGTGAGATTACTTAGTCGTTTGCCAGATTATTGAGATTGATGTTTTTGGAAGAGCCTGGAATCAACTTTTTTATTTTGATTTTTTTACTCAACTTATATCAGTCCAATTACATCAATATAATATTGGAGCTAAAGATCATATACATAATGTCTTCGTATTTTAGGTTTGCTTCAGAGACTGGAGTCACAGGCCAAATACCCAACTTCAATGGCAGTTGGCCATACGTAACTTACTTGAGAGACACATGTCTAGCTTATTTATATATCATTTGAGATAATTCGTTGAAGAGCAACACCGACTCCAGAACATTTAAGAAGATGCGTGATTAATCTTGAAGGTTGGAGAATGGATGTGATGGTTTTGGATATGCAGAAGTTGGCAGCAATGTTTACTAGAATGTTTATAGCAGTAGTATGCAGGAAAGAAGAGATGATGGCGGTAGAATAGATAAGGATTAGTGTAAGAGGTAACCGACATTCTAGAGACATCTACTATTTACTATAACTAGGTGGTAGCATATTTGTAATGTAGAACATAAGATCAAGAGTGCACAAGTGAGTGCTAAGAAAGATAAGCAGAGGAGTGACGCAGAGTGTTCAATAACAAAGAGTCATGAGTGTAAATATTTAGAGAGCTCTTAATAAAAGTGTATGGTTTACCAAAACTATCGAACCTAAAATAACTGTACAATCGTTTAGAATTCAACCTTCCATTTTAGTAATTTTCTGCATGCAAGAAAACTTTGGCCGTAAGTCTCTCCTTTTTCGCAATGTATATTGATATGATACGTTGAAGGAACGTTGTGAAGTTTAAGCCCAGTACCTTGCTAAAGCCCATCGCACTGCCCTATACATTCTAAGCCCACTATGCATTGATCCAATAGCTGATGCCAATAACACGTCTTTTATACTATATGTTGAATTCGACAAGTGAGTCAAAAAAGAGAAGCCCTCGGATTTTAGCGGACGAGATAGTTAAGAATACAATTTTCCTTTAATTAAAGTGAAATTTGAAGTTCCTTAACTTGGAGGACAAACAAGTTAAGCCTGAATTTATCACCGTACATACTCCTTCCGTCTCATTCTAATGGTTACATATTTTCATTTTGCGCGTCTCATCCTAATGGTTACAGTTCCCTTTATAACATATGGGACCCACACAAATTAAGTACTTCTCCCGGTATGGGTCCATATATCCCACTAATACACCTACCCACTACACATTAATTTATTATTTGTCTTACCTCAATACACATTAACATATTATATTCATTAATCCCCGTGCAAAAAGCAAACATAACCATAAGAACGGGACGGAGGGACTACAATGTACAATTTACATGTTGTTACCTACTTTAATTTGTAATTTTTTAGCTAATAACTATCTAATCTCAAATATCCAATAAAAAGTTTCCTTCCTTTATCAAATGTTCATATAAAAAGGGTGTTTCGTTAATATTATTGTTTTAGTTCTGCAGTCAAAGTAATATTTATATTTTTATAAATTCATATTAATCAATTAATCATGTAAAATAATCAAAGAGATGGTTAAAATAATTAATCAAAATATAAAAGGATATTAATTTGCTTACCGATTCGCTTACTTTGTCAACTTTACGTTTTGAGGGTAAAAATGTACTGATTTTCATGACATTTTTCAAGTAAGTAAAAGCTAATGCATTTGTAAGTGTGGATAATTCAGGCATACTAACGAAAACGGTGGACAGATTAGTTGATTTTTATACATTCGGGCATATTGATAGTTCATACATTGATAGGGAAAATTTTATGAGTGCCGACACTTATGTTCACATTTAAATACTAGTTTAGCAATAAACAATTAATCCTATAATTTAAAAAATAACTTGATTAGCTAGTTGAACCATTCAAATTATCTATGCAATATAATTTACAAGTACACACATTCAATGATTCCCTTTATTATTGTTCAGTTTAGGGTTTCCATGAAGTTACAAACGCAAGGGAGTCATTGAGAGCTGTCATTAAGAAATTAGTCTTCCATTTCATATCTGACAATAAACATTGTCCATTTCAGCTATTTTTTATTGAATTATAGTGAAGAAATGAATTGTCCTCAAAAGGCACAAAAATATCATCATCTTCTTCGCCAGTATTATTGTAATCGTATTGACTGCGTTCCCGGAGGTGAAGGACAGACCAAAAGTGACACATGGGCAATTTGACATGTAATGGCCTAGTTCTCTGCATACACCACAGCACCTGCTACTACATTTTTTCCTTTCGAAACACCTTGTGTTCCCTTTATCTTAGATACGACTGGGTCTTTAACCATATTTCCCAGTGGTGGTATTACACCGGGGGGGTTCTCACAATCTTTTTCCTGATATTCTAGACTCTCGCTCTTAACTCACAGACGTGCCACCAATGAATAAATTCCCTCCATTGCCTCATGGTACAGTAAATCCGACAATGAACCAACGTTGCAGAGCTAGTACATCTTAGCGTGTAATGATCCAAACATGAGCTCACTGGGATTGGGTGAGCATATAAGAAAGTCCAGGGACATGGCATTGCAAGACCTCGCCCACCTCATGTGAAGTAATGAAGCTGAAATTGAGGATAAATTAATGGCTTTTATAGAACAGAAGATGTGACTGCAGGGCAAGTAACAAGATTCGTACATCTGGCATGTACAACTATACTGGTCTGTGGCCCCATGTATCGTCACCATGTTCAATGATCCCCCTTCATCTCCATAGTCCGCGAGCTCAAACCTCTTTACACCATTATCAGATGTAATACGAAGTGGTGTATGTTAGCAATCCTCAATCTCATGTCGGACCTACACAAGTACTTATCGTTACTGTACCCAAGACACATGGGAAAAAAGTTTCGTTATATTGTTAGAGGAATCATGCGTAGACCTTCTTGAAAATTTTAGTTGTGTAGAAATCACGAGCGAAAGATTCGATACCCATTAGATGTGTTCGTAGAACAACTTCATTTTGACTGGCCACGAATTCCTCACTGAGCGTGTTTTCCATCATTCGAATCATACTACGCCAGCACTGCTTCACGAACTTATATAGACTAAGTTCTCTACTTAAGAAAATCTTCATGTACACGTGCGCGCTCTCGCATCTCTGGGTTGTTGTCATCCCTGCGAAGAACTCATTTTTGAAAATGGCTCTGCCCACCGCTCCCTCCTTGCCTGCATATCCATCACCCAATCGTTTCCTTGCAACCCGAATTTAGATACAATTCCCTCCCATCTTCTCTCAAAATCCTCCTTTTATTGCCGACATAGCATGCATACCTTGAGTTCGGATAAAAATTCGGGCACCGCAGACACGGTTCGATCATTTCCCATGAGATTCCAAGAGCATAGTTTGTGTCTCGTCGCTGGCATCACCATTGATATGGACATTCCAATCGCTTTGTCACCATCACTCAATACAGAAAGTGATTGGGTACCACCCATGCAATGTAGAAACATACGGAACACCTAAGTGTAGGCATCAATTATTTCCTCAGACATAAGAGCACATCCAAACAACGTGGTACCATCATGGTTGTTGACGCCGACAATCTGGACGAAGGGCATTTTAAAACGATTGGTCTTGTACATAAAGTTGCTAAGTTCTCTAGGTGTCTGTACCAATGAAGTTATACAAGTCCTTCATAGTAAAACCCACATTGTTGTATCCACCATGAGTTTTCACTAAGAAGTCCATAATCTTGCATGTCCTTAGCCCGGAATCCTTCATCGTTCTATTTCCATCGCGTGGGCGTGACCTATCTTCCTCTGAGATCTAAAGAAATGTACCTGACTAAGATTTGCCATGGTGTACGAGTGTGCTGTTGAAAAGTTGACTACTGTGTATGCACTATCCTTCTTTTGGCAACTCACACCGAACGATGCCCTGTAGTTACATCGCGATGCTAGCCTTCCATCTCGCTTCTTGTTGACCTATAGTTGTTCCTTTTTCGTGGATCTCATGCCTGCCCGACAGCATACCCATCGGCGTCTGGACTGTTGGTGCTTGGATTTTTTGGTTAACGTGACCCGTTAGGATTTCATATATTTCTAACATGCAGCGGAAGCAAGAAAATAAGAAACGTATTACCTTTCACCAGGGTATGTTGAAGAAGATGGATTCTCGCCGGCACCCTGTGCAGCATCACCATTTTGGGCATAACTCTTTCATCCGATGTTAGATTTGAGTGATCTATGCACCGAAACGATCCTCTCTTCTGTGGCTTTCTGCCAGTATATCACACGCCCTGTTCTCAGCTCTATACGATTTTATAAAAATCGTAGAAGGTGGCGGACAGCAGCAGCAAACAATCTTCTAGTCTTCTATAGTATTCCCAAGTCCAATCTCGACATCGTGTGGGCGACGATCCTCGAGATCTTCTCAATCTGCTGGGTTTGAAATATTTTTTTATCAATTGAAGTATTAAAATATGAAAAAATATCAATTTGGGGTCTTAAATCATAGGGCAAGTCTCCAACCTCGATAGGTGATCTGCCAACACGTTCTCCGTACCCTTCTTATCTCGGATCTCCATATCGAATTCCTGCAGAAGAAGGATCCATCTAATGATCCTTGGCTTTGTTTTCTTCTTCTCAATCAAGTACTTAATCGCAGAGTGATCCGTGTACACTATAGTCTTCATGCCAATCAAATACTATCGAAACTTATTGAATGCGTACACCACAACTAGAAACTCCTTTTCAGTCACCGTGTAGTTCTTTTGTGCCGCATCGAACTCGCATAGTAAATGGCACAGAACCTCTTATCCTTCAACTGCCCAAGCACCACTCCAAGTGCTAAATCACTCCCATCACACATAAGTACAAACGGCTGAGTCCAATCCGGTGTGATCAACATAGCTGCAGTAATAAGCGCCTCCTTCAAAACCTGAAAAGCTGTTAGACACTCTTCATCAAACACAAAAGGCACATCCTTTTCAAGTAAATGAGATAAGGGCTTGGAGTATTTCGAGAAGTCTTTTGTGAATCTTCTATAAAAACTGGCGTATTCAAGGGAACACCACACTCCCTTCTCATTCGTAGGTGGAAAAAGTTTCTCAATTACCACTACCTTTACTCTATCCACCTGCAATCCCTTGGCCGAAATATGATGTCCAAGTACAATCCCATCTCTTACCATGAAGTGACACTTCTCCTAATTCAAGACAAGATTAGTATCTTGGCATCTCTTCAAAACAGTAGCAAGGTTAGATAAACAAATATCAAAGGAGGAACCAAACATAGAGAAATCGTCCATAAACACCTCCATGATCTTTTCTATCAAACCGTCAAATATGACCATCATGCAACGCTGAAACATAGCAAACGCATTACATAATCTAAAAGATATCTCTAAAGGCAAAAGTTCCATAAGGGTAAGTAAAAGTAGTCTTTTCTTGGTCCTCGGGTGCAATCATAATTTGATTATAACCCGAGTACCCATCCATGAAACAATATTACTCATACCTTGTAAGACGATCAAGCATTTGATCCATGAAAGAAAGGGAAAAGTGGTTTTTGCATGTATTTCCATTCAATTTCCTGTAATCCGTACACACGCCATCCCATAGGAATCCTCATGGCTAATGTCTCACCATCTTCGGCTTTCACTATAGTCATGCCCCCTTTTTAGCAACAACATGCAATGGACTCACGTGGGGACTATCACTAATAGGATAAATAATTCCAGCATCGAGCCACATTAGGATTTGCTTCCTAATCACTTCTTGAATAGCGGGATTCACCCTCCGTTGATTCTGAATGCTACTCATGGCCTCATCTAACAATCTTATTCGATGCATGCAATATGAAGGACTAATACCTTTTAAATCATCAAGAAACAACCAATCGCAGACTTATACTTCCTAAGCACATCCAACAATTCCTAAAGTTGATCATCATCAAGGGAAGAAGATACAATTATCGGATATTTTTCATTGTCACCTAGGTAGGCATACTTCAAGTGTTCCGGTAGTGGTTTCAACTCATCTTTCTTTTCTCCTAGAGGTGCACTCTCTCTGTCCAAAGGCAAGTACTTCCTAGTCCACTTTACCTCTTCAACCTTTGTTCTCTCCGATGGATACCTATCATCACCCAAAGCAAGCAAGTTTTCAAGAAATTCAATACATACCTCATTGGAGAGTTCATCTAGCTCCATAGTGGGAAAAGTAAGAGATTTCATCAAGCATGTCTCAAGAGGATCCTTAGAGAGAATTAGAGACATGTCTTCATTAACGATCTTCTCCACCACATCAATACTATTACACTGTGTCTCCATTGGCATCTTCATTGCTTTGTCAAGGTTAAATAGGACCTCTTCTTTATCCATCCTCAACCGTAGCTCACCCTTATGCACATCTATCATAGCTCTAGCAGTCGCAAGGAATGGTCTCCCTAAGATCAGGGGAACATTATCCTTTTCGTCTTCCATCTCAAGCACAAGAAAGTCCACAGGAAATACAAGCTTTTCTACTTTGACGAGAACGTCTTTAATCACACCTTTTGGAAAGGTCATAGACCTATCCGCTAGCTGCAGAGCCACCGATGTGGGAGTTAACTCCCCCAAACCAAGCCTTTTAAAAGTGGACAAAGGCATCAAGTTGATGTTTACCCCAAGATCACACAAGGCTCGACGTGCCGGCCTCTTTCCAATTTCACATAAAATTGTGAAGCTTCCTGATCCTTTAACTTAGCTGGCAGCTTCTTTTGAATGATCGAGCTGTAGTTCTCAGACAAATTCACCATTTCAATTCCGTTAAAGCTTCTCTTCTTCAAAAGAATATCCTTCAGAAAGCGGCCATAATACGGCATCTCCATTATTGCTTCAAAGAAAGGAATGTTCAAGCTTATTTTATTTATGATCTCAGAAAGCTTCTTGAACTTTTCCTCTAATCCCTTCTTAACTAACTTGAGAGAAAATGGCGGAGGTATCTTTGTTTTGGGAATCCCCCATTCTTCACGTTCAACCTTCTCCGCTTTATCCTTCTCGGCTCTCAATCTCTTGGCTCTTTCCCACTTCTTTTCTCCTACTGTAAGCTCGATATTCTACTCTAGAGATGTAGCTAGAGTATTTCGATCAACAAGTGTCTCATTCAGTATCGAATCGGATTCTGAGCTATGTTGCTCGACCTCTGTTCGACTTAAGTGGTTTAGTGGAACAAATTGGTTTTGGTCGAGCAACCTGTCTGATCGCATACTCTGTTCTTGAACGTGTTGCTCGACCTCTGCTTGACTAAAGTGGTTTAGTCGAATAGGTAGGTTTTGGTCGAACAGTTTCCCATATCGCGAGCTCTCGTCACACCGCTTCTGTTCGACATCCGTTCAACTAAGATGGTCTGGTCGAACAGTATGGTGCTGGTCGAATGGTTGGTCAGAAAACAGAGTATCGTAATTTTATTTCTTCAAAAGTTGTTCGATTTATGCTCGATCAGATGGTCTGATCGAGCAACTCTCGTCTGGTCGAGCAACTTCTCTGTTTCCTTTGGTTTCACTTGCCGGCATCATATTGCGTTCCTGACCTCAATGTAATGGTATGACAAGACTTTGAATTCTCAATACTTTGAGATGGAAACTTCTCTTCCTCAATCATTCACTGGTTTGTTTTTTTATGTTGTTTGTCTTTGTTTGTTGCTGCTCTTGTTTAACAAATAGTATAAAATGTCTAATAACTTTTCTATATATCTGTATTGTAATTTGATGAGGCTTTAGATTTTATTTTGAACATGAAAAATTGAATGCCCTTTCACAATAGGTAATGGTTATCTTTAAATTGCTATAGTAGATTGCAGTATATTTTTTCAGTCACTTTGATGTTACATACTAGTTGTCTGCATTACATAGAGCACATAGAATGCATCTTTCGTAAAATGTTGAATAATATTGGCTGATAATCTTGGGAAAGTATTTAGAGTTCCAGATTAAAGCCATCCTTCATGCTGGAAATGAATTTAAATTGGTTCTCTAGTTTCCAGCTCTCTTTAAGACGTACAATTATGTGGTTATAAACCTATCAATTACTGAATATGATACATTGAATAATATTTTTCTTCTCTTTTTTTTTTAAATCTTTGAGATAGTTTTTAATATTTTATGTCATGTTTGGAGCTTGGAAGGTGGAGAAGCTATATTTCTCATTGAATTTAATTTTTATCCCTGATTATTGACTATACTTTTCATATAAATTAGTTAGAGTCAATCATGCATATAAATATTACTTTCTTCTCTTTTTATTTCATTGCTTACATCAAGTCTTATATCTCCTTATATATGTCAATGATTAATTTTATTTTGCAATCTAAGTATATAAAGAGCATTTTATTGTGATGGCAATTAGTTGAATCTTGTGTTGATCAAAATGGCTTTCTTTTGCAAGCTAATTGAGGTGCGTTCTTTGGGTGCTTTCATTGATCTTACTGATTGTTGGGTGAACTTCTTATGTTAGTTTATCTTGTGATCTCATTTAGCTAGTGTGAGTTATAGATAATTCAGGGATTAAGTGTAGAATTATATCTGCGAATGTTTGTTGGAAAAGTAACAGCAATCTTGTGGTTTGATCTCATAATACCCTAATTGATTCCTTCTCTAAAATGCAACTGTATGTATGTCTGACCTTAGTAGTAATGTTTGATTAAGGTCAATACTCTTGATATACTGTAAACTTTTGGTAGTTGTATATACATTTAAATTTCATGCTTCTAAGATTCACAATTTAGACATGTAATGTAAAGTTATAGGCGTGGCTGCTATTGTGAGACTCAATTCCTTGTCACCTTCATTCACATCAGCATAAGGAATTACTTGAAATTTTCACTTGCTTGTGAACAATCATATATTTTTTTTCATCATATCACTTTGTATGGTAAAACTTTTATTATAAAGATGAAGCAAGCTTCCTATCTTTCAAGTTTAATCATTTGTTTATAGGCTTCTGATGTTCATTATTCAATGTTGCTAAAAATTCTGCAAATTAGATGTAGATTTGCTGTGCTGATATGTATCATGTTGCAGAATTCAACGCTTGCTAGATTTTGCGTATCATGTTGCAGAGTTCAATTCTCGCTGAATTTTGCTTCTGAATATATTGTTGCAGTTTGCTGGTTCTCAAGATTTTCTTGTTCAAAATTTGAAGCTGTAGTTAGTTTTTTTGTTTCTTTTTTATTGTAATTATATAACATGCTAGATAGATGATCTAATTATGTTGATTGGTTGTTTGTTTTAGACAGAAGTCAGACTTAGTTTAAGTAAGGAGCAAGTTTTTGAGTCTTTGACAATGCATTGTTGTGTCTTCGAAGTATTGTACACTATACAGTTACCTTTTTAATATAATTTCCATTTTCAGAATAATTAATAATAAAAAAATATTATTATTAAATTATTATTTTTATTTATTATTTAATAATCAATATATAAAATAATTTGATAAAATTATTATTATTTAATAATAAATTAATAATTCATGAAAATAATAATATTATTATTATTAAATATTATATAAAAATCTAAAATGTTAACACAAGTGTTACATGAAGGTTTTACAAAAGTGTTACATTTATTTTTTAAAGTGATAAAACTAATATGTAATTAATGTTACATTACATTCAAAAGTGTTACCAAAATAATGTAATTAATATTATTTTATATTTAAAAGTGTTATCAAAATATTGTACTTAATGTTATGTTATATTTAAAAGTGTTACTAAAATAATGTAAATAATGTTACATTAAATTTAAAAGTGTTAACAAAATAATATTACATTAGAAAAAATAAAATGTTACATAAGTGTTAAAATTGATATGGGGTGTTCCCTTAAGATAAAAAAGTATAACATTAGACTTTACATAACAGGGCAACGACGAACCGAAAAAAATATTATTTAAGACCTATAATAATATTTTTTCATTATTAAGTAATATTTTTGGGTGTTATACAATGATACTTATGTTGTAGTGTTGCGTCTATTTTTCAAAGGTTCCCCTTTGCTATTTCTAGATTTGTCGAATAGGAGTTCTACAATTTTTCAAAAGGTCCCCATTTTTTGTATTTCTAGATTAGTAGGGTCGGGGTTCCACGTAGGGTTGGTCGGTTGGTCGGTCTGGTGGTCGGTTAATAGTTCCAATATCTACCGACCCACATATCATCGACCGATCACCCTGTAAACTTGATTATGAGATTACTTTTTATCGCGTGTATTTTTCAAAGGTCCCCCTTTGGTATTTCTAGATCAGTTGGGTAGGAGTTCTATAGTAGGGTTGGTCCGTTGTTCGGTCTGATGGTCGGATAATAGTTTCTATGTCTACAGACACACATATCATCGACCGATCGCTCTATAAACTTGATAATGAGATTACTTTTTATCATGTCTATTTTTCATAGGTCACCCTTTGCTATTTCTAGAATAGTCGGGTAGGAGTTCTACAATAGAGTTGGTTGGTTAGTCGATCTTGTGGTTGGTTAATAGTTCCAATGTCTACTGACCCACATACCATCGACCGATCGCCCTGTAAATTTGATAATGAAATTACTTTTTATCGCGTCTATTTTTCAAAGGTCCCCCTTCGCTATTTCTATATCAGTTGGGTAGGAGTTCTACAGTTTTTCCAAAGGTCCCCCTTTTTGCTATTTCTACATCAGTTAGGTAAGAGTTCCACGTAGGGTTGGTGGGTCTGTCGATCCAGTGGTCGGTTAATATATACAATGTCTACCGACCTACATATCATCGATCTATCACCCAGTAAATTTGATAATAAGATTACTTTTTATCGGGTTTATTTTCCAAAGTTCCCCCTTCGCTATTTCTTGATTAGTCGGGTAGGAGTTCTACAGTAGGGTCAATTTGTTGGTCGAACTAATGGTCGGTTAATAGTTCCAATGTCTACCGACCCACAAATCATCGTCCGATCGCCCTGTAAACTTCATAATGAGATTACATTTTATCACGTCTATTTTTTAAAGGCCCTCCTTTGTTATTTTTGGATTAGTCGGGTAGTAGTTCTAAAGTTTTTCAAAAGGTCCCCCTTTTTGCTATTTCTAGATCATTGGGGTAGGAGTTTCACATAGGGTTGGTCGGTCTATTGGTCGATTAATAGTTTCAATGTCTCCGACCCATGTATCATCAATTGATCGCCCTGAGAACTTGATAATGAGATTACTTTTTATCGCTTCTATTTTTCAAACATCCCCCTTCACTATTTCTCGATTAGTCGGGTAGGAGTTCTATAGTAGGGTTGGTCGGTTGGTCGATCTAATGGTCTTTTAATAGTTTCAATGTCTACTGATCCACATATCATCGACTGATCACCCTGTAAACTTGATAATGAGATTACTTTTATTGCGTCTATTTTCCATAGGTCTCCTTTACTATTTCTAGATCAGTCTGGTAGGAGTTCTACAATAGGGTTTGTCTGTTGGTCGATCTGATGGTTGGTTAATATTTCCAATATCTGCCGACCCACATATCATCGACCAATCCCTCTGTAAACTTGATAATGAGGTTAATTTTTAATATGTCTATTTTCCAAAGGTTCCCCTTTTCTATTTCTAGATCAGTCGAGTAGGAGTTCCACAATAGGTTTACTCGGTTGGTCGGTCTGGTGGTTGGTTAATAGTTCTAATGCCTATTGACCCACATATCATCGATCGATCGCCCTGTAAACTTGATAATGAAATTTCTTTTTATCGTGTCTTTCTTCCAAAGGTCCTCTGTTAGATTTTATACTAAAAGTCTAGTTTTTGTATGAACAATGTTTTAACAATATTTGAAATGAAAATCATGTGATCAAATATTTTCAATTATGTTGTTGTAAAAGTTCATATACTTTATACTGTAGATAGTATGGTGCGCGGCGTCACAGAGAAGATCATATTATCGGCTCCTTATAAAGTATAAACAAATGTTCACAACCGAGATAGACGAGGGCTATCTATCGGTAAGGTTGTAGTGTGCTTTGGCATTAGTCTGTCTTGACTATAAAATTGTACTAGTGCACTTTGTGTGTATTGAGCAGGACCGTGTTGAGATCATTCGGTTTATACTGACTATATAATAGAACTTGATCTTGATTATTAAGGATGTTAGTTCTCTTAATCCCTATACAATAATCTACACACGTAAGCTAGTATTTATTTCTTTAATTTATCAATGGGTGAGATTTAATTATTAAATCAATGTGCTTGGTGAGTTGGGAGATGGTGATGTCTCTATGGTGTGCTGTTGATTGTAGAAGGAATATGTGTCCTAATGAAATTGGTTTATGATGTTCCCTTGAGGAGCTCGTAATGATTATCATGTAAACCGTGCAGGTGGATTTATTTCGGCATGATAATAAGGTTGAGTGGTACTACTCTCAGTAAATATATTAATTAATTTGAGTTGTCAGTAACTTAATTAATTAATGGGCATTGAATCTTAAACACGGGGAGATTAACGAGCTCATAATAAAAAGGAGCCCATAACGTAGTTTGAGATTAGGGTGGCTGTGCAATAATATTTCTTTAGTGGACTGAATTATTATTGGAATTAAGTATAAGTTTTGGGCTAAAATTGAATGCTAAAACCCAATGGGAGGCCCAAACTATAATTTTTCCTCCTGGTCCCTGTTGTAGCCTATAAATAGCCAATCTCAGTATTCCAGTAACGTCAGTAATTCATGCCAAAATAGTGAGAAACAAATGAGAACTGTAGATTGAGTTCGTCTTGTAGATCGTTGCCCACACATCATCAAAACGTGATTTAGGAATACAACAGAAGGTCGGAAGGTTGTTTGTTCTTGCTGCTGATGATCAACCTCTACATCAACCCTGGTGAAAAGTAATACGATTTTAATCTTATGCTTCCGCTGCAGTAGAATTGCATTGAACCGTAACAGTTCACACTAACCAAAGATCCAAACACCAACACCCCTAAACTATTTCTATATTAGTCGGGTAGGAGTTCCATGGTAGGATCGGTAGCATGGTCGGTCAGGCGATCATGTATTATTTCCGTTATCTACTGACCCACATATCATAGACCGATCAATCTGTAAACTTCATAACGAGATTACTTTCTATCACATCTATTTTTCAAAGGTCCCCCTTTGCTATTTCTAGATCAGTCGGGTAAGAGTTCTACAATAGGGTTTGTCAGTTGGTCGGTCTGGCGGTTGGCTAATTGTTCCAATGTCTACTGACCCACATATTATCGAATGATCGATCTTTAAACTACATAAAGAAATTAATTTTTGTCATTTCTTTTTACCAAAGGTTCCCCTTACTATTTCTAGATTAGTCGGGTAGGAGTTCCACAGTAGGATCGTTCAGTTGGTCGATTAGGTGGTTACGTATTATTTCCATTGTCTATCAACCCACATATCATCGACCGATCAACCTGTAAACTTCATAATGAGATTATGTTTTATTGAATCTATTTTTTAAAGGTTTTATTTGCTATTTCTAGACCATTCAGGTAGGAGTTCCATAGTAGGGTCGGTCGGTTGTCGGCTAGGTGGTCAGTAAATAGTTCCAACATCTACCAACTCATATATCATCGATTGATTGCCCTGCAAACTTGATAATGAGATTAATTTTTTACGCATCTATTTTTCAAAGGTTTTCTTTTGCTATTTCTAGATCACTCGAGTAATAGGTCTACAGAAGGGTTGGTCGATTGGTAGGTCTGGTGGTCGGTTAATAGTTCCAATGTCGACCGACCCACATATCATCTACCGATTGCCCTGTAAACTTGATAATGAGATTACATTTTATCGCATCTATTTCTCAAAGGTTCCCCTTTGCTATTTCTAGATCAGTCGGTTAGGAGTTCTACAGTTCTTCAAAGGTCCCCCCTTTTTGCTATTTCTAGATCAGTCGGGTAGGAGTTTCACGTAGGATTGGTTGGTTGGTCGGTATAGTGGTCGGTTAATAGTTGTAATATCTACAGACCCACATATCATCAATCGATCTCCCTATAAATTTAATAATGAGATTATATTTTATCGGGTCTATTTTTCAAAGGTACCCCTTGGCTATTCTCGATCAGTTGGGTAGGAGTTCTACAGCAGGGTTGGTCGATTGGTCTATCTAATGGCTGATTAATAGTTCCAATATCTACCGATCCATATATCATCAACCGATTACCCTGTAAACTTAATATTGAGACTATATTTTATCGCGTCTATTTTTCAAAAGCCCCCCTTTGCTATTTCTGGATCAGTCGGGTAGGAGTTCTACAATTTTTTCAAAGGTCTCCCTTTTTGCTATATCTAGATCAGTCGAGTAGGAGTTCCATGTAGGGTTGGTCGGTTGGTCGGTCTGGTGGTCGGTTAACAGTTCAAATGTCTACCGACCTACATATCATCCACCGATCACCCTGTAAACTTGATAATGAGATTACTTTTTATCATGTCTATTTTCCAAAGGTCCTCCTGATGTACGTTTTTTTAACACACAATTAATCCCTAAGTATGAAGGATATCAATTGTAGTTTCGAAAGGTGACCAAGTGAATATCGAACCCAAGAGACGGCGTATTATCAATTTAATTATTATCTAAATTAATTAAGACAAGGCAATTATGTTTGAATGGTTATTATCTAATAACTACTATGCTGGAAATTAAATAACAAATAAAATAATATATCACTTGAAGAATACGAAAGTGGATCAAGAGAGAGAATAGGTAGCTCTATGGTAATCCAGTTTCACTCATTAATTTCCTTTCGTGTGTTGATGTCCGACTCTGTCTTGTGGAATATGGACGCATCAGTAAACCATGCATATCTACTCTATAGACACAAGTAAACATGCGTGCAACACGTGTGAATAACCTAGGAGCAAGAGATATAATTTCATCCCCCTTTCAAGGTACTATCAGTATCAATTATTTCCCTGGCCAATTGGTACTCTAACCTGATATGATCTCCCTTTATTGGTACTATAAAATTATCCTCTTTATCCTACTTAATAACCCAAATTCAATTCAATTGATAAAGTATTCATATACGATAGTTCTAATGAAGCTTCGGAGTCCCCTCACTTAGAATCATAACATGGAATCCTGCTCAGCAGTGAACACACTCAATCAATAACCAAGATATGTATTCAGACTCTACATAACAGTTAATGATGCACAAAATGAATGTGAGTATGAATTAAGAAAGCACGATCATATATAAAATAAATCCACAAGTAGTGTTGTACGGAGTATACATATGGAAGTTCAATTAACTAGATAAAACCTTCACAACCCTTGTTCTACCAAAAAGGCTCCAACCCATTATGTTAAGAAGAACAATCATGGGTGTTGGTAGATCTTACCCGGATGTTTGGAAAATTACAAGATAAATTAGGAAACAAAATAAACCCTAGATATGGGAGTCATCGCGTCCTTCTCTGTCTTGAATCCTCCTCTTGGTTCTCCTCTTGATTCCACAAATGAATCTTCAAAGTGGTGGATAGATGGAGGAAAGGATGTGGATGATGGTTGGAGGGTGATCCCCTCCTTGTGGGGTATAGTTTGGTTATGGCCTCTCTTCCTCTAATCTATTGTATTCTCCCATTGTGGTGTGACCTACACCCCCTTTTATACTTGTAAGCTCTCCTTATAAGCCTTGGAATAGACTTTTTGAGTATCACACGCATTGCGAGTGTAAAAATATGGATATGGTAAGTTTTCGCACGTCAATTCGACCAAGGAGCCAGGACGAATTCTCCCCTCTAGGTCGAATTTGAGGTCGAATTGACCTACTGGAAGCTTCAGGTGCTCAATTCGACCAGCATAGCAGGTCGAATTGAGGTGTCGTGGTCGAATTGACTCTTTTGCCATCCGATTTGACCTCAATTCGACCAGCACATCGGGTCGAATTGACTTGCACAGTCTCACCGTTTCACGTATAACTTACAGATCCGAGCTCCGATTTGAGTGATTCTTGAGCTCACGCGATCCTCTCTTCCTTGTATTTCTATCCATATAAAGAACATATAGAAATTCCAATATTTGAATATGTAACAAATCATGCAAATTGGATAGTCGTTCTGAACAGGAACAGCCTGCGCGACGTCACCACTTTGATCATAACTCTCTCGTTTGGAATCCGATTGGGGTGTTCTTCATACCAAAATGACCCTCTCTTCAGTGGATTTCTAACCATGTGTTACATTAATAGTTTGATCTCCACAACAACACAAAAAAATTATGAAAGTTGGATGTGCATTTTTCAGCATCCTTGCACAAATTGCACCTTTTCTCCAACCTTGCACTTTTGATCCTTTTTCAAACTAAAACAAAATAAAACACCTCAAGTGCACTTGATTCACACATGTAATGAATATAAGACACTTGTGCTAATATATAACAAGAATTTCCATAAAAAAGTGTTAAATTGGAAAGTCAAACACGCTCATTTCCACTCTCAACACCCCCTTTGCTATTTCTGAATTAGTCGGGAAGGAGTTATACAGTAGAGTTGGTCATTTGGTCTATCTAATGGCCGGTTAATAGTCCAATTGTTGGATTGTATACTATAAGTCTAGCTTTTTGTATAAACAATGTTATAACAATTTATTTAAAATGAGAATCATATGATCAAATGATTGCATCTTATAATTTATTTATATGTATGATGCAATAGTCCATTTACTTTATACTGTAGAAAATATGTTGTGCGAAAACACGTGGAAGATCATATTATCGATTTCCTTATAAAGTATAAATAGATGCTCACGACCGAAATAGACGGGGACTCTCTATTGGGATGCTTGTAGTGTGGTTTGGTATTAGCTTGTCTTGGCTATAGAATCACATTAGTGCAGTTTGTGTGTATTGAGCAGGACTGCTTGAGATCATTCGACTTATACTGACTGTATAGGATAATCTGATCTCGGTTATTATGGATGTTCGTGCTCTTAATCCATATATAATAACCTCGTCAAATAGGGCAGTATGTATTTATTTGATTCATCAATGGGTGAGATTTATATTTAATTAAATCAACAAACTCGGTGTGTTGGGAAATAGTGTTGTCTCTATGGTGTTGTTGATTATAGAAGGAATCTGTGTCCGTTATAGGTTGATGATATCCCCTTGAGGAGCTCATAAGGATTATCATGTAAACCTTACAGGTGGATTTATTTCGACATGATAATGAGGTTGAGTGGTACTACTCTCGGATGAGATATTAATTAAAGGAGTTGTCAATAACTTAATTAATTAATGGGCATTGGTTATCTTAAACATGGAGAGACTAATGGGCTCATAATAAGAAGGAGCCCATAATGTAATTATGGGACTAGAACAGTAGTGCAATAATAATGTTTTAGTGGAATATATTATTATTATTGGACTTAAGTATAAGCTTTGAGCTAAGCTTGGATACTTAAGCCCAATGGAGGCCCAACTCTAATTTCTCCTCCTGGTCCCTACTGTAGCCCATGTATATAAGTCACCTCAGCTTATCTGGATCCCTAACTAATTTTTCCTACGCCTAAAAAGTGAGAGGAAATGGAGGATAGTAGATTGAGGAGATCTTGAAGATCGTCACCCACACGACGTCAAGATCAGACTTGGGAATACAATGAAAGACTGGAAGGTTGTTTACTGCTGCTGTTGATCATCCTCTACATCTACCCTGGTGAAAGGTAATATGATTCTACTCTTTTGCTTTCGCTGTAGTAGAATCGTATGGAACCCTAACGGTTCACGTTAACCAAACGATCGAATGCCAACAATTGGTATCAGAGCATCAGTTTTGTGGTGAAACTTGACACGTTAGGCTAGGGTTTTTGTGCTTATGTGATTAATTTTCAGATTGAGAATCCATATGAGATTAGGGTTTGATATATATGAATGTATAATCTGTGAAACCCTATGTGCTTTATCATCGGTATTCTGCCTGTGTATCTTGCTATTTGAATACACTGGACACATGCACACACACGGCCTGTTGGCTTATTGCGGTAGTGGCTAGTGAACGGCGTGAGTGGCACGGCAAGCCTGGACGGGATAGGATTTTTATCGTGCGATCCACGATCGTGATAGCATAAAACGGCAGTGACGATTGTTGGATGGCTGACGATAATGCCTGGAGAAGATGACCAAAACACGCTGGTAGGCGACACACGATGGCTTGTGATTACCATGCGAGTGGCGCACAACTTCCAAGCGTGTGTGAACGATGCGAGCAAGCGCGCTCATTGTCGTGCTGGGCGTGCACGGAGGTGGCTGTGCAGGACTAGCGATGCACGATGACTACCATGTGAGGAGGATCTCTCACACGATGAGTGCCGGGCGTGATGGACACAGCTTATGGCACGATATAGAGCAGTGTGCTAGGGGACGAACCGCGCATACTGCCGGCGCTGGACACACGATGTCTGCATTGTGAGAGTGGGATGTGCGCGATGGCGTACATCATGCATGATTTTGCACATGGTGAAGCGTGCACAGAGGCTCGCACGGGACTGTACATGACGGCAGGACTGCGTGTGATGCATGATAGGCGTGGCATGGCTGGCGCACGATGGCCACCGAGCGAGCTTGCAAGCATTGGCAGATGAGCATGGAGGCAGGGCCTGTCGCTCGGATGGAAACACGTTTCGGGCAGGTGGTCGTGCGTGATGGCCGGGCTTAGCGCATGTTTGCTGAATGCGCGCACGGAAAGCAGGGCTTAGCACCTGTCAGCGCGCACATTTGAAGCAGGCATGCCATTAGAGGATTGTTGGGCATTGGCGCCCGATTGACTGCACGGAACGTACAAGGTGCTGGGCGTGCTAGAGATTGGCGCACGTTACCTGCCTTGTGAAGGTGTTTTGGCAAACAACAAGGCTGTACGGCAGACGCTCGATCCGTGCATGATGTCGTGTGATGGTGAAGAATTAACATACGTAGTGTCGTGTGAGGTGTGATGAGTGTGCACGCTGTCGAGCGAGGGCACACGGGACATGCAGGGTGCCGGACAAAGAATCTGGAAGAAAATTCATGAAGACCGATTTTTGATTTTCAGATTAGGTTTCTGGGCGCTGTCCCTAGCCCCACAACTTGACAAGATAGGTCGATCCCTGCGACTTCACCGGGGAGGTCGATCCCCGTCTGCTTTGCCCATATTCGTACTTGGAGGCGAACAATCAAATTCGCTGATATATAACTGTTCATAATTTGATGTAATTATCTGATTATTGTTATATATGTATGCATGATACTCTGTGATTTACTTCTTTATGTGTCGTAATAGGAGCATGCTAAGTTGCGTATTTTATTTGTGAATATTATATTCATGTAAAAACCATCGGTGTTAAATAACTAAGTGGGAGAGGGGATTGGTAATTAATTCCCCTGGCCTTCATTATTTGTTTGTAAGTGATGTGCATAAACTTGCGCTTCGGTTATAGTGCCTTCCTCCATAACGGATGAGTTTACTCACGGATCACTGGCGCAGACTTCTTTAAATAATCATTGTTTGTAATGTGATGCATATGGACTTGCGCATTGGCTATAGTGCCTTCCTCCCTAACGGATGAGTTTATATGCGGTTCACTGTTACAAACTTATATAATTGATGGTTGTAGAAAGTTATCTGAGGGCGTGTGTACTTCTCCAATAGTAAGGCACATAAGCTTGGACAGTGGACTTGGGATCAAATAATGGTGTACACTTAGGTGTAAATAATTAGTATCCTCCCCAACGGAGTCACTGCTATTATTTGTATGGCTAAGGAGAAACCGACTATTAATTATTTTATCATGAGGTTAAGTTGACAAATGAAATTAATGGGTAAAACTTATCTTGTAAATGTTCGGGTTTGTAAATGTCCACACTATCGTGGCTTGCAGACTCACGGTGCTTGAGATGTCGGTGAATTTTATTTTTATATTGTTTTGAGGGAATCAATATAAATGGATAAAATTCAAAGATTTGATCAGTATATTTATTTGTGATTCTCTGTAATTTCAAATGGTTTTATCTCGCATATTGTTTACTAAAAGAAACATATTTACTTGTCCAAAATTAGATGATTAGAAAAGAATCTTGTTTTTTTGAATTTTACTGCTTAGAAAAATATAAATATGTGTTCTCACTAAGGATGTCACATGATTCTTATTAAATTCTCTAGTGGAAAGGTGGGAGGTTCATAGAAATATGATGGTCTCATGCGACTCTTCGGATACTTGAGTGAAGTTATAAAGGCAAAAGGTCATGGATGAATTGGAAATGCTCGGAGAAGATATTGAAGGGAAACCTAGATCAATTTAATTCTCCGTAGTTTGCCTAGATATTTTGAGTAAGTTTCACCTGAATTACAAGAGGTTGTATATGGTGGAAAACTTCTAACAAAACATATGGTAAAGGAAATCCAATTTCATCAAAGGAGTGAACAAGGTTAGAATCTTATTTGCTAGTCGTTGAAGCATGATTAGTGGTGGCACCTACAAACACATAGTGTGTAGATATCGGGATCTCTAAAAGCCTACGACTAAGTGATGATAAGATTTATTATAGACAAGGGTAAAACTACAAGAGTAGTACTATTGCAGTGGGAGTTGTTTATTTATCTTATGATAGGAATAAACGTTGGACTACGAGAAATTATCTTTACGTACGTTTTCATAGAAAGAATTTGAATTTGGTTTCTATGAATTAACAGATGGATGCTTCATTTCATTTAAATGACATGGTCATAGTGATGAGGAATGGGGCTATAATATGTTATGGTACGTTGGTGGATAATTTGTATACTCTTAAAATCATGTATATCCCACAGATGCAATAAATAGTAATTAATAATACATCTTCTAATATTAGTAAGAGAAAGGTACCTTCGGATATGAACTAAACATATATTTGGCATCTAAGGCTAGATCATTTTACTTGAGTAGGATTCAAAAGTTGATGGCCGATGTACTGTTAGGTTTATTAGAAGTGGAAACTATCTAACTTGCGAGTCTTGATTGGAAGCAAAAATGATTAACTGCCTTTTCTAGGCTGTGGGGTGTAGAGCCAAAGATATATATATTGGAATTGGTTCATTCTGATTTAAGTGGACCTAATATTATCCAGGCGAGAGGTGGTTATGAATATTCAAAGATTATTCTAGATACCAATATGTTTATTTTATGCACTGCATGTCTAAGATATTTGATCAATTCAAGAATTGCAAGGCTGGTACAGTAAAGCGTCATGAAAAATATATTAAGTCATTACGATTTAATCGCGATGATGAGTACTTCTAAGGATAGTTAGGAGCTATTAGTCAGATATTGAAATTAAATCTCAAGTTGTCTGCGCTGGACATGCCCCAGCTGAATGGTGTGGTGGATAGAAGGAATAAGGCTCTTATGGTTATGATTGGATAGATGATGAATTATTTGGAATAAATTCATTTTATGGATATGCCCCTAGAAACAGTAATTCGTAAAACATTTGTCTGTTTGTGGGACATCCTAGAAAATGGAGGGTAATTTATTTAGTCCAAAAGATCGAAGGGTGACTGTTAACACAAACACCAGATTTTTTGAAAAGGACTATGTAATAAATCACAAACCCATATATAAGTTGTTCTAAAGGAAGTGAGAGGAAAACACAAAGTATTAGTACCAAGTGTACAAGAGGATATACCACAAGTAAACTGCAACGCGTGTCACGTCTGATACACAATTGCATGTAGTACCTTGTTATAGTGGGAGGGTTGTTCAACAACCCGTAAGATATATGTTTTGGGAGAGTCGTGAGACTTGTTCCTAGTAAACATGGAATAGACCCACAGATATGACAAAACACTACAAGATAAAAATGCTAAATTTAAGTAAGTTGCAATGAATATTGAAATAGGATCTATGGATTCTAAATTATATCTGGGAGCTTGTAAGACCACTAAATAATGTAAAAGCCATTGGAAGTGGTCATAAAAAAACAAAAAGAGGATTATACGGTAAGGTTAAAACCTTGGAAGCAAAGCTTGTTGCAAAAAGGCGTACTCAGAAAGAAATGGTTCGATTATGAGGAAACATGTTCGCTGGTAGCTATGCTTATATAATATCTTAACTCAACTAGATTTTTTTTAGAAAGCCCAAAACCTATTTATTTATTTTTATAGCCCAAAAGGCCAGCCCAATTAAGCCCAACTAGATTTGTTTTAAGAAAGCCCAAAACCTATTTATTTATTTTTATAGCCCAAAAGGCCAGCCCAATAAAGCCCAACTAGATTTTTTTTAGAAAGCCCAAACTTATTTATTTATTTATTTTGTGGCCCAAAGTTTCAGCCCACTTAAATGGTCTGATATATAATTATTAAGGCTAAAGTTAAAAAAAAGAGAGAGAAGAACGGGAGAAGAAAAACAAAAGAGGGGAAAGAAGAGAGTGAAGAGGAGAAACCCTTGTTGATCAAATTCTCCCTTACAACCCTCATCCTAGGTGGTTTCTAAGTTGTTTTGAGGTAAGTGGTGTGTGAATTAAGCTTCCTTCTTCCATGTTTTTGTAATTTTGTGGGGTTTTTCTTTTTGGTATGTGGGTAATTCGCAGACTGTTCGAACTGATTTTGACATAGCTATTGCCCTCGAAAGTTTGCAAAAATAATTTCTGTATGTAGCTAAACTCGTTAGCTTTCCGTAGCCACTTGAAACGCCTCAATCCGATTATTCTACAATTAGTTATGATTTTTCTCGTAAACTGCCGCTAGCTGAAAATTTTCAGAATTTATATGTCGAATTCAAACTTATTTTCTGTCGTTTCATTTAGTTAATGTATTGAAACGGGTTATGTGGGATTGGGAATTGATGTTAAGGAGTTACATACCATTTTTATTTAATATCGACTCGTTCGAACTCGATTAGGATTTGTTTTTAGCAATGAAAGGTAATGTTACCGCTAATAGTTAGTTATATTTGATTTGTCTTTAATTGCTCATCTCCTTTCTAGGTAAAGAACCATCGACGAAGGGCAAGGGACCGACTTCAAATTCCGGAGAGAGTTAATCACTTCCTTGTAAGTTGATAATTCGGGAACGCCTTCTCTTGTGGGAAGTGTGGACCCTCGATAAATGTGCATTTATTTTAGTTTTAGTTAATTGATAAGAAAATTATTTGGTATTGTGTTATGTGGTAAAGAGCCTGATTGGCTCGATTGCTCTGGTTAGAGTCCTGTTAACCATTTTATGAGTATTATTGATTTTAACTTATGTTGAAGAGCCTTGCCGGCTCGGTATCTAATAACATTTATTGTGAATTATTTGAGAATTGATTTCGGTTATTCTTGTGTGCTATTAAGACTCTAACTTGAGTCGTTATTCATCTTATGATGCATATTCATATGTATGCCTGGTACCAAGGTTAAGTAGCCCGAATTGGTCACGGTTCGGGTGAGTTGGAGCGACATTGATTAAGTAGCCCGAATTATCACGGTTCGGGTGAGTTAGAGTGACAACCAAGTTGCCCGTTGCTTGGCAAACCCGGGTGAGTTAGATCTAACAGGGCACCTGTCCATTTGCCAAATACTGATACACTGGAGGGTGATCGTTAGATGGATCAGTCTATTATAGGCTCAGTCAACGTCACCGGTGTGGGACATGCATGTCATATATGTTTATATGTTTGATCATTTCAAGTATTCACATCGATATTGAGTTGTGAACTTTAGCACTTGGCGTGTTGAGAAAGAATATTAATGTGCATTTTATCTAGAGTAACGGTGACGGGCTTGGACTGTCTCTCGACGGAGAGCTCAGTTCGAGGAGGATATTGACTACCCACGCGTCTTTTATGTGATAACATGTTGTTTGAACTAATTGTGTTATTCGTAAATGTGCACTAAGGTTTTTATTTTCATTAATATGTACACTGAGTGAGAATAGTTATTGTGGGATGAAATGTTGGATTTTATGTTATGAACCGCGAGTGGGAATACATGCTTCGTATAAGGGTCGAGGTGACCGGCTTATCACCTCACTGAGCTAGTGGTTTTGCTCACACCCATCATTCTTTCCTTTTCAGGCTGTTGATATCGTTTTGGTTGGAGGTTTTCCTATCGTTTGCTCGTCATCCAATCCGTGTTTTGGGTACTTTCTCTTTTATGTAAATTGACAGATTCATTGGCAAGATTGTATAGTTTATATTTGGTGACCCCCTTGATGTTCTTTTTGTACCTTCGCGATGTTATATCGTTCATGTATATTTTCCTTAAACTAAGTTACATCGTTGAATTTTGTACCTTTGTAAATCCTTGTTGATACTTCATGAGATGATGTCCTCGGGTTGTACCCATTGTTATCAGTTGTTCAGTTCTACAGGTACTTGATAGCAACCCTTACGTTTTCTATAAACTTTGTGGAGTGGAGTGCACCCATTCCGCGAAATTTATAGTTAACGTGGCTGTTGTCGCGTTCTGTCTGGGGTCGGGGCGTGACAGCTTATGTTGATAAGATTCTTTTTTTTATTGCTAATCATATTGAATATGAGGAATAGCAAACAGATGTCAAGACAACTTTCCTAATTGGAAGTCTTGTGAAAAACATCTATGAGAAGCAATAAGAGTAATTCATTGCAAAGAGCTAAGAGGATTTTGATAGTAAGCTTAAAATTGTCCAACGATGCACTAAAAGCAAGCTTCAAGATCATGAAACATCCGTTTTGATGAGGAAATCCAAAGATATGGATTCATTCAATGCGCGGATGTGTCTTGTGTATTGTAAAGAGTGACGAAAACATAGTGGTGTTTCTTGTACTATACGTAGAGAGTATCTTTCTCATTGGAGACAATGAAAGAGTATTGTTGGGCGTATGGGTATGGTTGATAAAGCGGTATGAGATGAAGGACTTAAGAGGACAAAAATATCCTTTTGATCACGGTAATACGGATCATATGAAAGGATGTTATGCTTGTCTCAAGCTTCATGAAATGATACAATCCTTACTTATATTAGCATGTAACTTTATCTAAGAAGTTGTGTCTTATGACACAAAAGTGGATAAAGAAGATGAAAGCAGTTCTTTATGCTTTGGCGAATAAGGATGCTTAATCTAAGAAATGCTATGCACGAGTATGGATATCTATTTTGCTGAACGCATGGATAGTGGTTATCAAGGTAACCCGAAACAAGAATGTTAAACGTGGTAAGACATATACTTATGTACCTGAAAGGCACTAGAAATTATATATGGACTTACAGAACAGATTCACTGAACTTTTGGGTTACATAGATTCGGATTTTTCTAATCAGATATGGACGGCAGTAAATCCACCTCAAAGGTTATGTGTTTAATCTTAAGAAGTAGAATCATAATGTGGAGGAGTGTTATATAGAAATATATTTCAGACTCCGGACTCCATCATGGAAAGATGATGAATTGGAGCCTATGAGGCAGCCAAAGTATCTATATGACTCTAGAGACTTTATGATGGACTTTGAAGTGTTTCTAAGTTTGCCCAAGGTTATCACAATTTATATTGATGATATTGGTGCAGTTGCAAACTTGAAGGAATCACAAGTCCATAAGGCAATTAAATACATGGAGCGCGAGTACCACCTGTTACGAGAAATCGTATGATGAGGGAAAGGTTGTTGTCGCCTAGATTGCATTGAATGATAACCTAGTAACTCCATTTACAAGGACCTTAAGGCAAGACCTTTTGATGGTCGTGTAGTGGGAGTGGAATTCAGATGTATGGCAGAAGACATGACAGCATAATCTTTTAGTATAAGTGGGAGATTGTTGGATTGTATACTAAAAGTCTAGCTTTTTGTATGAATAATCTTGTAACAATTTATTTGAAATGAGAATCATATGATCAAATTATTGCCTCGTATAATTTATTTATATGCACGATGCAATAGTCCACTTACTTTATAGTGTAGATAATATGTTGTACGGTAACACGCAGAAGATCATATTATCAGTTTCCTTATAAAGTATAAACAGATGCTCACAATGGAGATAGAAGGGGACTCTCTATTGGGATAGTTGTAGTATGGTTTGGTATTAGCTTGTCTTGGCTATAGAATCACATTAGTACACTTTGTGTGTATTGAGCAGGACCGCTTGAGATCGTTCGAATTATACTGACTGTATAGGAGAACCTAATCTCAGTTATTATGGATGTTCATGCTCTTAATCCCTATACAATAACCTCGACATGTAGGACAGTATGTATTTCTTCGATTCATCAATGGGTGAGATTTACATGTAATTAAATCAACAAACTCGGTGAGTTGGGAAATAGTGTTGTCTCTATGGTGTGCTGTTGATTGTAGAAGGAATCCGTGTCCGTTATAGGTTGATGATGTCCCCTTGAGGAGCTCATAAGGATTATCATGTAAACCCTGCAGGTGGATTTATTTTGGCATGATAATGAAGTTAAGTGGTACTACTCTTGGATGAGATATTAATTAATAGAGTTGTCTGTAACTTAATTAATTAATGGACATTGTATATCTTAAACATGGGGAGACTAACGGGCTCATAATAAGAAGGAGCTCATAATGTAATTATGGGATTAGAACGGTAGTGCAGTAATAATATTTTAGTGGAATATATTATTATTATTATTATTGGACTTAAGTATAAGCTTTGGGCAAAACTTGGATACTTAAGCCCAGTGGAGGCCCAACTCTAATTTCTCCTCCTGGTCCCTGCTGTAGCCCATGTATATAAGTCACCTTAGCTTATCTGGATGCCTAACTAATTTTACCTGCGCCTAAAACGCGAGAGGAAAGGGAGGATAGCAGATTGAGGAGATCTTGAAGATCGTCGCCCACACGACGTCAAGATCAGACTTGGGAATACAGCAGAAGACTGGAAGGTTATTTACTGTTGCTGCTAATCATCCTCTATATCAACCCTGGTGAAAGATAATATAATTATGCTCTTTTGCTTCCGCTGTAGTATAATCATATGGAACCCTAACGGTTCACGTTAACTAAATGATCAAACGCCAACACCAATGTCTATCGAACCACATGTCATTGATCGATCAACTAGTAAAATTGATAATGAGATTACATTTTATTGGGTCTATTTTCCAAAGGTCCGCCTTTGCTATTTCTTGATCAGTCGTGTAGGAGTTTACAGTAGGGTTGGTCGGTTGCTCGATTTAATGGCTGGTTAATAGTTCTAATGTCTACTGAACCACATATCATCGATCAATCTCCTTGTAAACTTGATAATGAAATTTTATTTTATCGCGTCCATTTTTCAAAGGTTCTCCTTTGCTATTTCTAGGTCAGTCGGGTAGGAGTTTCACGTATGGTTGGTCGGTCTAGTGGTCGATTAATAGTTTCAATGTCTACCGACCCACATATCATTGACCGATCACCCTATAAACTTGATAATGAGATTACTTTTTATCAGGTATATTTTTAGAATTTTCTCTTTTTATTATTTCTAGATCAGTTGGGTAGGAGTTCCACGTAGGGTTGGTCGGTTGGTCAGTCTAGTGGTCGGTTAATAGTTACAATGTCTACCGACCCACATATCATCTACCGATCATCCTGTAAACTTGGTAATGAGATTACATTTTATCGTGTCTATTTTTCAGGTGTCCCCCTTTGCTATTTCTAGATCAGTCGGGTATGAGTTCTACAGTAGAGTTGGTCGGTTGGTCGATCTAATGGCCGGTTAATAATTTCAATGTCTACTGATCCACATATCATCGACCGATCACCTCGTAAACTTGATATTGTGATTATATTTTGTCGCGTCTATTTTTCAAAGGTCCCCCTTGTTGGCTTTTGGATCTTTAGGTTAATGTGAACCATTATGGTTCCATGAAATCTACTTCTATGGAAGCATAAACATTGAATTCATTACCTTTCACCAGATTTGATTTAGAGGATGATAAGCAGAAACAAACGACCTTACGATCTTCTATTGTATTCCTAAACCACGTCTTCATATTGTGTGGGCAACGATCTACAAGACGAACTCAATCTGCAGTTCTGTTATGTTTCACGTGTGTTTAGGCATGAATTACTTATTACCGGGATGCTAAAATTGGCTATATATAGGCTACAACAGGGACCAGGAGGAGAAATTAGGATTTGGGCCTCCCATTGGGTTTAAGCATCCAAGTTTAGCCCAAAACCTATACTTAAGTCCAATAATAATAAATCATTCCACTAAAGAAATATTATTGCACTGCCAACCTAATCCCAAATTACGTTTATGGGCTCCTTCTTATTATGAGCCCGTTAATCTCCCGTGTTTAAGATTCAATGCCCATTAATTAATTACGTTACTGACAACTCCATTAATTAATATATTTACCGAGAGTAGTACCACTCAACCTTATTATCATGCCGGAATAAATCCACCTGCAGGGTTTACATGATAATCATTATGAGCTCCATAAGGGGACAACATCAACCAATTCCGTTAGAACACAGATTCCTTCTACAATCAACAGCACACCATAGAGATAGCACAATTTCCCAACTCACCGACCATATTGATTTAATAATCAAATCTCACCCATTGATGAATTAAAGAAATAAATATTGGCCTACGAGTTGAAGTTATTATATAGGAATTAAGAGTACGAACATCCATAATAACAGAGATCAAGTTCTATTATATAGACAGTATAAACCGAACGATCTCAATGCGGTCCTGTTTAATACACAAAGTGCACTAGTGAAATCTTATAGTTAAGACAAACTAAAGCCAAATCACACTGCAACCATACCGATAGATAGTCCACGTCTATCTCAGTTGTGAATATCTGTTTATACTTTATAAGGAGCCGATAATATGATCTTCCGTGTAACGCCATACACCATATTATAGCAAATATTTGATCACATGATTCTCATTTTAAATATTATCAAAACATTGTTCATACAAAAAGCTTGACTTTTAGTATACTAAATGACTATGCAGTCATGTTTACTGCCATACATCTGATTCTCACTCCCACTACACGACCATCAAAAGCTCTCACTTTATGTCCTTGTAAAAGTATTTACTATATTATCATCCGATGCAATCTAGGCGACAACAACCTTCCCCTCATTTATACGATTTCTCATATTAGGTAGTACTCGCTCTCAATGTGTTTAATTGCCTTATGGGCTCGTGATTCTTTCAAGTTCTTAACTCCACCATTATCATCATAATAAATTGTGATTACCTTGGACAAACTAAGAATCACATCTAAGTCCATTACTAAGTTTCTAGAACCATACATATACTTTGGCTTCCGCAAGGCTCCAATTTATCATTTTTTTATGGTGGAGTTTGAAATATATCTCTATACAACACTCCTCCACATTATGGATCTACTTCCCAATTTAAACACATTACCTTGAGGTGGATTTACTGCCATCCCATGATATGAAAAAATCAAATCTATGTAACCCTCAAGAAGCAATGAATCAGTCTGGTAAGCTTACATATAATTTTCAGTCCTCTTTAGGAACTTCAAATATGTCTTACCATAATTCAATATTCTTGTTTTGGGTTATCTTGATACCCATTGACTATGCCACTGGCAAAACAGATATCCAATCTCGTGCATAGCATTCCATAGATTAAGCTTCTTTATTGCCGAAGCACAGGGAACCACCTTTATCTATTTATCTTTTTTTTGTGTCTTAAGACACAAATCCTTAGATAAAGTCACATGCCAAAATGAGTAAGGATTGTATCAATTTATGAAGCTTGAGATAAACACAACATACTATCCTGTGATCTTTATTACCATGATCGCAAGGATATATTTTGCTTCTCTTAAGTCCTTCATTTTATACTGCTTTATTAATCATACTCATATGCCCGACAATACTCTTTCATTGTATCCAATGAGCAAGATATCATCTACGTACTTATAAGAAATACTACCACGTTTTCGTCACTCTTTTAAATAAATAAGACCTATCTGAGCATTGATTAAATCCATAATACTGGATTTCTTAATCAAAATGGATTTTGTATGATCTTGAAGCTTACTTTAGTCCATCGATGGACACTTTAAGCTTACACTTAAAATGCTCTTAGCACTTTGCAATGAATCACTCTAGTTGCTTCACATAGATGTTTTCCTCAAGACTTCCAATCAGGAAAGCTGTCTTGACATCTATTTGCTATACCTCATAAACCATATGAGTAGCATCAGACAAAGAATCCGGATTAATTTAAGATAGCTACCGGCAAATAGGTTTTCTTATAATCGAACCCTTTCTTTCTAAATATACCTTTTCACAACAAGCTTTGCTTCAAAGGTTTTCACCTTGCCGTGTGATCCTCTTTTATTTTGTACGACTACTTCCAACGGCTTTTACACCATTTTGTGGTCTTACAACCTCTGATTATCAGTTCCTAAATTATCCTAAGAGGTGCTCGCCACTACAATCAGATCGCAGTGAGTTGATATATTTTCTATGACACTTCACCGCATCAGTCATGTGTTCCTCGAATTAATCGTAGTACTCAGACTTGCATTGCATCAAATAAATATATCGGTATCCAGAATATCATAAAATATTCATAACCACCTCTCACCAGGATAATTTAGGACCGCATAAATCAGAATGATTCATTTCCAACATATCCTTGCATGGCTCTATACCCCTTTGCCTTGTAGAGGCAATAGTCTTAGATGCCAAAAGTATGTTTGGTTCATTGCCGAAGATTCCTTTCTCTTACTAAGGTTAGAAGATGCATTATTAATTACTATTTGTTGCATCCGTGGAATAAACATGATTTAAGAGTGTGCAAATTGTCTACCAACGTACCGTAACAGATTATAATTCCATCCTTCATTATAATGAAAATTTAATTTAAATGAAACAGAGTATCCATCCATAAATGCATAGAAGCTGAAATCAAACTCTTTCTATGAAAATGTATGTAAAGATAATTTTTCAAAATCAAAACGTTTATTCCTATCATAAAATAGATAAACAACTCCCACTGCAAAAGTCACTACTCTTGTAGCATTACCCATGTACATAGTAATCTCATCATCACTTAGTTATAAACACTTAGTGATTCCAGTATCTACACACAACGTGTCAGTAGACGCCATCACTAACCATGCTTCAATAATTAGTGAATGAGATACTAACCTTATTCACCACTTGATGAAATTGGTTTCCTTCACCACTTGTTTTATCAGCAGTTTCCCACCCCATACAACCTCTTGTAATTCAGGTGAAACTTGCTCAAAATAACTATGCAATTGTGGAGGATAAATTGACCTAGGTTTCCCTTCAATTTCTGCTCCAAGTATTTTCACTTCATTCATCAAGTTTAACCATGATCTCTTGCCTTTTTATTATTTCTCAAGTATCCGAAGAGTCACATGAGACCATCATATTTCTATGAACCTCTCACCTCTTCACTGGAGAATTTAATAGGCATCATAGGGCGTCAATAGTGAGACCACATTTTCATTTTCTTAAGCAGTAAGTATTAAAGTCAAGATTGTTTCATAATCATTTAATTTTGGATCAGTTAATATATTTTCTTTAAGTTAACAATAAGTGAAGTAAACTATTCAAAAATTCAGAGAATCAAGTAAATAAATAAGACAATCAAACACTTCGAATTTAAATTTTATATTAATTCTCTCAATAAACAATATAAAATAAATTCACCGACATCTATGTTGGATTGTATACTAAAAGTCTAGATTTAGTATGAATGATATTATAACAATTTATTTGAAATGAGAATCATATGATCAAATGATTGCGTCTTATAATTTATTTATATATCGATGCAATAGTTCACTTACTTTATACTGTAGATAATATGTTGTGCGACAACACGTGGAAGATCATATTATCGGTTTCCTTATAAAGTAAAAACAGATGCTCACAACTGAGATAGACGGAGACTCTCTATTGGGATGGTTGTAGTGTGATTTGATATTAGTCTGTCTTGACTATAGAATCACATTAGTGCACTTGTTTGTATTGAGCAGGACCGCTTGAGATCGTTCGACTTATACTGACTTATAGAAGAACTTGATCTCTGTTATTATGATGTTCGTGCTCTTAATCCATATACAATAACCTCGTCAAATAGGGCAGTATGTATTTTTTTGATTCATCAATGGGTGAGATTTATATTTAATTAAATCAACAAACTCGGTGTGTTGGGAAATAGTGTTGTCTCTATGGTGTGTTGTTGATTATAGAAGGAATCCGTGTCCGTTATAGGTTGATGATGTCCCCTTGAGGAGCTCATAAGGATTATCATGTAAACCTTACAGGTGAATTTATTTCAACATGATAATGAGGTTGAGTGGTACTACTCTCGGATGAGATATTAATTAATGGAGTTGTCAATAACTTAATTAATTAATGGGCATTGGTTATCTTAAACATAGAGAGACTAATGGGCTCATAATAAGAAGGAGCCCATAACGTAATTATGAGATTAGAACAGTAGTGCATTAATACTATTTTAGTAGTATATATTATTATTGGACTTAGGTATAAGCTTTGGGCTAAGAATTGGATACTTAAGCCCAATATAGGCACAACTATAATTTCTCCTACTGGTCCCTGCTGTAGCCCATATAAAAGTCATCTCAGCTGTCTGCAATCTCTAATTTATGAGATTAATCACGCCTAACACTATGAGGAGGGTGAGGGAACAGCAGATTGAGAAGATCTCAAAAATCGCCGCCCACATAACATCGAGATTGGACTTGGGAATACAGCAGAAGACTGGAAGATTGTTTGCTGCTGTTGTCCGCCAACTTGTAAGATTTTTATAAAATCGTACAGTACTCAGAATTCAATGTGTGATATACTAACAATAAACCACGGAAAAGTGGATTATTTTATCACATAGATCACTCAAATTTGAGATTGGATGAGAGAGTTATGCCTAAAACGGTTTGACTGCACAGGATGGTGGCGAGAATTCCATCTTCTTCAACATACTCTGGTGAAAGGTAATACGTTTTTTGTTTCTTGCTTTAGCTGACTGCTCGAAATGTATGGAACTCTAACGGTTCACGTTAACCAAACGATCGAACGCCAACAATCTAAAGTACCGTGAATTTGCATGCCACATTAGTGTGGACGTATACAATCCCTAACATTCGCAAGAGAAAGTTTTACCCATTAATTTCATACGTCATAATTAACCTTATAACTCAATGATTAATAGTCAGTTGTCCTTTAGCCACACAATTTAATAGCAGTGACTCTGTTGGGGAGGATACATATTAATTGCACCTAAGTGTATACCATTATTTGATATTAAGTACGTTACCCAAGTTTGTGTGTCTTACAGTTGGAGAAGTCCACACGCCTTCAAATAATTTCCCACAATCATCAATCATTAATTTGTACTAGTAATCCGCAAATAAAATTCATCCGTTAGGGAGGAAGGCACTATAGCCGACTCATAAGCTTACTTGCATCACATTACAAATAATAATTATTTAATAAAATTTATTTCCAGTGATCCACAAATAAAATTCATCCGTTAGGGAGGAAGACACTAAAACTGACTCATAAGCTTACTTCCATCACTTAATAAATCAATAATGGAGGCCGCGAGATCTATTAACCAATCCTTCTCCCGCTTAGTTATTCAATAAGAGGGTTTTTATATGCATACAATATATACCAAATATAAAATATGCAAATAAACATGCTATTATTATGGCAAATAAGGCAACAAATCAAATAGCACATGCAATCCAAATATATAATAATATTTGGCAAATAAAATAATTATAACCATTATATATAAGGTAATGAAAAATTGCCAAAAATAAGTTGACTTAGTCAACATTCCAATTAAGCAATTAAGACATGACTTGGGCTAGAGGGAAGCTATGGCCCTAAGTAATCTAGATACGCGGTTTTAAGGGAGAGAAAACCGCTCAAGGATATACTCCAACCCACCCTTCACGTCATCCCTCTACACATAAAATCACTAAAAACTAAAGAACCGAATGTGCACCGGCAGCGCTGCAGCCATCTCACAGCCGCCAGAGAACTGCCATTATTACCGAAAAAATAGCTGTCGATTTCTCCCAGCCGTGTTCCGCCAATGATCGCCTCGGCGTAAAATGCCGCCAGTGTCTCCTTCCAGCATGTGTTGAATCAGCGTGCCCAGCAATTTGCAGCATGTAACTGATCTCCCACAGTCTACCAGGTACAACTCTCATGACCACAGACATTGCTGGAAAGACCCATGAGCTGGTAGGACTGATGTATAGTCTGCTCCCCAACAACAGCGGCACGCCTAGTCTACTCCAGATGCAGACCAGACCGGTAGCAACAACGAATTTGATAGGATAAACACTGACCCTTTCAGAAATACTCCCTGACCCGCTCGGAACAACACCCTAACCCGCTCGAACCAGAGCAGACCCGATCGATAATACGCAAAACCCGTTCGGAAAATTCCTAGACTCGATTGGAAGTAGGTCTGCCTTGCCTGGAACTGCCGCGGGAACTCCAGTACACACGTGCCAGTTCCGAGCCAGGCCTTGCCACCCATCACCGGCATCATGCTGGCCAAGGAAACTTCACGCCAGAACCGCCCTAAACAGATCCGCCATGAAGTGCTGAGCGTCTGTCGCCACATGCGATCCACTTCCAACCGTTCCCCATGCCACTGGTCGAAGCTCTGGTCATGAACAGCGGTAGCGACACATACTCTTCGCGGTCTCGCCAAGCAAATTCTCCAGCCTGTCCAACGTGCGGCGATCACCAGCCAAATGATGAAGTCATCCAACATGTACCGTCGCTACTCAGCCATCATCGACTATCCAGCGATGTTCTGTTGTTTTGAAGACAACTGTGCTCCATTGTTTAGAAGACAGCCGTGTCATTCACCATCACACAGCCATGTATTGTCGGCAAACATTCACTGTTTATACATTATCCACCAATAACAGCCATCGAAACATTCACTGGTCACGAATTTTATTACCAACAGACATGAATTTTACCATCGCACTTCCGTCGCCATGCCACCATGTTGTCGATCATCACCAACAAATAAAATCATCATTTGATCGAACATATAGGGTTTTCATTCATGAAACAATAGACATGAACAACACGAACCCTAAACCCTAAAAATGCTTTCATGGAATACACACAAACATATGCCGATAATCTACAAAGGATTTCACATAGGAATATTCATAATTAAATTCCATTAAAAATAAAACCCTAATTATCATGTGTGATTCTATTCTAAATAAAAACACATAATCACAAAAACCCTAGCCTAACGTGTCACGTTTCGCCAAAGAACCTACGCTCTGATACCAATTATTAGCGTTTGGATCTTTAGGTTAACGTGAACCGTTAAAGTTCCATGAAGTTCTACTGCAGCGGAAGCATAAACATAGAATTCATTACCTTTCACCAGGGTTGATGCAGAGGTTGATCATCAGTAAAAAATGACCTTTCGATCTTCTGTTATATTCCTTAGCTACGTCTTGACGTTATGTGGGCAACGATCTACAAGTCGAACTCAATCTGCAGTCCTATTGTGCTTCACATGTGTTTAGGCATGAATTACATACTACCGTGCTGCTGAGATTGGCTATATATAGGCTACAACAGGGACCAGGAGGAGAAATTAGGGTTTGGGCCTCCCATTGGGCTTAAGCATCCAAATTTAGCCCAAAACTTATACTTAAGTCCAATAATAATAAATCATTCCACTAAAGAAATATTATTGCACTGCCACCCTAATCCCAAATTACGTTTATGGGCTCCTTCTTATTATGAGCTCATTAATCTCCCCGTGTTTAAGATTCAATGCCCATTAAATAATTAAGTTACTGACAACTCCATTAAATAATATATTTACCGATAGTAGTACCACTCAACCTTATTACCATGCCAGAATAAATCCACCTGCAGGGTTTACATGATAATCATTAAGAACTCCTCAAGGGGACATCATCAACCAATTCCATTAGGACACAGATTCCTTCTACAATCAACAGCACACCATAGAGACAACACCATTTTCCAACTCACCGAACATATTGATTTAATAATTAAATCTCACTCATCAATGAATTAAAGAAATAAATACTGGCCTACGTGTCGAGATTATTGTATAGGGATTAAGAGTACGAACATCCATGATAACAGAGATCAAGTACTATTATATAGACAGTATAAACCGAACGATCTCAATGCGGTCCTGTTCAATACACAAATCACTAGTGCAATCTTATAGTCAATACAGACTAAAGCCAAATCACACTACAACCATACCGATAGATAGTCCCCGTCTATCTCAGTTGTGAACATCTGTTTATAATTTATAAGGAGCCAATAATATGATCTTCCATGTGACGCCGCACACCACATTATCTACAGTATAAAGTAAATGGACTTTTGCAACAACATTATTACAAATGTTTGATCACATGATTCTCATTTCAAATATTGTCAAAACATTGTTCATACAAAAGTTAGACTTTTAGTATACAATCTAACACCCCTTTTCTATTTCAGGATCAGTCAGGTAGGAGTTCTCTAATTTTTTCAAAGGTCCCCCTTTTTGCTATTTCGAGATCAGTCGGGTAGGAGTTCTACGTACGGTTGGTTGGTTGGTCAGTCTGGTGGTCGATTAATATTTCAAATGTCTACTGACCCACATATCATCGACCGATCATCCTTTAACTTCATAATGTGATTACTTTTTATTGCGTATATTTTTCTAAGGTTCACCTTTGCAATTTCTAGATCAGTCGGGTAGGAGTTTTACGGTAGGGTTGGTCCGTTGGTCACATTACAAACAATAATTATTTAATGAAATTTATTCCAGTGATTCACAAATATAAATAAGCTTACTCGTATCACATTACAAATAATAATTATTTAATAAAATTTATTCCAGTGATCCACAAATAAAACTCATCCGTTGGGGAGGAAGACACTATAAGCTTACTTGCATCACTTAATAAATCAACAATAGAGGCGGCGGGATTGACCAATCCCTCTCCCACTTAGTTATCTAACAAGAGAGTTTTTGCATGCATACAATTTATATATCAAATATAAAATACGCAAATAAACATGCTATTATTACGGTAAATACGACAGTAAATCAAATAGCACATACTTCCAAATATATAACAATAATTGACCAATAAAATAATTATATCAATTATATAAAAGTAAAAAAAATAATAATAATTGCTAAATAAAAATTGACTTAATCAACAAACCAATTTAGGCAATAAAAATACGTAACTTGTAGAATAAGTTGGATATCTTAGGCCCTAAGAAAAAATCATGTCACAGTTCCACAGATTATAACTGCATGAGTGTGGGGACCAATCCAAACACGCCAAGTCATCATTAAATTCACGTTAACAATTCAGACAGAAAACATGCTCACACACAGGCCCATAACTGGCCATGCCATGTCATCACTTCCAGGAAAAAAATTCAACGGAAACTGTTGCATCATTTCGCCAAACAACGGTTCACCATCAGCAGTATGCATACCGGTCATTCGTTTCCAGCGAAGTTCTCCCAACACGGTGGTCAGGCTGTGGAGCATCCCCCTTCCCAGTCGTGCCAGGATTATCGCACCATCCAAAATGCCTACAAACTCCACATTTCGCAGCAACCAGCCGATGACCTCTAGGCGTTTGATCTGCTTCCACCGTATGACCGCAAGCTGTGACAGCAAGGGAACTTGCCGAGAGAAAAATAAAATTCTACCCATTCAAAATCACCGGCTGACTGGTCCGGAAATTTCACTGGGCTCGATCAAAACTGCAACCAGTCTCTGCAGACGTGACCGAAAACTATGGAGACTTGATCGATTTCAGCACCGGGCTAGATCGGAATGCCGCCAGTCTTTGTTCAAAAACATCGCCAGGCCTAGTCACACGCCGAGCAGTCTGCTCACACCATTATCATCTCGGCCTTGTCAAAACCCAACGACGTGATACTGCCTTGCTTCAACGCTGACCGACAGCCAGCCGTGTCTTTCATCATCCTTTTGGATGATCAGAGGATTTTCGTCAACTATTAGGATGCCATCGCCGGCCAGCTAACTTTTAGGCGCCATCTGCCATCGTAACACCGTCGCTGGCCTTGCCTTCCACCGTCGCTGCCTGGTTTTCGGCTTCTCACATCCAGAAAGCCCACGCTTATCATCAACCTTTTAGGTGCTCTTTTCATAGTTTACACAGCCAATCATCGTGCACCTTAGACCAACGTTCACTATCCTGCCACCGGTCTTCCATCGACGATGAAGCCTTCCAGCAACGCCATGAAACCGTGCGGTGATTGTGTGTGAGTGGTGTCGTGCAATTAGGGATCAACAGCCGATAAAAGGGATAGGGTTCTAACAGATTGTTTTCACCAAAGATGGACAAACAAAACAAAACCCTCACGCGATCATTATTTAACAATAATTCACGTTAAACCCTTTACCCTAAATTCTAGCACCACATTATGCAATCAAACCCTAGCCTAATGTGTCGCGTTTAGCATTAGAACCTATGCTCTGATACCAATTGTTGGCGTTGGATCTTTTGGTTAACGTGAACCGTTAAAGTTCCATATGTTTCTACAGCGGAAGCAAGAAAATAAGAAACGCATTACCTTTCATCAGGGTATGTTGAAGGAGAAGGATTCTCGCTGGCAGCCTGTGCAGCATCACGGTTTTGGCCATAACTCACTCATCTGATCTCTGATTGGAATGATCTACACCCCAAACCGATCCTCTCTTCGGTGGCTTTCCACCAGTATAGTACACGTCCAGTTTGAACTTCTACACAATTTTATAAAATTCATGGAAGTTGACAGACAGAAATAGCAAATGACCTTTCGGTCTTCTGTTGTACTCCTAAGCTATATCTTGATATTGGTGTGGGCAACGATCTCTAAGATGATCTCAGTCTACAACCCTAATCTGCCTTTCACGTGTGTTATCTGTGTGATTCTGATTCCGGATTGATGAGATTGGCTATTATATAGGTTACAACAGGGACAAGGAGGAAAATTAGGGTTTGGGCCTCTATTGGACTTAAGCATCCAAATTTAGCCCAAAGCTTATACTTAAGTCCAATAATAATAATATATACCACTAAAATATTATTACTGCACTACCGTTCTAATTACATAATTACATTATTGGCTCCTTCTTATTATGAGCCCTACAGTCTCTCCATGTTTAAGATAAACAATGTCCATTAATTATTTAAGTTACTGACAACTCCATTAATTAATATTTCATCCGAGAGTAGTACCACTCAATCTCATTCTCATGCTGAAATAAATCCACCAGCAGGGTTTACATGATAATCCTTATGAGCTCCTCAAGGGGACATCATCAACATATGTCGGGCACGGATTCCTTCTACAATCAACAGCACACTATATAGACAACACTATTTCCCAACTCACCGAGTTTGTTGATTTAATTACATGTAAATCTCACCCATTGATTAATCAAAGAAATACATACTGCCTTAAATGTCGAGGTTATTGTATAGGGATTAAGAGCACGAACATACATAATAATAGAGATCAAGTTCTTCTATATAGACAGTATAAGTCGAACGATCTCAAGTGGTCCTGCTCAATACACGCAAAATGCACTAATGTGATTCTATAGTCAAGACAAACTAATACCAAATCACACTACAACCATCCTGATAGATGGACCCCGTCTATCATGATTGTGAGCATCTGTTTATACTTTACAAGGAAATCGATCTTCTGCGTGTTGTTGCACAACATATTATCTACCGTATAAAGTAAGTGGACTATTGCATCGGATATATAAATAAATTATAAGACGCAATCATTTGATCATGTATTCTTATTTCAAATAAATTGTTAAAATTTTTGTTCATACTAAATCTAGACTTTTATTATACAATGCAACATAAAATAGATAATGAAATTACTTTTTATCGCATCTATTTTCCAAAGGTCCCCCTTCACTATTTCTAGATTAGTCGGGTAGGAGTTCCAAAGTAGGGTTAGTCTGTTGGTCGGTCTGATGGTCAGTTAATAGATCCAGTGTCTACCGAGCCACATATCATCGACCAATCATCTCGTAAATTTTATAATGAGATTATATTTTATCTCATCTATTTTACAAAGGACCCCTTTTTCTTTTTCTATATCAGTCGAGTAGGAGTTCTACAGTTTTTCCAAGGTTTCCCTTTTTGCTATTTCTAGATTAGTCGGGTAGGAGTTCCACGTATTGTTGGTATGTCTTGCGGCCGGTTAATAATTCCAATGTCTACTGACGCAAATATCATTAACCGATCGCCCTATAAACTTGATACTGAGATTACTTTTTATCACGTCTATTTTCCAATGGTCCCACTTTACTGTTTCTCAATCAGTCTTGTTGTAGTTCTATAATAGGGTTAGTTGGTTGGTCGATATAATGATCGGTTAATAGTTCCAGTGTCAACCGACCAAAATATCATCGATCGATCGCCCTGTAAACTTGAGAATGATATTAATTTTTATTGCGTCTATTTTCAAAAGGTCCCCCTTTGCTATTTCTAGATCAGTAGGGTAGGAGTTCAAAGGTAGGGTTGGTTCATTGGTCGATCAATGGTCCGTTAACAGTTCTAATGTCTACCGACCCATATATCATCGACCAATCGCACTGTAAACTTGATAATGAGATTACTTTTTATCACGTCTATTTTCCAAAGGTCCCACTTTGATATTTCTATATCAGTCGAGTAGGAGTTCTACAATAAGGCTTGTCGGTCTGGTGGTAGGTTAATCGTTCCAATATCTGCTGACCCACATATCATCGATCAATCGCCTTGTGAACTTAATGATGAGATTACTTTTATCGTGTCTATTTTTCAAAGGTCCCGCTTTGCTATTTCTAGATTAGTCGGGTAGGAGTTCTATAGTTTTTCCAAAGATCCCCCTTTTTTCTATTTATAGATCAGTCGGGTAGGAGTTCCACGTAGGGTTGATCGGTTGATCGGTCTGGTGGTCGGTTAATAGTTCCAATATCTTTCGACCCACATATCATCTACTGATCACCCTATAAACTTGATAAAGAAATTACTTTTTATCATGTCTATTTTTCAAAGGTCACCATTTGCTATTTTTTGTTTTGTCTGGTAGGAGTTCTACAGTAGGGTTGGTCGGTTGGTCGATCTAATGGTCGGTTAATAGTTCCAATATCTACTGACCCACATATCATCGACCGATCGCCCTATAAACTTGATAATAGATTACTTTTTATAGCGTCTATTTTTCAAAGGTCACCCTTTGCTACTTCTAGATCAATCGAATTGGAGTTCCACAGTAGGGTTAGTCCGTTGGTCAGTCTGGTGGTATGTTAATAGATTCAATGTCCACCGACCCACATATCATCAACCGATCGCCTTGTAAACTTGATAATAAGATTACTTTTATTGCATCTATTTTCCAAAGGACCCCCTTGCATTTTCTTGATCAGTCAAGTGGGAGTTCTACAGTTTTTCCAAAGGTCTCCCTTTTTGCTATTTCTAGATCAGTCGGGTAGGAGTTCCACGTAGGGTTGGTCGGTCTAGTGGTCTGTTAATAGTTCCAATGTCTACCGACCCACATATCAATGATCGATCGCCCTGTAAACTTAATAATAAGATTACTTATTATCGCGTCTATTTTCAAAAGTTTCCCTTTTGCTATTTCTCGATCATTCGGGTAGGAGTTCTATAGTAGGGTTGGTCAGTTGTTCGATCTAATGGTCGGTTAATAGTTCCAATTACTACAGACCCATATATCATCGATCGATCACCCTGTAAACTTTATAATGAGATTACTTTCTATCCCGCCTATTTTCCAAAGATCTCCCTTTACTATTTCTAGATTAGTCGGATAGGAGTTCTACAGTAGGGTTGGTCTGTTGGTCGGTCTGGTGATCGGTTAATAGTTTCAATGTCTACCGACCCACATATCATCAACCGATCTCACTGTAAACTTGATAATCAGATTACTTTTTATCACTATATTTAATAAAGGTCCCCTTTTGTTATTTCTAAATCAGTCGGTAGGAGTTATACAACAGGGTTGGTCTGTTGGTCGGTAAGGTGGTTGGTTAATACTTTCAATATTTACCGACCCACATATCATCGAACGATCGCTCTGTAAACTTGATAATAAAATTACTTTTAATCGTGTCATTTTTCCAAAGGTACCTCTTAACTATTTCTAGATTAGTCGAGTATGAGTTCAGCAGTAAGATCGATCGATTGGTCAATCATGTGGTCATATATTATTTCCATTGTCTTTCGACTGACATATTATCGACCGATCAACCAGTAAAATTCATAATGAGATTACTCTTTATCGCATCTATTTTCCAAAGGTCCCTTTTGCTTTTTCTAGATCCGTCAGGTAGGAGTTTCATAGTGGGATCGGTCGGTTGGTCGGTCAGGTAGTCAGTTAATAGTTTCAACGTCTACCGACCACATATCATCGACCGATCGCCCTGTAAACTTGATAATAAGATTACATTTTATCATGTCTATTTTTTAAAGGTCCCCCTTTGCTATTTCTAGATCAGTCGGGTAGGAATTCTACAGTAGAGTTGGTCCAATGGTCGGTCGGGTGGTCGATTAATAGTATCCATATCTACCAACCCACATATCATTGACCGATCGCACTATAAATTTGAAAATGAGATTACTTTTATCACGTCTATTTTTCAAAGGTCCCTCTTTGCTATTTCTAGATCAGTGGGATATGATTTCTTTAATAGGGCTGGTAGGTTGGTCGATTTGGTGGTAGGTTAATAGTTACAATATCTACCGACCCACATATCATCCACCGATCGCCTTGTAAACTTGATAATGAGATTACTTTATGTCACATCTATTTTCTAAAGGTCCCTCTTTGCTATTTCTCGATCTGTCAGACAAGAGTTCTACAGTAGGATCGGTCGGTTGGTCGGTCATGTGGTCAGTTATTAGTTCCAACGTCTACCGACCAACATATCATCAATCGATCAACCTGTAAATTTGATACTAGGATTAATTTTTAACGTGTCTATTTTCAAAAGGTCCCCATTTGCTATTTGTAGATCATTCGTGTAGGAGTTCCACATATGGTACGTCGGTTTGTTAGTCTAGTGGTTGGTTAATAGTTTCAATTTCTACCGACCCACGTATCATAGTTCGATCACCATGTAAACTTGATAAAGAGATTACTTTTTATAATGTCTATTTTTCAAAGGTCTACCTTTGCTATTTCTCAATCAGTCCGTTAGGAGTTCTACTGTAGGGTTGGTCAGTTGATTGATCTAATGGTCGGTTAATAATTCCAATATCTATCAACCCTCATATCATCGACTGATTGCCCTGTAAACTTGATAATGAGATTACTTTTTATCATGTCTATTTTCCAAAAGGGTTGGTCCGTTGGACGGTCTGGTGGTAGGTTAATAGTTCCAATATCTACCGACCCACATATCATCGATCGATTGCACTGTAAACTTTATAATGAGATTACTTTTTATCACGTTTATTTTCAAAAGATCCCCGTTTGCTATTTCTAGAATAGTGGTGTAGGATTTCTACAATAGGGTTGGTCGGTTGGTCATTCTGGTAGTAGGTTAATAGTTTTCATGTCTACCTACCCACATATCATCGAGCGATCGTCTTGTAAACTTTATAATGAGATTACTTTTTATCGTGTCTATTTTCCAAAGGTCTGTTTTTGCTATTTTCGATAAGTCGAGTAGGATTTTCACAGTAGGGTCGGTCAGTTGATCGGTCATGTGGTCGGTTATTAGTTCCAACGTATACCGACCCACATATCATCGATTGATTGAGCTGTAAACTTGATATATGGATTAATTTTTAACGCGTCTATTTTTCAAAGGTCCCCCTTTACTATTTCTAGATTAGTCTGGTAGGAGTTCCGCAGTAGGGTTGATCGGTTGGTCGGTCTGGTAGTAGGTTAATAGTTCCAATGTATACCTACCCATATATCATCGACCTGTTGCCCTATAAAAATCATAATGAGATTACTTTTTATCGCGACTATTTTCCAAAGGTCCCCCTTTTTATTTCTAAATCAGTCAGGTAGGAGTTGTACAATAGGGTTGATCGGTTAACGAGATTACTTTTTATCGTGCCTATATTCCAAAGATCCCCCTTTGCTATTTCTATATCAGTTCGGTAGGAGTTCCACAGTAAGGTCGATCGGTTGATATGTTAGGAAGTCGGTTAAAACAATTAGTATCAGAGCGAAGGTTCTATGGCTAAACGTGATATGTTGGACTAGAGTTTAAGTGAATTATGTGTTTTAATTTGGAATAGAATCACAAGAAAAAAATTAAGGTTTTGCTTTATTGAGTTATCGATGGATATCCTGTGAGAAACCTTTGCGATTTATCGAAATATGTTCATTAATCATTGTCAAAACTTGGTTTATGTTCTTCACGGTTGATGGTGTTGGCGTTTTGATCTTTAGGTTAGTGTGAACCATTAGGGTTCCATACAATTCTACTGTAGTGGAAGCATAAGAGTAGAATTACCTTTCACCAAGTTTGATGTAGAGGATGAACACCGAACAACCTTCCGGTCTTCTGTTGTATTCTTAAGCCTCGCCTTGACGTTGTGTGGGCAACGATCACCAAAGTAAACTCAATCTACAGTACCTTTCACTCTCACGGTTTTTCTGTCGTATGTTATATGAGATACCGGGCTGTTGAGATTGGCTATATATAGGCTACGACTGGGATAAGGAGGAGAAATTAGGGTTTGGGCCTCTCATTGGGCTTAAGCATCCAAGTTTAGCCCAAAACTTATACTTAAGTCCTATAATAATAAATCAGTCCACTAACGAAATATTATTGAACTACCACCCTAATCCCAAATTACGTTATGTGTTCCTTTTTATTATGAGCCTGTTAATCTCCTCGTGTTTAAGATTCAATGTCTGTTAATTAATTAAGTTACTGACAACTATATTAATTAATATATTTACGAGAGTAGTACCACTCAACCTTATTATCATGCCAGAATAAATCCACCTGCAGGGTTTATATGATAATCATTATGAGCTCCTCAAGGGGACATCATCAACCAATTTCGTTAGGACACAAATTCTTCAACAATTAACAGCCTACCAGAGAGACAGTACCACGTCCCAACTCACCAAGCATATTGATTTAATAATTAAATCTCACTCATTGATGAATTAAGGAGATAAATACTGGCTTACGTGTCGAGATTATTGTATAGGGATTAAGAGTATGAACATCCATATTAATAGAGATCAAGTTCTATTATATAGTCAGTATAAACCGAACGATCTCACCGCTATCCTATTCAATACACACAAAGTGCACTAATATAATTTTATAGTCAAGACAGACTAATGCTAAATCACACTATAACCATACTGATAGATAGTCACCATCTATCTCGGTTGTGAATATATGTTTATATTTTATAAGGAACCGATAATATGATCTTCTGTGTGACGCTGCACACCACATTATCTACAGTATAAAGTAAATGGCCTTTTGCAAGAATAAACAATTATGCAAGACGTTTGATCACATTATTCTCATTTCAAATAAATTGTTTAAAACATTGTTCATACAAAAAGCAAGACTTTTAGTATACAATCTAACAGATGGTTCATGAGAGCCCTGACTATGATTCACGACGAACAATAACCTCCCCTCTTTTCATGATGTCTCGTATCAGGTGGTACTTGCCCTCAATGTGTTTACTCACCTTATAGGCTCATGGTTCCTTCGAGTTTGCAATTGCACCACTGTTATCACAATAAATTGTGATTGATTTGGGGTAACCAGGAATCACATCTATGTCCAATAAGAAGTTCCTGAGCCATACAGCTTCCTTAGCTGCCTTAGAGGCTACTACATATTCAGCTTCCATGGTGGAGTCAGAAACGCATTTCTGCTTAATAATCCTCCATACTATGGCTCCTCCTCCAAGAGTAAACACATAACCCAAGGTGGATTTACTGCTGTCCTTGTTCAAAGAATCTGCCTGGTAAACCAACATATAATTCCTAGTCCTTCTCAGGTACTTCAAAATATGTTTTACCGAAGTCCAATGCCCCTCTCTGGGATTACTTTGATACCTACTGACTATGCCCACGGCAAAACATATATCCAACCTCGTACATAGCAAGCATAAGAAACCGCCTTCATGCTATCTATCTCCTTTTGTGTCTCTTTGGACACATTTCCTTCGATACATATATTCCATGCCTAAAAGGTAGAAAACCTTTCTTGGAATCTTGCATATGAAAACGAGTAAGGATAGTATCAATGTATGAAGTTTGGGATAAGAAAACATTCTTTTCTTGTGATTTCTTATCACTTTGATTCCTAGAATGTGCCCAGCTTCTCCTTAGTCTTTCATTTCAAACTGCTCAGATAGCCATACCCTTACGCCCGACAATACCTTTACATTATTTCCAATGAGAAGGATATCATCCACGTAAAGTACAAGAAATACCACCACATTTCCGTCACACTTTTTGTACACACAAGATTCATCCGAACATTGAATAAATCCATATGATTGGATTACCTCATCAAATCGGATGTTCCAAGATCTTGAAAGTTGTTTAAGTCCATAAATGGACCTTTTACGCTTGCAAAAAAATGCTCTTTGCCCTTTTCAATGAATCCTTCTTGTTGCTTCATATGGATGATTTCCTCAAGACTTCCATTGCTTTTTTCCAAAAATCCGCATGGTTAGAATACATGGATTCTATCTCCGATTTCATTGCTTTTCTACAAAAATCCATATCTTTATCTTGTAATGCTTCGTCATAACTCCATGCGTCGATTCATGTTCCCCATAGACAAAGTCTGACGACTCTTCCAAAAACATGAATCTTTCTGGTTGTCTCACAATTCTCCCACTACGATGAGGCACCACAGGTAACTGTGTATCAGATGTAACACGCGTTGCAGTTTCTTATTGTATTTCCTCTTGTACATTTGGTATTAAATTAGGTGTTTCCCCTCTAACTTCTTTTAGAATAATTTTACTCATGGGTTTGTGATTCATTACATAATTCTCTTCCAAGAATCTAGCATTCGTGCTAACGATCACTCTTTGACTCTTAGGATCATAAAATAAACCACCCTTCGTTCATATAAGATATCCTATAAACAAACAAATATTAGTACGCGATTCTAACTTATCAGCATCTCCCTTCAACACGTGCTGTAGCACCCTAAATCCGAATGTGCTTAAGACTAGGCTTTTGCCCCGTCCACAATTCTGAGGGTGTAGAGGATACCAATTTAGAAGGTACTAAATTCAGAATGTAAGTCGATTTTTCCAAGGCATATCACCAAAACGAATTTGGCAATTCAAAATTACTCATCATTGATCTAACCATTTCCATAAGAGTTCTATTCCTTCTCTCTGCTCACCATTCTGTTAGGATGTGCCTGGTGCATATAATTGGGATCCAATCCCTTCCTCTGATAAGTAGTCTATAAACTCTCCAAAGAGGTATTCACTACCTTAATCCGATCGTAGTGTTTTGATATATTTTCCTTGATGCTTTTCGACATCAACCTTGTACACTTTGAATTTATCAAAGCACTTGGACTTGCGGTGCATCAAATAAATATATCCATATCGTGGATAGTCGTCAATGAATGTAACGAAATATTCAAAACCACCTCTTGCTTGGATAGACATTGGACCACACAGATTAGAATGAACCAGTTCCAACACATCTTTGGCTCTATACCCCTTCGCCTTAAAAGGCCTTTTGGTCATTTTCCCTTCCAAGCATGATTCACAAGTTGGAAAATTTTCGAGTTCCAATGAACTTAAGGGTCCATCCTCGATCAACTTTTGAATGTTGCGCAAGTTAGTAGATGCATTATTAATTTTCATTTGTTGCATTGCATGAGATACATGATTAAGAGTATACAGATTATCAACCAACATACCACGACAGATAACAATTCCATTCTTCTTAATAATAACCTTGTCATTAAAAGAAACAGAATATCCCTGCATAAACAATTTAGAAACCAAAATTATATTCTTTCTAAAAGAAGGTACGTAAAGATAATCTCTCAAAATAAGAGTTTTATTCCTATCAAACGATAAATAAAAATCTCCCACTGCAACAGCCGCCACTTTCGTAGAATCTCCCATGAATATGGAAATCTCTACATCACTTAGCTGTCAGGTTGGTTGGAACCCCTGCAATGAATTGCAGATATGATCAGTGGCTCCTGATCTACACACCAAGTGTCAGTAGATACAACCGCTAAACATGATTCAACAACAAGTAAATAAGGCATACCTTGCTTGTTCCCCTTTAGTAGAGGGTAGTCATTCTTGTAATGACCCGGCTGCTTGCATTTTAAGCACTTGCCTTTAGGCTTCTTGACCACACCACCTTGTGCTCCTTACCCGTGTTAGCTGCTGGCTTTCCTTGCTGCTTCTTCTTCCTACCACCTTTCAGCTTAGGATGAGCAACATTTTTAACAACATTCACTTGAGGACGCTGACGAATAAGCCCTTCTGCCACCACAAGTTCTGTCAGAAGTTCTGCCAACGAATATAACCTTCGATTCATGTTTTAGTTCAAGCAAAACTATTCAAAACTCCTAGGCAAGCTTTGGAGGATGAAGTCGACTTGGGTTTTTCTATCGATTTCGGCAATAAAAGGACTTCCAACTCATTGAGTTGGCCCATCATTTTGAGGACGTGATCCCTTACAGAAGCACCCTCAGCCATTTTGGCATTCATCAACGCAACCATGGCCTGTTGCCTAGCAGCCCTACTTTGATGGCCGAAAAGTTCCTGAAGATTTAGCATCATGGCCTGAGCAGTCGCCATGGCATGGTGCTGATGTTGCATCACATTTGACATGGAATCCAAAATATAGCACCGCGCCATCACATCAGCCTTGACCCGCCTCCCATGAGCAACAATCTCCGCTTCAGTCGATTCAGCAGTAAGGGCTTGAGGACATGGAACATTGAGCACAAACTTATATTCTTAGTAGTTAGAACAATATCCATGTTTCTTTTCCAATCAATATAATTAGAACCAGTAAGTTTGTTATCTTTAAGTATCACAGCATGTGGATTAAAAGCCATTTAAAAATCCTGAGAATCAAATAAATAAATATAAACGATCAAACACTTCGAATTTAAAATTTATATTGATTCCCTTAATAAACAATATAAATAAATTCACCGACATCTCAAGTACCGTGAATTTGTATACCACGTTAGTGTGGACGTATACAAACCCTAATATTTGCAAGAGAAGGTTTTACCCATTAATTCCATTTACCAAATTAATCTTATGACCCAATGATTAATAGTCGGTTATACTTTGGCCATGCAATTAGTAGTAGTGACTCCATTGGGGAGGATACATATTAATTGCACCTATGTGTATATCATTATTTGATATAAGTTGTCACTCAAGTTTGTGTGTCTTACAGTTAGAGAAGTCCACAGGTCCTCAAATATTTTTCTACTATCATCAATTATTAATTTGTACAGTGATTCGCAAATAAAACTCATCCATTGGGGAGGAAGGCACTATAGCCGACTCATAAGCTTACTTGCATCACATTACAAATAATAATTATTTAATGAAATTTATTCCAGTGATCCACGAATAAAACTTATCCGTTGGGGAGGAAGGCACTATAGCCGACCCATAAGCTTACTTGCATCACACAATAAATCAATAATAAAGGCTGTAGGATTTATTTACCAATTCCTCTCCTACTTAGTTATTTAATAGAAGGGTTTTTTTACATCCATACAATATAACAGATATAATTATGCAAAATTAGCATGCCACTATTTGAAGCAATAAATCAAATAGCACATGCATCTAATATATATAACAATAATAGGCACATAATCCAATTATAGCAGTTATATATGATAAAATAATTGCCAAATAAAAAAAATTAAGCAATTAAATATGAGGCTTGCATAACAAGTTGAGGATAATTTGGGCCTGAATCCAAACAAGCCCACACGTCAATACACGATTCACAGGGAGATAAAACTGCTCATGTATATCAACAATCCAACCATGCCACGTCATGCTATCACACAGATTCGCTGCATACAGGAAACTGCAAGTGCAATGACACCACATATCACTTGCCATGTCATCATCCGCAGGATCTGCTGGAAACAAAAAACCATATGTGCACCGGCGTCACTCTATCGTGGAGTCCCAATGCCTGCCAAAAAACATACCACCGCTCAGTTATCATTGTTGGTGTCCCCTTACAGCCACTTCCATAATGCAGTCGTGATCCTTCAGTCTGCACTCATGAACGTCTTGTTGTATCCGGCCTGGTCGCAACATAGTCAGTCGATAATCTGGCCAATCGAAAACACAACTTGTGGCAATAGATCCTCCCAGCCGTATTTTGACAAGGAACACCCCGCCATTTATCGCGTTCCCAGACTCCACATACGGAGCCAAGCCCTCTCCCGTGAGCGCCGTCCACTGTTGGCAATGGTGTCGGCAGTGGCTTCCAGTTGCTTCAAGCAGACATATTTTGTAAACACGCACATATACTTCTGCAAACACCAGCGTAATGTTTGACCAATGCCAGGCTTCTGCTTCATCTTCGATCACCGCAACCAGAAATCCAACCACGTTGAACTACAGCGCCGACCGCCATGGTTCATACCCAATGACGAGTAGACTTAATCGAAAAACATGGCTGGCTTTTCCAGAAAAACAACCAGACCTAATTGAAACCGTGACAGGCTCGATCAGAACGTGGTATGTCTCACCATCAACACACTTCCGTCAACGCAGCGCTTCTTGCCTCATGCAACAGCCCACACCAGTGCCGTGCGCGACCGTGAGGCAGTCATCCTCATAATCTGGTGTCTATCACCAGCTTCTTTCACCGACCTCAACCAGTAGGCATCATCTCACCGTGAAATCATCATCACGACAACAAACAAACTTTCACCACCACACTCCCTTTCACCCTTTCACCCATTCACTGTATGGTGATCACAAGATACGTGTGGATGAGTGTGTGCATGGTGTCAAGCAATTAGGGATGTACAGGCGTGAATTAAAGATATGGTTTTTAACAGATTTCTATCACCGAGAGAAAAAAAAACAAAACCCTCACATGTGATCATTATTCTAAATAATATACATAATTCACATTGAACCCTTTACCCTAATTCTAGCACCACATTTTGTAATCAAACCCTAGCCTAACGTGTCACGTTTAGCCTTAGAACCTACACTCTGATACCAATTATTAGTATTTGGATCTTTAGGTTAGCGTGAACCGTTAGGGTTCCATACAATTCTACTGCAGCGGAAGCATAAAAGCAGAATTACCTTTCACCGAGTTTGATGTAGAGGATGAACAGTGAACGACCTTCCGATCTTCTGTTGTATTCTTAAGCCTCGTCTTGACATTGTGTGGGCATCGATCACCAAAGTGAACTAAATCTGCAGTTCCTCTCACTCTCACAGTTTTTCTGTCATGTGTTATGTGAGATACTGGGCTGCTATTGGCTATATATAGGCTACAATAGGGACCAGGAGGAGAAATTAGGGTTTGGGCCTCCCATTGGGCTTAAGCATCCAAGTTTATCCTAAAACATATACTTAAGTCCAATAATAAAAAATCAGTCTACTAAAGAAATATTATTGAACTGCCACCCTAATACCAAATTACGTTATGGGCTCCTTCTTATTATAAGCCCATTAATCTCCTCGTGTTTAAGATGCAATGCCCATTAATTAATTAAGTTACTGACAACTCCATTAATAATATATTTACCGAGAGTAGTACCACTCAACTTTATTATCATGCCGTAATAAATCCACCTGCAGGGTTTACATGATAATCATTATGAGCTCCTCAAGAGGACATTATCAACCAATTCCGTTAGGACACAGATTCCTTATACACCCAACAGCACACTATAGAGACAGTACCACGTCCCAACTCACCTAGCATATTGATTTAATAATTAAATCTCACACATTGATGAATTAAGGAAATAAATATTGGCTTACGTGTCGAGATTATTGTATGGGGATTAAGAGTACGAACATCCATAATAACAGAGATCAAGTTTTATTATGTAGTCAATCGAATGATCTCACACGATCCTATTCAATACACACAAAGTGCACTAGCGTATTTTTATAGTCAAGACAGACTAATGCCAAATCACACTACAACCATACCGATAGATAGTCTCCGTCTATCTCGATTATGAATATCTGTTTATACTTTATAAGGAGCCGATAATATGATCTTCTGTGTGACACCGCAAACCATATTATCTACAGTATAAATTAAATGGACTTTTGCAAGAATAAACAATTATGCAAGACATTTGATCACATGATTCTCATTTCAAATAAATTTTTTAAAATATTGTTCATACAAAAAGCAAGACTTTTAGTATACAATCTAACAGATGTTTCATGAGAGCCCTGACTATGATTCACGACGAACCTCGCTGCTGGATGATTGGTTATTCGCGATGATGTGTTGTAATATGATGCACAGTGATGATGCCTCGCTTGAGGGGTTACGGATGGCGTGCTTTGATGGTTGGGAAAGTTCGCTTGACATCTAATGGCTGACGATGGATGTTTGTGTATCTATACGGTGATTTGATGTTGCTGCTGGATGTACACACTCTTCGTACGATGTGAGCTTGGCGGTATGGCCGATGGCTGTAGCGGCAATGTACAGTGGCGCAGGAAGATCCTCTGGTCCACCCGCGCTGTTACGGTGTCGGATGGAAGGAGGCCACGACGGTTGATGAGGCAGGCCTTCAGGGCGAACATATAGCGTCCGAATGGGTTTGATGGGCATTCTGATTGAATCTACAGGTTCAGAGCGAGTGAGTTTGCTGAAGATTTCGGTTGGGTCCATCATGTTTCTGGGCGAGTCTGCCTGATTTCTAATCGGGTCACACGCGAGTGTATTCTTGCTGGCCAATTGGGTCTGAATAGCCCCGGCTAGAGGAAGGCAATGAGGCTGCAAACTGCATATTCCTCACTACCTATGTTGCCGAATGGTGTATTCCTGCGAAGTTGTTTCACGGCGCTGGCATCGGATGGGCAGCAACTCCCACGGCTCCAGTGTGGGCACTGTTCATGGCAGTGATCCTAAAGGCTGGGACACATCTGATGTCGACAAAGCACGATGGTTCACGGCTACTCTATCCCTCATAGTTGACGGCACGACTGCTGACGAAAGAGGAATTGAGTCGTGCTGGCAGTAGGGGTTTCGGTGGCAGGCTAGAGGCATTTTCAACGACGAGAATTTCTAGTGTCCGTTAGAATTGCTGAAGTGACGGCCAATGGGCTGCATTCGTTATCTCTGGTAGGTGATAGCATGGTGGCTTTTTTCCGGCGGTCACTTGGTTGGAGTAGATCGGACAACAGGAAGTCATAGATTTGCTGAAACGGGCCAGACCTCAATGTGATGGTATTACAGGACTTTGGATTCTCAATACTTTGCGACGAGAGCTTCCCTTTCTCAATAGTTTGAGTGAGCTAGTTAACACTTCCTGCCATCTCCCCCATCAACAATGTAAGGTCCTTCACTTGCTTGGATAAATCATGGTTTGCATCAATCTTCTTCTCTAACTTGGCCTCAAGACTATCCACTCTAGCATCCTAGCCATGTACCTGTTCACCATATCCTCGAAACCTGGCTTTCTTTCTTCCACTTTCACACTTGGATCAACACCCATCGGAGGTTGAATTGCATTGTTAGGATTACTCCATGAAAACTCCAGCCTAGGTTGTTGATAATTACCCGGGGGACCACGATTGTTGTAATTCCCTTGATAATTCCGGTTGCCCTAGTTTTGACACCTTGTTCCTTGAATACTTTGGCCCATAGCATAGTTTGCTTCTTCCATCTCCTCTTGGATCGTTCCATCATCCATAACTTCCTACTGCATGATTGGTACGCTTTGAGATATATCACTGATTTGCTTTTGTTGGGACTCAAGTAGCTTGCTGATATTGGATAAGCTAGAGACGATCTCATATTCTCTACTTATTTTCACCATAGCATGTTCAACCTTAGCTACTTTTCCTAGAACGTAAGTGCCTCTCACTCTATCAGTTGGCTAATCTCTTGAGTTCATTGAAATATCTTCAAAAAGTTTCTCGGCCTCTACGGATGACTTAGTAAGCAATGCTCCATTAGAAGAAGCATCCAATAACACATGTGAATCACAGTCTAATCCATTGTAGAATATACTGATATATTGAGCTTTAGATAGCCCATGTTGTGGACACTTACGAAGTATGTCCTTGAATCTGTCCCAAGCTTCATGAAACTTCTCTCCACTACCGATAGCAAATTGGTTAATGTCTTGCTTTATCTTGAACACCTTCGAAGGTGGCATGTATCTTTCCAAGAACTTTAACTTCAATTTCTCCCAAGTAGTGCATTCAGCTGCATTAATAGTATCGTACCAATCTCTCGCCCTTTCAGTAAGCGAAAATTTAAACAAGGGGATCTTCTGTGCATCTTCATGTTCTCCTGCGTCTTTTTGAGTACTTGCATAGCCCAAGAACTTGTTTAGATGCTACTGCAGATCCTCGAAAGTCCCTCCTGCAAAGGAGTTCCTTTCTATCATGCTAATAAGAGCAGGGTGAAGATCGAAGTCCGCATTAGCCCCCCTTGCTCCTAGAAGCCCAGAGTGTCCAGCCCCGTTATTCTTCAAGACTTCATGGATGGCCAGATTGTCCAGATTCGCTGCCATGTTGACTGTCTCTGCTTCCAAATTAACTTCCGTTGCAGCTTCAATCGTTTGCAAATTTAGCACGTCAACTTCAACTCTAAGGTTAAGAGCTTCAGTTGGATCTTCTTTCTTGCTTTGAATCTTACTCTTCTTCTTCTTTGTTGATGCTCCGATCTCCGGATTAAAAGTTGCTAACTTTCCAACCTTTGATCTAGTAAGCATACACCTGAAAAGATTAAGAGTTAGAACACAAAATACAAATTAAAATAGTCCTAATAAAACTAGAAATAATAAAAAGTATTTTATGCCGTCCCCGGCAACGGCGCCAGAAACTTGATGGGCATTTCTCAACACACAATTAATCCCAAGTATGAAGGATATCAATCGTAGTTTCAAAGGTGACCAAGTTATATTTCGAACTCAAGGGATGAATAAATATCAATTTAATTATACTCTAGTAAACTAAGACTATGTTGGAAATTATAATGGTTGTGATCCTGTAATTAAGTAACAAAAGTAATTAAAATGTCAAGTAACAATAACAAGAAGAAGAGATAATTGAGTTGTGATCAAGTAAGATAGTAGGTAGTTCTTCAGGTAATTCAGTTCCACTTATTAATTCATCTTCCATGTGACGGTGTCTGACTCTGCCTTGTGGTATATGGACGCATCACTAAACCATGCAAATTCACTCTATAGACACAAGTAAATATGTGTATGACAAGTGTGAATATCCTTGGAGCAAGATGTATACTTTACCTCCCTTTCTAGGTACTATCATAATCAATTATTTCCCGTGCACTTAGTACTCTAAGTCGATTTGATCTCCCTTTATAGGTACTATAAAGTTATACTCTTTATACTATTTATTAACCCGAATATGATTCAATTAATAAGTATTCATATAAGATAGTTCTAATAAGACTTCGGAATCCTTTCACTTAGAATTATAACATAAAACCCTGCTCAACAGTGAACGCACTCAACCAATAACCGAGTTAGTATTCAGACTCTACACAACAATTATTGATGCACAAAACGAACATCAGTATGGATTAAAAATGCGTAATCTCATATAAAATAAACCACAAGTAGTGTTGTACGGAGTTTACACACGAAAAATAATTTAACTCATGAAACCTTGATAACCCTAGAACTACCAAAGCGGCTCTAGCCCATGATTATCTAAGAACAATTATGGTTACTTGGACCGATCTTACTTGAATCTCCAGCAGAACCTCTCTTGCAGCCCCTTCGGATGATGGATGATCTCTCCTCTTCACAACTCTACGTCTCGTCCTCCCCGTGTATGTCTCTCTCTCTCTACTGCTGCATAAGCCTTCTTTTATACTTGTAATCGCGCCTCCTGGGCCTAGAATGGGCTTTTTAAGTGATCGCATGCATTGACGGTGTAAAAATACGGATATGGTAAGTTCCAGAGGATCAATTCGACCTCAAAAACAGGTCGAATTCACCCCTCCAAGTCGAATTAGAGGTCGAATCGACCTACTGTAAGTCCTAGGTACTTGATTCGACCAGCTGCCCTGGTCAAATTAAAATGACGAGGTCGAATCAGCATCCCAGCGAATCAATTCGACCTCGATTCGACCTGATGCTCAGGTCGAATTCTCCTGTCGTGGTTGAATCCACCTTCTGCTCGTGTCCTACTACCAATTCGACCAGCAGGCTTGGTCGAATTGACCTCCTGTTGGTCGAATTGCACTTCTGCTTCACCCAAACAGATGGCTTCAACTACCTTTCTTTAGTTTTCAACACTTCCACTCTGATTTCCTTTGAAAAACCACTCAAATGGCTCCAACAACACCTGATTCGTGACTTCATACAATATATATTGGTTTACAACCAATTACAACCTTCAAATACTTCATAATAGCACAAATCCAGACGCAAGATTCGTGAATTTACAAACTCATCAAACCTCCGGATATTTGGGATGTTGCAAGTAAACAAGATTGGAACAGACTTACAAAGAAAAATAACACTTATTCTTAGCTTAGCTCTATTTCTGTTAACGCTCTTTGCAAGAGCTTTCTTTTTAGGGCTGCATGTTTGGATCTTTTTGGCTTTGCCATCCCCACAACATCTTTATCCTTTGTTCCCTTTTCTTTATTTTCATTTACCATTAATAATATTGCGTAGTTTGATGCATATTTCCTTTAATTTAATGTTCATTTTCTCATTACGATTAACATTTCCTTCATTTTGATGCACATTTCAATCATTTTGAGACTCAATTTATCTTATGATCATTGTTTCCTTCGTTTCGATGTTCATTTTCTCGTTACGTTTAACATTTCCACCTAAAACACAATAAAACACCTCAAGTGCACCTTTTTCTCACTTATAATGAATATAAAACACTTGTGCTAATATATAACAAGAATTTCCATCAAAAGGTGTTAGATTGGACAGTCAAACACGCTTATTTTCACTCTAATCACTGATCATATAATTTTTGGTGATGGTACATCGTTACAAATCTCTCATACATGCTGTCATTCCTTTACCACTCTCCCCACTTTTAAACTCCATGATTCTCTATTTGTTCCTAACATGTCCAGAAATCTCTTTTCAGTCTCTCAGCTTTGCCAGTAGAATAACATTGCTATTTTGTTATCTTCTTCTCTTTTTCAGGTGAAGGATCGACAGTCAGGGGTTGTTCTTCTGTAGGGGCCACACGTTAATGGGTTGTACGTTTGGTCGTCCGCTACTCTCCCACATGCCCTCACTTCTGCTCGCCACTCTACTATCTTGTGGCATACTCGTCTAGGTCATCCCTTCCCAAAAATACTTTCTCATGCTTTGTCTAGAAATAATTTACCTGTCTCGAAGTCTTTTGAATTTTGTTGTGATTCCTGCAAGTGCATAAAGAGTCATAAACACTCGTTTGATGAGTCATCCTTGAAATCCTATATGCCTCTGGAATTATTTTTTCTGATGTTTGGACCCCACCAGTAATGTCTTATGATGGTTATAAATATTATGTTCTCTTTGTTGATCACTTTACTAAATATGTTTGGTTATATCCTCTTAAACGCAAATCTGATGTCCTTCCCACATTTGTTGCCTTCAAAACCTTGTTTGAAAATTATCATAATACTCGCATTCGCACATTGTATTCTGATAATGGTGGTGAGTACATTGTCTTGCGCCCTTTCTTAACACAACATGGCATCACTCACCTAACCACACCTCCTCATACTCCTGAACACAATGGTGCATCAGAATGGCGACATCGCCATATAGTTGACATAGGACTTGCTCTTCTTCATTGTGCCTCAATGCCCCTTTAATACTGGCCTTACGCCATTTCTGCAGCTACATACATCATTAACCATATTCCTAAAGTAAACCTACATATGCAATCATCCTACGAAAAGTTATTTCATAAATCCACTAATATTTCAAAACTCTGGGTATTTGGTTTTCAGTGCTACCCTTGGCTTCGACCTTACACCACAAATAAACTTGAAATCGGTCTTCACCTTGTGTCTTTGTTGGGTATTCACTTACTCAAAGTGCGTATCTTTGCCTTGATCGTCACATAAACAATGTTTATACGTCTCGACATGTAGATTTTGCAGAACATATCTTTCCGTTCAAAGATAGGCTTCAAACTCCTACTAATCCCCACCACCTCTTGACATCTCTTCCCCACCTATACCGCCTTCTCCCCCCTTCCGAGCAAATGCACCACCACCTGGAGCCACACCCGTGTCTTCGACCCCTCCTTCGCCAACAACAACTATGATGTCGTCACCTGCGCTGACCACCCCTCTGCGTCCTCCTTCACCTCCCCCACCACCTCGACATCCGATGATCACTTGTTCTCAAAACAACATTCGTAAACCAAATCCCAGGTATTGCTATGCCTCTTCTTTACTTACTGATGTTGAACCCACTTTTGTCTCAAAGGCTTTGACATCTTCATGTTGGTGCAATGCCATGACTGCTGAATTTAATGTCCTAGTTAAAAATGGAACATGGTCTCTTGTCCCTATCTCTACTTCTCATAATGTTATCGGATGTAAATGGGTTTTTCATCTCAAACAAAAACCTAATGGTTCTATGGATCGTTACAAAGCCAGACTTGTTGCGAAAGGTTTTCATCAATGACTGGTGTTGATTTTTCTGAAACTTTCAACCCTGTAGCTAAACCCACAAGTATTCATGTTGTTCTGAGCATTGTAGTTTCTAAGCGGTGGCTTCATCAATTTGATGTCAACAATGCTTTTCTTCACGGCACTCTAGTAGAGGATGTTTATATGATCCAGCCACCAGGTTTTATTGATTCTGATTGCCCTACTCATGTCAGCAGATTACATAAGTCTATCTACGGTCTCAAGCAAGCTCCACGTACATGGTTTATGCTCTTTGCAGTTTCTTGGTGTCATATGGCTTCCACTGTATGAAGTTCGATGAGTCATTATTTGTCTATCATCATCAAGGAATCCTAGCATATTTCTTGATGTAAGTCCATCAAAGATCTAGGTCCTCTTTCTTACTTCTTGGGCATTGAAGTTCACCGTACTGCTGATGGATGTCATCTATCTCAGTACAAGTATCTCACTGATCTTTTGTCTCGACACAATATGTTATCAGCTAAACCAGTTTTTACTCCTTTACATGTGGGGGCTAAATTCACTCTGAAGGATGGAACAGATCTTTATGATGCATCCAGTTATCGCCAAGTCCTTGGCAGTGTCTAGTACCCTCTCTTAACTCATCTTGATATAGCATATATTGTTAACAAGTTGTCTCAATTCATGCATGCACCAATAGTTACACATTGGGGGGATTTGAATGCCTTCTACAATATCTGAATGGCACACGTCATGTCTCGCTTCATCTACGGCGGGACTCTCCTCTAAGCTTACACTGTTCCACAGATGCTGACTGGGCTGGTGATATTGATGATCGATCCTCCACTAAAGCTTATATTGTCTTCCTAGGGGCTAATCCCATTTCTTGGAGGTCCCGCAAACAGAGGACTGTAGCTCGTTCCTCGACTGAGGTTGAGTATCGCTCTATTGCCTCTGTCGCTGCCGAAGTGAAATGGACTCGTTCCCTTCTATCAGAACTATGTGTATCGACGGGTTCATCAACTCCTATAATTTATTGTGATAATGTTGGTACTACGTACCTCTGTTCAAACCCTATTTTCCACTCTCGAATGAAGCATATCATTATTAATTATCACTTCGTTCGAGATCTTGTCCAACAATCACAACTTCGGGTAACTCATGTTCTTCCTCCGATCAGCTAGCTGATGCCTTTACCAAACCATTATCTGGTCTGCGGCTTGCCATACTTATGTCTATTTGAGGGACGTATTAGAGAATATTCTATTTGATTAGTCTCACATCAGTTGTCGTATACATTCTTTGATTATTGTAATCTGTACATTAGGGATTGTATTTAGTTAGTCCCATATCGGTTGTTGTCTATATTCTTTGGTTGTTGTAATATGTATATATCTTCTCCAATATTATCAATACAATTATCTTTTCACTCTATCTTCTATACGTATTTACGTTCTTTATAATTAAAACTCATAAAAACTAATAAAAATATAAAAAGCATGATAAAATTATGAGTTGAACTAGGCAACACCCGGTACACCGGTGCACCTAGTCTATATCATCCATTATATTAAAAACTACTTATCAACTACACTCAAAATAAAGTAATTAAAATTTAAAAATTTAAAAATAATTATATCCTAAAAAATAGCTTATAAACTCTAAGTGCACCGGTGTACTCTGTGCATCACAGAATAACCCTAAAATTACACATGGGTCACAATTCACTCCCAAACCTTTATATTTTATTAGTTTGTTTTATGAATTTTAATTATAAAAGAATTCAATTTATAAATTAGTCTATATTAGGAAGGTTTTAACTTTAATTATCATAAATACCGTTTATATATATTTATTCATATTTAAATACAATTTTTTAAAAGTCAATCTTAAAATAATTTTCTCCCTTCACTTTAAATCCTCTCATTATAAATATATATATAAATAACTTTATCCAATTGATATAGGTATATAAATACTTTTTCCCATTCTCATAAATTGGTAATTGTATATATATATATATATATATATATATATATATATATATATATATATATTAAGTATACTATAGCAAAAACTTTTCTTGATGACGTATCGTCTCTAGAGAGCTCTAATATGACGTGTAATTTTCTCAATTTTTTTATATTTTTAATACTTTTTTAAATATTTTCCTTATTAACTTTTAATTAACTTCTTATTTAATATTTTCTTTTTTAAATAATTTGTTTCTTATTTTTAATAATAATCAATTTTTTATTTATTTATTTGGGTATCGTCACTTAGTTACTAAATCTTTTAATGCAATAAATTAATTAATTAATATCAAATTAAAATCTTATATATATATTTATATATATTTTAAGGAAAAAAGAATATTACATATAATATTCTCTATCACCCACCATTAAATAAGACTTTTTGGCTATTTATTCTAAACACACACATTCGTTTCTCCAAGAGGAATAGGAGATTTCTTCAAGTTCCTCTAGAGAATTTATTTATGAAAGTATAAAAAATTATTTCGATAGAGCGAATCAAGTAGAGATTCAATCTACCTTTAAAAAAATGATTCAAGTATTCTTCAAGAGGAAGAGAACTGATTCAAGTATTCTTGAATTGTTTTACCTCTTAAGTATCAATTCTTCAAGAGGAGAGAATCGATTCAAGTATTCTTAAATAGATTTACATCTTAAAAATCAATATCAAGAGATACTTAAATAGATTTACTTCTTAAAATTAATATTTCAAGAGTAGCATGATTGATTTAAGTATTCTCGAATCGATTTACATATAAAGAATCGATTATAAGATCCTCTATAGAATTGATTTATGAGAGTATAAAAATTTATTTCGATAGAGTGAATCAAGTAGAGAGTCGTCCACCTTTAAAAAATGATTCAAGTATTCTTCAAGTGGAAGAGAATTTATTCAAGTATTCTTGAATTATTTTATCTCTTAAGAATCGATTCTTTCAAGAGGAAGAGAATAGATTCAAGTATTCTTGAATAGATTTACATCTTAAAAATCGATTTTTCAAGAGATACTTGAATAGATTTATATCTTAAAAATTAATTTTTCAAGAGTAAGAGGATCGATTCAAATATTATTAAATTGATTTACATTTTAAGAATCGATTCATCAAGAGGAAAAATTGATTCAAATATTACCTCTTAAGAATCGATTCAAGTATTCGTTAAGAACCACCTCTAAAATATTTTTAAAGTAAAAGATGATCATCGATTCAAGTACTCATAAATCGAAATACCTCTAGTGAATAAGAGGTTGAAAATTAATTCATGTATAGAATTAAAAACTTAAGATGTTTAAGTTAAATCATTATTTCATATCAAATAACAATAAAATTGAGTTTGTAAATATTTATTAATTTTTAAAATTTAGGATATTAATATTTATTTATTTACATATACCTTAGTTATTCAATTATGACATATGAATAATAAAATTTATTTTCTTTAATTGTTTATATAATTTGAAATAATAAAATTAAATAAAAATAAAAAAAATAAATTCATTACAAATTTATGAATATTTAAAAGAATATTATATATAAATTAATATTATATATATATATATATATATATATATATATATATATATATATATATATATATATATATATATATATATATATATATATATATATATATATATATATATATCTATATTACATTAGTTTCTTAAAAATAATAATTAATAGGAATAGAATTATTATTATATACTAAACCATAATCATGAGTAAAATTAATACTCAATTTAAATAATATTTATAATAAATAATATTGCATATATATATATATATATATATATATATATATATATATATATATATATATATATATATATATATATATATATATATATATATATATATATATATATCAACTCTTTAAAATATTTTAATAATTTTGTTTTAATTAATTATAATGTTTGACCTTATTTTCATAAATAATCAATATAATTAGTAAATTAATCATTCGATATAAATGAATTAATTAGTATCAATTCAAATCATGTATAGAAAAAAAATTGAGAATTTTTTGTATATAATTGATACTCCCTCCATCCCAAGTATTTATTCGTGCATTCCATTTTGGGGTGTCCCAAGGTATTCTTCGCATTCTATTAATAGTAAAAATATATTATACCTTTCACCTACTTTTTACACTTTATTCATCAATCTCAATAACTTTACTCATTTTTTTACACTTTATTCATCATTCCCAATAACTTTATTTGCTTTTTCTCTTTAAATTATCAATTTACCCCTATTTTTTCATACATTCTATATTCATCGTCGGAGGATCCTACATCCGTTGCATACGCGGATTCCTTTCATGGCCAGCCACCTTCTCCTTGTCTCACATAACGGTGGAGCCATATTCTTTTTCACACAAAGCATGCACTGTTCTTCTCTGATTTTCTGGCTCGCTTTGCTTTCCCTCAGCGGATAGCTTTTTCCGGTGCAGTGTCGGCGCTATATAGTCAGTTATGGCCTGTTAAAGCTGCTAGAGCAGGTCTGCAATGCGCAGGCCCCTCCCCGTCCTTGGTGCAGGTTTTCTTGACTTTTTGCCTTTTTTACTTTCGGGTGCATGTGATGTTCTACCTATCCTACTCCGACCAGTCGTCTTCATTTGTTTTTTACCATTAAGCCACTTTGTGGCCATCTACTTAAATGCATACGGACCCTATTGTCACATCCAATTTCCATGCATATTTCCCAATAGAGACTAAAGCTTTTTGATCTCGTCTTACATATGCTAGTCTCTATTTGATAACTCGTCTCGAGTTCATGGGTCTTTTGATATAGTGGTTTTGGACTTAACATTGGGTCTATCTCTTACTCTATCATCAATCCATAATAACGGCAATCTCTCTGCCTCATACTTCATGCCATGGCCTGCTCCTTGATGTATACCTTAACTAGCTCGATACTAGTACAGACAGTGAACAAAGGAGGAATAGGGCTTCCTACTCCGGTGCGGCAACATGCACGCTTGTCATCCTAAGCCCGCTGCTGATCACGAAGCCTTCGCACGATTATGGCAAGGACCTTCAACCCGAGATCAGCCCTTCTGTTTGCTCCATGCCAAGTCCAGAGTTCAGTTAGGATTTTTTCTTCATGCCTTTCATTAGCATGTCACATGATTTAAGTCGAGCTCCATTATTTCACCACTTTATATACTTTTAATCATGTATCATGTCTTTTTTTCTCTTGAGCCACCTATTTAGGCTCTTTTTGTCAAGCCGTTTATTTGGCTTCTCTATTTCGTTTTCCCCTTCTTTCTTTTTCCTTGTCCCCCCATCTTATTTTCATTTGCCTTTTTTTTATAATATAGCCTAGTTTGATATTAAAAAAATACATCTTAATCTACGTGCCAATATAAACGTGAACAAATACATTGGATGGATGGAGTTTTTATTTTAGACAAACAGTAAAATTAAGGATTTATTACTAGGAGTTACATAATTTGATCATAATTGTATTTAAATAAAATAAAAAATGAAATACTGACAACTATATAAATATACAGTAAAGAGACAAAATTGCCCCTATGTAGTTGCAAATTTTTTAGAGAGACGGTGGAAGTAATAAATAGTTTTCAATTGAATTATGTTATAAAGTAACATTTAAAAAAATACAAGTCAAGATTCTTTAAAAAAATTAGAATATATTTACATATATCTTAACTTTTATATGATTTAGTTATACGTTATATTATCAAAAGTTAAATATTATAATTTGTTGCAAATTCTTTACATTGATAAAAGAAATTGTCTAGCTATAAGAAAAAAAATCTCCTTAATTAATATTGTTATACTATATAACATGAATTATTTAAATATAAAAAATAAGAATAATAATTAAATATCCCGCGTTGTACGCGGGTTTCATACTAGTGTGTATATATATGTATATATATAAATATGTTATTTTATATTTTCTTTAACTTATGAAAAAAAAATTTAAAAATTAATTTAATATGTTTTCCGTGTAATGCACGGGGCATAATACTAGTATTACATATTTATAAAGTTATATATATATATATATATATATATATATATATATATATATATTCATAATGAGAGGGAGAAGATTAATTTATAATTGACTTTTAAAAAATTGCATTTTTATATGAATAAATATATGTAAATAGTATATATGATAATTATAATTAAAACCTTCTAATATATAGAATTCTTTATAATTAAAATTTATAAAAATTAATATAAATTATAAAAAGCATGATAAAATTAAACGTAGGCCACAATTCACTCCAAAGTTATTTTAATATTTTATTAGTTTTCACTAATTTTAATCATAAAAGAATTCAATTTATATATTAGTATATTAATAAAAAGGTTTTTTAACTTTAATTATCATAAATAGCATTTACATAAATATTTATTCATATTAAAATAAAATTTTTTAAAAGTCAAGCATAAATTAATATTCTACTTTCTCTTTAAATCCTCTCATTATAAATATATATAATTAACTTTATCAAATAGATACTATAAAAATACCTTTTTCGCATTCTCATAAAAAGGTATTTATATTTTATTAAAAAATATGTATATATTTATTATATTTTATTTTATATTTTCTTTTACATATGCAAAGAATTTTAAAAAATTAATTTAATTTAAATTAATATTTTTCTCGTGCAATGAACAAGGCATAATACTAATATTACATATTCATAATGTTATTTATATATATTCATAATGAGAGTATTTCCTTCCATGTGTTCATGTCTAACTCTGCCTTGTGGAATATGGACGCATCACTAAACCATGCATATCTACTCTATAGACACAAGTAAACATGAGTGTAACACGTGTGAATAACCTCAGAGCAAGAGACATAATTCCACCCCCTTTCTAGGTACTATCAGTATCAATTATTTTCCTAGCCAATTGGTACTCTAACCCGATAAGATCTCCCTTTATAGATACTATAAAATTATCCTATTTATCCTACTTAATAACTCGAATTCAATTCAATTAATAAGTATTCATATACGATAGTTCTAATGAAGCTTAGGAGTCCCCTCACTTAGAATCATAACATGAAATTCTGTTCAGCGATGAACGCACTCAATCTACAACCAAGATATATATTCAGACTCTATATATCAATTGAAGATGCACAAAAGGACCGTGAATATGGATTAAGAAAGCACAATCATATATAAAATCAATCCACAAGTAGTGTTGTACAGAGTTTACATACGAAAGTAATTAATTCATAAAAACCTTCACAACTCTAGTTATACCAAAAAGGCTCTGGCTCATGATGTTATGAAGAACAAGCATGTGTGTTGGATAGATCTTACCCGGATGTTTGAAAAATTAAAAGATAATTTAGGAAACGAAATAAACCCTAGATGCGTGAGTCATCGCGTCCTTCTCCGTCTTGAATCCTCCTCTTGGTTCCACAAATGAATCTTTAAAGTGATGGATAGATGGAGAAAAGGATGTGGATAATGATTGGGGAGTGATCCCCCCTTGTAGGGTGTAATATTGTTGTGGCCTCTCTCCAATCTAATATGACTAATGATGATTAATAATGTGATCTAGACCCCCTTTTATACTTGTAAGCTCTCCTTATAGGCATTGGATGAGCTTTTACTTGAGACATACGTCAAATTTGGTAAAAGAAACCCGAAATTATCAAAAATATCACCAGCGACATTCTGCTCGACCAAACCTCCACTGGTTGAGTAATGGTCGAGCAAACCTTCTGTAAAAATTTGGATATTTTACTCGACCAAACTTCATCCGCCCGACCAAGATAATTCTGGTCGAGCGGACTCCTGTGGTCGAGCAAGCTAGCGCCGTCTCACTATTTCACACATAACTTCCACATCCAGCCTCTAATTTGAGTAATTCTTGGGCTCATGTGATCCTCTCTTCCTTGGCTTTCTATCCTTATAAAGAACTCACAGAAACTCCAATATTTTTAGGTGTAATAAGTCAAGAAAAATGGCACAGCCATTCTATTCGGCACAGCGTGCGCGACGTCACGAGTTTGATCATAACTCTCTTGTTTAGAATCCAATTGGGGTGTTCTTTACGCCAAAATGACCCTCTCCTCTGTGAATTTCCAATCATGTATCAGACATCCACTTCAGATCTCCACAAGAACACAAAAAAATTACACAAGTTGGACGTGTGTTTTTCAACATCATTGCACAAATTTCACCTTTACTCCAACTTGGTACTTTTGATCATTTTTCCACCTAAAACACAATAAAACACCTCAAATGCACCTTTTTCTCAAATATATATAGAACATAAGACACTTGTGCTAATATATAACAACAATACTCATCAAAAGGTGTTAAATTGGACACTCAAACACGCTTATTTTCACTCTCAACAAACCCCCAAACTAACCTGTTGCTCGTCCCGAGGCAACAAAATAAAAATAAAGAGAGAGAGAGTAAGAAAATTAGTGGGAAATAAGGACTATGACCAATACCCATTTCACAATGCAATTGGTTTTCAACTTAGGTCATGCAACTCTCATTAAATGTAATATTCAATTCATAGAATACAAGATAAGACAATCACTACCAATTCAAATGCTCCATTGACATGTTCTCACGGGAAGTATATATCAGTCGCACTCAAGTGTAAAAGATGTACACTTATGGGCTATGGTGTTTACGCTCAGATTCAATTCAAGTGCATGCGTAACCATAAGCTTACCAAACATCTCAAACTCTCTACCACTTAAAGTATGATTCGACAATGGGATCAAAAAGGACTTTTATTAGGATGTAATGTTGGCTCTTTGGTAAGGGTAGGAAACATCTGGATAAAGTAACTCAATTAGTAGAGAATTAAAATCAGAGATCTTTTGTACTACAGATTTTTTCACACTTCAAGGCTATCCAACTTCATGCTCTTCTAATTTTCTTTTCTCTCATTTTTCTTCAAGCTCAATATTTTTTCCTTCTTTTCTTTTTTTCCTTTCTTGAGGTACCAGTTTCGGGCACTACCTCTAACATCTCGGGGTACCAGTTTTGGGCACTACCCCTTATCAACTTATTTTTAAGCTCATAATCACTTGTACAGCTCAAAATATTTTATTCTTTCCAAACTCCATCAAAATCAACTTCACACACTTTGACAGCATTTAATTCTCCACTAAATATTGGAATTTAAGGATCAAATAGGATATAAAAGTGGTTATCTTCGTAGGTTACCAAAGAAATAAGGTTTTCAGGCTCAAAAAGGCTAACTACGTATATATAATTATTTGGTAGAAAATTATTTAGCAAAATGACTCATAAATTCAAGGATGGCTTAAAATCATCTCCCATCATCTAACACACATGTATTTTTAAGTAAGACAAGAGGAAAGTTTTAGAATACACACACAAGAACAATACTCACCAGAAAAGAAATCATGTGATTATGTAACATGATCAACGAGGCTCAAAATCTCACAAGGGTTTTTAATAAGTAACAGAGCACCTTTCATGGTAAGTAATATCCCACAAGTACACATAGAACTTCATATCGCATTATAACTCAAGTACACTTCATTCATCAATTTCAAGAGCATATGAATTTCAGGCACAATTTAAAACAATATAAGCTCACATGGATCACCAAAACATAAACTCAATCCTTCCACCCATACTAATTAAAAGCACATATAAAAATTAGAATAAGAAAACGAGCGCACCTAATTTTTCCTTCAATGCATTCACGAGCTCCTCGAGTTGTTTAACTCGATCATCTTGCCACTCTTTTACCTTTTTCTATCATCAAAACTCAACACACCTCAACATCACAGGATTCATAAATAATAAAATGGGAGAACTATAAGAAAGACTCAATTGACTATCTAATTTACTCCACACACTAGACACATCAACACAACACACTAAACATTGGTTAAGTTGCAAAAAATCGACATTTCAACACTGGTTAAAGTATTAATACACCACAAAAATTCAACCTCCTAACAAACAAATAAACAACGAAAGGAATAATTATACCCTCGGTGCTCATAAGATGAGGTAAGTACATCACATACCCCCCAAACTTAGTAAAAACGCAAGTCGAAACTAAGTTTGAAAAAAGATGTAATTGTCAAAGTGTGAGCACCTCAAATATAATAACTCCTCACTCACACGAAAGAAATAAATCAATAAAAACAGAAGGGACAAGCCCCCAATAGGCGCTCATATTTAACGTCGGAGAGTCACGATGGATTACCTCTTTTTAGACTATTGGATTAGAGGGGAATCTTCTCGCATCCTCACCTTCAAATACTTTCTTTCCCTCTTCTTGTCTACACTCAACACCTCACCTTTCTTGGCCACAAGTATATGATCCTTGAAATTACCTTCCTCACAAGGTTGTCTAGACTTCTCCTTGTTAATCTTCCACTCAAATTCAGAGTCATCTATCCTATTAAAACCAAGATTAAACAAGTTAGAGACCACATGTATGCTCTTTCATGATTGTGTCTCCATGGGCATCTTAATTCCTTGATCAAGAGAGAAAACCACATTTTCATTATGTTTGCGTTCGATCATTTGGTTAACGTGAACTATTAGAGTTCCATACGTTTTTAACAGTGCGCGAAAGCAAGAAAACAAGAAACGTATTATCTTTCACCAGGGTATGTTGGAGAAGTTGAATTCTCGCTGGCAGTCTGCACAGTCTCACCGTTTTGGGCATAACTCTCTCATTTGATCTCAGATTTGAGTGATCTATGCACGTCAAAACGATCCTCTCTTCCGTAGCTTTCTATCAGTATATCACACTTCGAAATCTGAAGTCTGTATTATTTTATAAAAATCGTGCAAATTGGCGGACAGGAGCAGAAAATGACCTCTTGATCTTCTGCTATATTCCCAAGTCCAATCTCGACGTCGTGTGGGCGACGATCTTCAAGATCTTCTCAATTTGTTGTTCTATCTACCCTATTCACGTGTTAGGCGTGTCTCATCTAGGGTTATAACAGTTGAGATGACTTATATATGGGCTACAGCCGAGAAATTAGAGTTGGGCCTCCATTGAGCTTAAGTATCCAAGATTAGCCCAATGGTTATACTTAAGTCCAATAATAATAATATATACCACTAAAATATTATTACTGTACTACCGTTCTAATCCCATAATTACGTTATGGGCTCCTTCTTATTATGAGCCCGTTAGTCTCCCCATGTTTCAGATATACAATGCTCATTAATTAATTAAGTTACTAACAACTCCATTAATTAATATCTCATCCGAGAGTAGTACCACTCAACCTCATTATTATGCCGGAATAAATTCACCAGCTGGATTTACATGATAATCCTTATGAGCTCCTTAAGGGAACATCATCAACCTATAACAGATACGGATTCCTTCTACAATCAACAGCACACCATAGAAACAGCACTATTTCCCAACTCAACGAGTTTGTTGATTTAATTACATGTAAATCTCACCCATTGATGAATCAAAGAAATACATATTGTCTTACGTGTAGAGGTCATTGTATAAGGATTAAGAGCACGAATATTCATAATAACAGAGATCAAGTTCTTCTATATAGACAGTACAAGTCGAACTATCTCAAGCGGTCCTGCTCAATACACACAAAGTGCAGTAATGTGATTCTATAGCCAAGACAAGCTAATACTAAACCACACTACAACCATCCCGATAGAGAGTCCTTATCTATCTCGGTTGTGAGGATATGTTTATACTTTATAAGAAAACTGATAATATGATCTTCCGCGTGTTGTCGCACAACATATTATATATAGTATAAAGTAAGTGGACTATTGCATCGTACATATAAATAAATTATAAGACGCAATCATTTGATCATATAATTCTCATTTCAAATAAAATGTTATAAAATTGTTCATACAAAAAACTAGACTTTTAGTATACAATTCAACAATCTCCCACTTATACTAAAAGACTATGCTGTCATATCTTCTGCCATACATCTGATTCCAACTCCCACTACACGACCATCAAAAGCTCTCGCTTTAATGTCCTTGTAAATGGATTTACTAGATTATCATCCGATGTAATCTAGGCGACAATAACCTTCCCCTCATCATACGATTTCTCGTAACATGGTACTCGTGCTCTATGTGTTTAATTGCCTTATGGGCTTGTGATTCCTTCAGTTCGCAACCGTACCATTATCATCAAAATAAATTGTAATAACCTTGGGCAAACTTAGAAACACTTCAAAGTCCATCATGAAGTTTCTAGAGTCATACAGATACTTTGGCTGCCTCATAGGATTCAATTTATCATCTTTCCATGATGGAGTCCGGAGTCTAAAATATATTTCTATATAACACTCCTCCATATTATGACTCAACTTCCTAAAATCAAACACAACTTTTGAGGTGGATATACTGCTGTCCCTATCTGATTTGAAAAATCTGAATCTATGTAACCCATAAGAAGCAGTGAATCTGTTCGGTACGCCCACATATAATTTCTAGTCCTTTTCAGGTACATAAATATATGTCTTACCACTATTCAACATTCTTGTTTCAGTTTACCTTGATACCCACTGTCCATGCGTTCAGCAAAACAGATATCCAATCACGTGCATAGCATTCCTTAGATTAAGCTTCCTTATTCGCCGAAGCATAAGGAACCACTTTCATCACCTTTATCTTCTTTTTGCGTCTCAAGACACATTTCCTTAGATAAAGTCACATGCTAAAACAAATAAGGATCGTATCAAGCATAACATCCTTTCTTGTGATCCCTATTACCGTGATCAAAAGGATTTTTTTTCTCCTTTTAAGTCCTTCATCTCATACCGCTTTATCAACCATACCCTTACGCCCGACAATACTCTTTCATTATTTCCAATAAACAATATATTATCTACGTACAATACAAGAAATACCACTACATTTTCATCACGTTTTTCAATACACAAGACACATCCACGCATTGATTAAATACATATACCTGGATTTCCTCATCAAAACGAATGTTCCATGATCTTGAAGCTTGCTTTAGTCCATCGATGGACACTTTTAAGCTTACTATCACAATGCCTTAGCCCTTTGCAATGAATCACTCTGGTTGCTTCACATAGATGTTTTCTCAAGACTTCCAATCAGGAAAGCTGTCTTGACATCTATTTGCTATCCCACATATTTCATATGAGTAGCAACAGATAAAAGAGTTCGGATCAACATATGTATAGCTATCAGTGAACAGGTTTCCTCATAATTGAACATTTTCTTTCTGATTATACCTTTTCGCAACAAGCTTTGTTTCAAAGGCTTTCACCTTACCGTATGATCCACTTTTATTTTGTATGACTACTTCCAATAGCATTTACACCATTTAGTGGTCCTACAAGCTCCCACACTTGATTTAGAATCCATCGATTCTATTTTAAAAACCATTGCATTTTTCTAAGATTCGGTATTCCTATCTTGTAGTGCTTCGTCGTATCCATGGGTCCATTCCATGTTTACTAGGGACCAAGTCTCACGACTCTCCCAAAACATATATCTTACGTGTTGTCAAACAACCCTCCCACTAAACAAGGCACTACATAATATTGTGTATCAGACGTGACATGTGTTGCAGTTTATCTTGTGGTATATCCTTTTGTACACTTGGTACTAATACTTTATGCTTTCCCTCTCATTTCCTTTAAAACAATTTATACATGGGTTTATGATTTAATACATGGTCCTTTTCCAAAAATCTAGTGTTTTTGTTAACAATCACCCTTCGATCTTTTGGACTAAATAAATCATCACCCTTCATTTTCGAGGATATTCCACAAATAGACAAACGTTATACGAATGTTGTTTCTAGGGCATACCCATAAAATGAATTTAGTAATTCCAAATAATTCATCATCTATCTAATCATTTCCATAAGAATCTTAATCCTTCTCTTCGCCACACAATACAGCTGGGGTATGTTCGGTGTAGACAACTTGAGATTTAATCTCATCCTATGATAAATAGCTCCTAAGTTATCCTAAGAGATCCTCTCCACCACAATTAAATCGTAATGACCACCTCTTGTCCGGATAGTCTTAGGATCGCTTAAATCAGAATAAACCAATTCCAACATATCTTTGTATGGCTCTATACCCCTTTGCCTTAAAAGGCTTTTAATCATTTTTACTTTCAAGTAAGACTCGCAAGTCAGATAGTTTCCACTTTCAATAAACTTAATGGTCCATCGGCTATCTACCTTTGAATCCTACTCAAGTTAATATGATTTAATCTTAGATGCCAAGAGTATGTTTAGTTCATCTCCAAAGGTTCCTTTCTCTTACTAAGATTAGAAGATGAATTATTAATTACTATTTATTGCATCCGTGGAATAAATATGATTTATGAGTGTACAAATTGTCACCAACGTACAACAACGGATTATAACTTCATCCCTCATCACTATGACCATGTCATTTAAATGAAATGGAGTATCCATCCGTAAATGCACAGAAACTGAAATGAAATTCTTTCTATGAAAAGCGTAAGTAAAGACAATTCCCAAAATCAAACGTTTATTCATATCGTAAGATAAATAAACAACTCCCACTGCAACAACCACTATTATTGCAGCATTACCTATGCCCATAGTAATCTCATCATCACTTAGTTGCAGGCTTTTAGTGATTCCGGTATTTACACACAACATGTCAGTAGATGTCATTACTAATCGTGCTTCAACAACTAGTGAATGAGATATTAACCTTGTTCATATCTTGATGAAAATTGATTTCCTTAACCACATGTTTTATCAAAAGTTTCCCACCTAATACAGCCTTTTGTATTTCAGGTGGAACTTACACAAAATATCTAGGCAAAATATGGAGAATAAATTGATCTAGGTTTCCCCTTCAATTTCTACTCCATGTTTTTCCAATTCATTCATCAAGTCAACCATGACCTCTTCCCTTTTAACCTTACTCAGGTATCGGAAGAGTTACATGAGACCATCATATTTCTATGAACCTCTCACCTCTCCACTAAAGACTTTAAGAGGCATCATATGATATCCTTAGTGAGAACACATTTTTATTTTCCTAAGCAGTAAGAATTAAAATCAAGATTCTTCTCTAATCATCTAATTTATGATCAGTAAATATAATTTCTTTCAGTAAACAATAAGTGAGATAAAACCATTTGAAATTCAGAGAATCACAAATAAATACACCGATCAAATCTTTGAATTTTATCCATTTATATTGATTCCCTCAAAACAATATAAAATTAAAATTCACAGACATCTCAAGCACCGTGAGTCTGCAAGCCACGATAGTGTGAATGTTTACAAAATCGAACATTTATAAGAGAATGTTTTACCAATTAATTTCATTTATCAACCTAACCTCATGATAAAATAATTAATAGTCGGTTCCTCTTTAGCCATGCAAATAAAAATAGTGACTCAGATGGGGAGGATACTTATTATTTACATCTAAGTGTATACCATTAATTGACCCCAAGTCCGCGGCCCAAGCTTATGTGTCTTACAGATGGAGAAGTACACACGCGCTTGGATAACTTCCTACAGTCATCAATTATAAGTTAGTATAATGATCCGCAAATAAACTCATCCGATGGGGAAGAAGGACTATTCCAACACGCAAGTTCATGTGCATCACAATACAAATAATAAATATTTAATGAAGTCTGTACCAGTGATTCGTGAATAAACTCATCCGATGGGGAGAAAGGTCTATGCCAACACGCAAGTTTACTAACATCACTTACAAACCAATAATGAGGCCGCGTGAATTAATTACCAAAATATGCATATAATATTCAAAAAAAATACGCAACCTAACATGCTCCTATTACACCAAACAAGGCAGTAAATCATGGAGAATCATGCATATATATATAACAATAATCAGATAATCAAATCAATTATAAATAGTTATATATCAGCGAATTCGATTGTTCGCCACCAAACACGAATGTCGGCAAAAACTTCCAGATTATCAAATTTTCAAAAATGTTCAGATTATTAAAATTTTGAAACTATCGATATCGACCATCGATATCGTCCAGATTATTAAAATCATCGATATCGACAAGATTATCAAAATTTTAAAAATCTCCCGATTATAAAATTTTCAAAACTATCGATATCGACTGTCGATATCGTCTAGATTAACGAAATTATCGATATCAATCAAATTATTGAAATCTTCGATATCGTCCAGATCATCGGAATTATCGATATTGACAAGTAACCATATATAATAATAATAATAATAATAATAGACAATTAAATCAATTATGGTAAATATATATATCACGAATTAAATCGCTACTAAATTAAGAGTCTTGTTCGACACTCAAGCTGTTGAAGCGATGCCTTACGCGATAAGCAAGATTGCTTGCGCCCTAAGTCGTTCAACATCACCGGTTGCCTTACTAGGAACTCACCAAAACACGTCAAACGAAAAACAAACGCGCATGTCCACGATTCAGTCCTGCACGACTCGTGTCGCCTGGTGTCGGCATTCGTGCCGACAGCCATCGCCACTCGTACAGCCCGCAGCGCCACGCCTTCGCTGGACATCCGCCGGTATGACTCGTGCCAAAAACTAGCAATTGTCGTTCTGAATGCCACAGCCATCGTTTTTTGCTCCCGTACGCTACGCACACCCAGACATTTCGTCGGCACGACACGTGCTGCTCGCCCGCACCACTCGAGCCGACCGACAACGTCAGTCGTGCCGATCACGTCTCCTGCACGTTGCATCCATGCTGCCCATGCCTTCCAGCTGCTCGCACAGCCGCATGTAGTGCTGCTCATGGCTAGTCGTTAAATTGGACACTCAAACACGCTTATTTTCACTCTCAACAATCAATTTATGATGGACTTTAAAAAATTGCATTAATATATGAATAAATCTATGTAAATGGTATTTATGTTAATTAAAATTAAAACCTTCCAATATATAAATTGAATTCTTTATAATTAAAATTCATAAAAACTAATTAATTTTAAAAAGCATGATAAAATAACACGTGGGTCACAATTCACTCCCAAGTCTTTTAATATTTTATTTTCAATTTTTATATTAGATATATTAAGAAGGTTTTTAACTTTAATTATCATAAATACCGTTTATATATATTTATTCATATTTAAATGTAATTTTTTAAAAGTCAATCATAAATTAATCTTCTACCTTCACTCCAAATCCTCTCATTATAAATATATATAATTAACCTTATCTTTTAGATACTATAAAAATATCTTCTTCAATTTAATTCCTCTCATTATAAATATATATAATTAACATTATCTAGTACTCCCTCAGTCCCGCCAAAAGGATCTCTTTTTCCATTTTGATCGTTCCACACAAAGGGTTCTCTTTCATTTTTTATACACATGGGTCTCACACTCACTCACTAATACAATTAAAATAAGGGACCTACACTCTCACTAATACAACTACCCACTACACATTAAATAATAATACTCCTTAATCCACGTGCGAAAAATCAAAATGCACCCTTGGTGCGGGACGGAGGGAGTAGATACTATAAAAATAGTACCTTTTACACATCATCATAAATTGGTATTGATAATTTAGTAAACAATATGTATATATTTTATTTTATTTTATTTTATATTTTTTTACTTATGTAAAATTAAAAAAATTAATTTAATATTGTACTCGTGAAATGTACGGGGCATAATACTAGTATATCATATACATAAAGTTATTTATATATATATCATAATGAGATGATTTAAAGTGAAGGGACAAAATTAATTTATGATGGACTTTTAAAAAAATTGCATTTATATTATGCGGAGTATATGAATAAATGTATGTAAATGGTATTTATGATAATTAAAATTAAAACCTTCAAATATATAAATTGCACGTGGGCCACAATTCAATCCCAAGTCTTTTAATATTTTATTAGTTTTCACGAATTTTAATCATAAAATAATTTAATTTATATATTAGTATATATTAGGAAAGTTTTAACTTAATTATATTAAATATATTTATTCAGATTTAAATACAATTTTTTAAAAGTCAATCATAAATTAATCTTTTTATTCACTCTCAAATCTTTTACTAATATTTTATTATTTTTTACAAATTTTAATCATAAAATAATTTAATTTATATATTAGTATATATTAGGAAGATTTTATCTTTAATTTCATAAATACCCTTTATATATATTTATTCATATTTAAATGTAATTTTTTAAAAACCAATCATAAACTAATCTTCTACATTCTCTTTAAATCATTTCATTATAATTATATATTTAATTAACTTTATCTAATAGATAATATAAAAATATTTTTTTTTCAAATTCTCATAAATTGGTATTAATATTTTATTAAACAATATGTATATATTTATATTTTATTTTATTTTATTTTATATTTTCTTTGACTTATGCAAGGTTATTAAAAAATTAAATTAATTTAATTTAATATAATGTTTTTCTCATGCAATGAACAGGGCATAATTCTAGTATTATATATTCATAAAGTTATTTATATATATATATTTATAATGAAAGGATTTAAAGTGAAGAGAGAAGATTAATTTATGATTAAATTTTAAAAATTAAATTACATTTTTATAGTATGTAAATAGTATTTATGTTCTTTATAAATATAAAATTCATAAAAACTAATAAAATACTAAAGCATTATAAAATTACACTTGTGCCACAATTCACTCCCAAGAATTTCTATATATTTTTACTTCATCCGTCTTATAAGCAAATTCACACTTTCTATTTTTGTCAATCCCATAAACAAGTTCACACCACCAAAAAAAGGAAATACACACAAATCAATAATCTTACAACACACTTTAATTTCAAAATTGACACCCTTTTACAACTCACATAATTTACTTTATAATTTATTTATTACCTAAAAATATCAATCTACCCATAAAAGTAAACTTTTTCTTAAACTTCGTATCTACAGTAACTGTGAATTTCTCTTTTGAACAAAGGAAGTAGTTTTTATGAATTTTAATTATATAAGAATTAAATTTATATATTAGTCTATATTAGGAAGGTTTTAACTTTAATTATCATAAATAACATTTACATATATTTATTCATATTTAAATGTAATTTTTTAAAAGTCAATAATAAAAAAAATTTCTCCCTTTACTATATATAAATACATTTTTCACATTCTCATAAATTGGTATTTATATTTTTACTAGAGTGACTTATCAAGTGTAAGTAATCGAAGAGATTATCAACTTCTTTCATTCCTTCACTTCTCTTTCTTCCTTTCTTTTCTTCAATAATCACAAACACTTGATCATTATCATTTCTTGAATTTTTTGAGCTTCTTTGGATTGCATGCTTCCTTTCTTTGAATTTTGATTCGCTTGAGCATATTTTTGTTGATTCTGCTCATTTTTCTTGTTTCGAAGGTTGCATGTGCATTTTGCTTGAGCTCTTTTCATCCTTTTCATTGCTTGTTTACCATTTTCTTTCTTCTTTTGCGCAATTCTCACATCAAACCTTTCAAACCACCATCTCCTCAATCGCTCACACAAAGGGTATATGTATAAGGCTTAAGTGGGTAATCATGGCTTGAAATGTGCTTCAATCACAAAAAATATGCTTAAAGGCTCAAAGTGGCTAACTAGAGATGATGTATAAGGGTAAATAAATATATGGTAATGACTTAAAATAACAAGGATGACCTAAAATCATTTCACAAACCTCCACTAATTGGGCTCATTCACATAGTCCTTGAGCAAGTTCTAGTTTATCTAAGCTTAATCGATCCACTCATGAAGAAATAACATGGATGCATGGTTAAGGCTCAAATGTTCACAAGCTTTTGCTCTGACCTTAAGGAACCTATTACACCTTTATTTATCTCGAAATTGAACAACTTAAGTAAACCATGTCACAATTTTAAATAGTAGAGATTCTTAACATAACTCGTCATCACTTATCACAAATAACATATCATCACTCATATTCAAAAATAACTTACAACATCCCAAAACAAACCACTAAACAACCCTATACAAATACAAAAACACAAACAAAATACACAAACAAGGATTCACCAAACAAGAAACAATACAAAAATATATAACATGCAAAAACGAAATCCACCCATAAAAAATTTAAAGCATATCCTCAATATCCATAATCATGTAAGCTAAAGAATTTCCATATCACACTCAAATAGAAAAGTAAACTAAAATCCCAAAATTAAGCAAGTAAACCTCCTAAATACATAATAAATGAAGTAGCATATCAATCCAAATAAATCCAAATCAAAGTAAAGTCTATGCTAAGCAAATAGAAATGATGAATCATAAAGTGAACTCCCTTAGATATCCGGAGGTGGAAATGGCTGGCAGGCTCATTGTTGAAATTTTATGAACCTTCATGAACTCGGCTCGAGTACGCTACTCGACGCATGCTCTCGGCTTTAGCTCGACTCGACTCCAGAGTGGTCAAGTTGATGTTTCAGGTGTTCGCACACGACCTATATATAGGTCCAAGCTCCACACACGACTCAAGTCCCAGCATCGACTCCAGCATGGTCCAATAGGTATCTCTGATGTTGGCGCTCGACTTCTGTACAGAGCTGAGCTCCGAGCTCAACTCAATTCCAACAGCTATTTTTGAAAAAATTTAAACTTCAAGCCTTATTTTTCCCTGCTCGGTTGCTTCTGATATACCTTATATATGCTGAAAAACTCATCAAAAAAGATGAAGAAGCACGAACACAATCAGTAAACTAACAAAGCAAGAAAGAAACCAGAGTATAGTGTAGACAAAAGACAAAAGAAAACAAGAAAAAGAAAATATATTAAACATTCAAACACTAAAACAAGTAAGAGATCTATAACAAATCTAACCAAAGCAACACAACAATTAAAAAGAACAACGAGCAATATAAAAGTTATTGTCCACTAGAGCAAGCAAGAACTACATAATACGAAAGAAAGAACTGACTAAATATGAACAGCCATTTCCAAGAGGAATAAGTAAGAAAACATCTTATAAACTAATAAAGCAAATAAAACGCATAGATCAAAGCAGCATAAACAACAAAATAGCTATAAAAGCAAGTAGAATGCACAGTTAACAACAACATAACAAGAGAAGAAATAAACTATGCTACAATTAAAAACAACCAATGCAGTTAAGCACCCAAGAATTCTGTAGAAAAAAGCACAACGGCTCGTTTGATAGGTAGTATAAGATAAAGTGGTATTATGGATGTAAATATTACTTATCTTGATATAAGTGGGTAATATGAAAAGGTGAATTTGTTTGGTAAAATATATAAAGATTGAGATTAATATTATGAGGGTATTTGGTAGGTTGTAGTAATAATTAGTATAAAATATAATATTACGTTTGTGCCCTCACTAAATTTGTGGATTATTATACTCTTTTTTTAATATTTTTTATTACATTCCAAATAAATTATATTAGAATTATTTATTTTTTAAAAAAATATGTTATTGTTTAAATCTTGAAAAATATATTCAATAAAATGTAATAATAATTAAATTTTTTTAAAGTAATTTGTAATTAATTGATTATGTCATAACTAATATTTATGCTCATCATAAAATGTAAATTTCAATTTGCATTGTTTTCTTGTTATTTTATACACATGTTTTGCAATTAAATATTTATAAAAGTAATATAATCTTCCATACTGCAGCTACAACTTAAACATTAGTGATGCACCATGGCTTGAGTCTCGACTAAAGAATTTAAACAACCTCTACTTTATTTAATTCACTAACACTAATATATACAAAAATATCTCCCACTCGACTTAGACTCAACTTTTGTAATCAGTAATCACACTGCATTCTAATAGACCATTCACTGTACAGGCATAACAACATCATGCACAATTCAAATCACTCGAGGACAATACATTCTGGATTCAATTTTGTAAGGTAGGTGCATGATTTCAACCCAACCATCAACACAATTCATAATAAGTGGTTTGGACATTGTAATAACTCATTGGCAACACAAAAAAGCAAACCAAGAACTCAAGCAGCCCTAATATATAAACATAGAGAGTAAGACAGACTTAACAATCAAGCAGGTTCCCAATATAAGACGACACAATATACAACTAAATTTAATCATTGGCCACAAACTCCTAAGTCAAAATGAAATAGCCTAAGTTTCAAGGATAACTGCACATGAAAACATTGAATAATACAAGCAAGTAAATCTATACACAGATATTTAGTATCAAAGCCATCTGCACTACCTGATGGTCTATACGATTTTGGTCGACACGTTCCATGTGTATCGGACCACTTGCCTCTGCATCTGTAACAAAACTCGTACCTGCACCTACATGTGATATGTTAACAGCCTTCAGAATTCTCGACATACATCTTGCATTTGGGACATTTCTTCCAGCTCTTCTTCTTAGCAAGTATTTTGACTATCTCCTCCTCTTTCCCCTTTTTCTTGGGATGCAGCTTCTGAAACTCCTTACACGTGAACTCCGAATGCCAGGGGACACGTCATTTACCACAGACTGATCTCTTGCAAACAACACATTTAATCTTTGATATGATTCCCCCGGATTCATTTACTAGCATGGTCGAACAGTCAAGGAAAGGACAATGCAATTTCTGAGATTCGGGAATAAGTGACAATCAGAACAACTCATCCCACTGAACGAAATTAAAGCCCCAAAAAAGTTTCAGAACTGTAAAAGAAAATGTATACAAGACGAGAAGACGAAGTAAATAGGAGTAGAAATGCATAATTCTTATGTAGAACCGTAGCCCTAAAATGAAATAACTTACCGTGCCACCTATAGAAGAATGCGTATGCCATTGAATTAGAGTTCTCACAAACTTGACGCATCCGAATTTAATTGCAGAGGTAGAAGGAGATGAGTGGAGGTCGCAAGATAACGACTGCCATAGGCAGTGGTGGAGACCCTTGGAAGCAGCGACCTCGACCAACAGCAGGCTGAGTCGATCCATAAAAAGGGGAACAAAGGGAAAACTCTGATTGGGCCATTCTCACAGCAAGAAATTGCACCAGACAGCGATTGGGACCTCTTAAATAAATCAAATTGCGGTAGAAGATAACCAGCTAAAAAGACGCGAATCCGCCCATACGAAGAGTCACCGCGGCCAACATTAAACAGAAGAAGCCTCGGCGGTGGCGCTGTTCTGCCGGAGACACACGTGATTGAGGGAGCGGGTACACGTCGGAGGCAGAGAATCCGTCGATGGTGTGCTTTGGAAAGGAAGCCCAAAGCGGCGCCTATTAGAGCATGAAGAGGCCATGGAATTAGGGCACCATCGTCTTCCCGTTGCAAAGAAGATTTTTGAATTTTTTTGAGATAAAACAGATTGTTACATCCCAAGAGTGAGCAATGAACCTTCCTTTTTTACCGTTATTAGTGGAGTTGCTAAATCTGGGCATAAAAGCGAAATAGTTATATTGGGCCAAGGCCCATTAAGAGTAATTATGTACATTAGGCAGGCCAAGACAGAGGATTGGATGGAATCAGCAAAGAACACAGCAAGTGCGGCCCATGATGATTATTAGGCTTATTTAATTAATTATTGTAGTTTAAAATACTTTTTAATCATATATAGCTGTTTCATGGGACACTAATTTTATAAGCATAGTCGATGGCGATTTTGTTACGGTTCACAACATTTTGTTTTTTAGTCGCCAATTAAAATAGTCATTTAAATAAAGGATTATTGCGTTAAAAATCATGAACTTTCAACGGATTGCAAATTAATCCTGACCTTTATAAAATTACATAAAATTCCATGACCTTTCATATTTATGCAATTCGTACCCATCGTGCAGCTGAAGTCTGCCGACAGCTGACGTGGCGTTGACCTTGCCACGTCAGCTTTTAGTTGATGCAAGAAAAACTCTAACCTTTACTTAAATTGCAATTCAATCCCAACCTTTGAGATTTTGGCAAAAAATACCATCAAATTTTTATTTTTATTTTTAATCCCAACCTTTGAAAGTTCGTGGTTTTTAATGCCCATGAAAGGTCGTGGTTTTTTTCAACAGAGACAGGGCATCACGGGTTTCTGAGTTGCCCACCAGAGAAGGCGGCGCAACCCCAGTGCTGTGCAGCGGCCCCTGATCGCGATCCAAAGAAGGTTTGAAGCCACGAATCGGTGATGACCCAAGAGTGATGGCATCTAAGAAACTCTGGCTGGGCAAAGAAGGAAAAGTAGGGCCGACGAGATCTCTATTTGAAGGGACTGCCGGCATCGAGGATGACCCGGCTTGACCTGGCGATTCACCGATAAGGTGGCTGAGCGATGAAGGCAGATTAGAAATATTGTATGGATGTCCCATGGCCAACTGCTACTAAACCTAGTGAGAGGGGAGAGCATTTTCTAGTGAGAGAAAAATTGAGAACATCTTTTTCCGTAAAAATAACGAGAAAATAAGCATCAAAATGAAGGAAATATACATCAAAACGAAGGAAATGTTAATCGTAACGAGAAAATGAGCATCAAAATGAAGGAAATATGCATCAAAATGAAGGAAATGTTGATCAAAATAAGAAAATGAGCATCGAAACGAAGGAAATAATGATCGTAACAAGAAAATGAGCCTCAAATGAATGAAATGTGCATCGAAACGAAGAAAATATTGATCGTAACGAGAAAATGAGCATCAAAATGAAAGAAATATGCATCGACACGAAGAAAATATTGATCATAACAAAAAAATGAGCATCTAAATTTATAAAATATGCATCGAAATGAAGGAAATATTGATCATAATGAGAAAATGAGCATCAAAATAAAAGAAATATGAATTGAAACAAAGAAAATGATGATCGTAACGTGAAAATGAGTAACAAAATAAAGAAAATATGCATAAAAACGAAGGAAGTGTTGATCATAACGAGAAAATGAGCATCAAAATGAAGGAGATATGCATGAAATTGAAGGAAATTTATCGTAACGAGGAAAGGAGAATTAAAATGAGGAAATATGCATCGAAAAGAAGAAAATATTAATCGAAAAGAGAAAATGAGCATCGAAACGAAGGAAAGAATGATCGTAATGAGAAAATGAGATTCAAAATGAAGAAAATATGCATCGAAACGAAGGAAATATTGATCATAACGTGAAAATGATCATCAAAATGAAGGAAATATGCATCGAAACAAAGGAAATGTTAATCGTAATGAAAAAATGAGCATCAAAATTTAGGAAATATGCATCAAAATGAAGCAAATGTTGATCATAACGAGAAAATGAGCATCAAAATAAAAGAAATATGCATCGAAACAAAGAAAATAATGATCGTAACGTGAAAATAAATATCAAAATAAAGGAAATATTCATCAAAACTAAGGAAGTGTTGATCGTAACGAGAAAATGAGCATCAAAACGAAGGAAATATGCATCGAATTGAAGGAAATGTTTATCGTAACGAGGAAAGGAGAATTAAAATGAGGAAATATACATCGAAGAGTAAGAAATGTTAATCGAAACGAGAAAATGAGCATCGAAACGAAGGAAATAATGATCGTAATGAGAAAATGAGCCTCAAAATGAAGGAAATATGCATCGAAATGAGGGAAATGTTGACCGTACGAGAAAATGAGCATTGAAATGAAGGAAATATGCATCGAAACAAAGGAAATATTGATTTTAACGAAAAAATGAGCATCAAAATTTAGGAATTATGCATCGAAATTAAGAAAATATTAATCGTAACGAGAAAATGTGCATCAAAATAAAGGAAATATGCATCGAAACGAAGAAAATAATTATCGTAACGCAAAAATGAGTATCAAAATGAAGGAAATATGCATCGAAACTAAGGAAGTATTGATCGTAACTAGAAAATGAGCATAAAAATTAAGGAAATATGCATCGAAACGAAGGAAATATTTATCGTATTAAGGAAATTAGAATTAAAATGAGGAAATATGCATCGAAGAGAAGGAAATATTGATCGAAACGAGAAAATGAGCATCAAAAGGAAGGAAATAATGATCGTACTAAGAAAATAAGCCTCAAAATAAATGAAATGTGTATCGAAACGAAGGAAATATTGATCGTAACGAGAAAATGAGCATCAAAATGAAGAAAATATGCTTCGAAACCAAGGAAATATTGATATAACAAGAAAATGAGCATCAAAACGAATGAAATAATGATCGTAATGAGAAATTGAGCCTCAAAATGAATCAAATGTGCATCGAAACGAAGGAAATATTGATCGTAACGTTAAAATGAGCATAAAAATGAAGAAAATATGCATCGAAACGAAGGAAATTTTTATCGTTACGAGATAATGAGCATCAAAATAAAGGAAATATGCATCAAAACAAAGGAAGTGTTGATCATAACGAGTAAATAAGCATCAAAATAAAAAAAAATATGCACCGAAACAAAGGAAATGTTGATCGTAACGAGAAAATGAGCATTAAAATGAAGGAAATATGCTTCGAAATGAAGGAAATATTGATCGTAATGAGAAAATGAGCATAAAATGAGGAAATATGCATCTAAATTAAGGAAATGTTGAATGTATCGAGAAAATGAGAATCAAAATAAAGTAAATATGCATCGAAACGAGGGAGATGATGATCGTAACGAGAAAATGAGCATCAAAATGAAGGAAATATGCATCGAAACGAATAAAATGATGATCGTAACAAGAAAATAAGATTTAAAATGATGGAAATATTGATCGTAACGTAAAAAATGAGCATGAAAATGAAAGAAATATGCATCGAAATGAAAGAAATATTGATCGTAACAAGTAAATGAGCATCAAAATGAAGGAAATATGCATTGAAATGAAGGAAATATTGATCGTAAAGACAAAATGAGCATAAAAATTGAAGAAATATGCATCGAAATGAACGAAATATCGATCGTAACAAGAAAACGATGATAGAAATGAAGGAAATATGCGTCGAAATGAAGGAAATGTTGATCGTAACGAGAAAATTAGCATCAAAATGAAGGAAATATGCATCGAAACGAAGAAAATGTTTATCGTAACGAGGAAATGAGAATTAAAATGAGGAAATATGCATCGAAAAAAGGAAATATTGATCAAAACGAGAAAATGAGCATCAAAAGGAAGGAAATAATGATCGTAATGAGAAAATGAGCTTCAAAATGAATGAAATATGTATCGAAACGAAGGATATTTTGATCGTAACGAGAAAATGAGCATCAAAATGAAGGAAATATGCTTCAAAACGAAGGAAATATTGATCTAACGAGAAAATGAGTGTTGAAACAAATGAAATAATGATCGTAACGAGAAAATGAGCTTCAAAATGCATGAAATGTGCATCGAAACGAAGGAAATGTTGATCGTAACGTGAAAATGAGCATCAAAATGAAGGAAATATGCATCGAAACGAAGAAAATATTGATCGTAATGAGATAATGGGCATCAAAATTTAGGAAATATGCATCAAAATTAAGGAAATGTTGATCTTAACGAGAAAATGTGCATCTAAATAAAGGATATATGCATCGAAACGAAGAAAATCACTACAAGAAACTGTCTGTTTACCAACGGAAAATTCCATCGGTAAACAGTGAAAAATTCATCGCTAACTTAGTTACCGATGGAAATGAATCTGTCGCAAAAACCTGCGTCGGTAATTTTTTAGCGACGAAATTTTAAATCCGTCGGTAATTACCGATGAATTTTTTCGTCAGTAAAAAAAGATATTCGTTGGTAATCAAACAATACAAACTCGTCGGAAGTGATAATATAGCGACGATTTTACCAACGGATTTTTTCATCGGTAAATTAGAGACGGAAAAATCCGTCGGTAAATTATGTATATTTTTAAAAAAAATAAAATTTGCTGACAAAATTTTCCATCGGTAATTTAAATTTAAATTACTATATTATATTTTAAATATAAATACCCATAAAATAATTAAATTTCATATTAAATAATCCTTCAAAACACTACTTAATATAAATTATTCATCTAATATAATATTCAAATTATAAAATCTCCACAATCCAAATTCACCACAAAATATTCAATTCTAATAATTCTACTAAATCATGGATACAAAATATTTGACTAAATGATCTTCATTATAAATTCTCCTAAATTGGCATCAGCATATACATCAGTTTGCAGTCGATTGGCACATCGAATCCCCGAGTGCATTTGATTATTTTTGTTCCTGATAATGTAAAAAAAATCATACAACACCAATTACTAACTATTCATACCATTATCTGATGTCAGAAAAACAAAGAAAGAAATCATAACTAATCATGAAGCAATTACTAAGCATTGGTACTCATATTGTTGTTGAGACAGAGAAAGAATCATTTAGGATTTGTTGGTATAATCTAGCAAGTACATATAATGGGCATGCTGAGAATTTGATGATTAAATGTCTTAAGTACATATCGAAGCAAAGACTTATATCCCCAATGAGAAGGATGTTATTGATCTAGTAATGGCAATGGGGAAATTTACGCGTAATATAATTTATTTCATGTCAAAAGCTTGGTGTAAACAATGAATATGCTATTGTTGATTGGGGAAGCTATCTGAGATGAAATGGTTATTGATTCTTGTAACATAATTAGGGTTGATATGCAGTAGACCATCTATGTACTCATGCAGTTCATGCATAGTTATTGGAAGTTAATCTCAAAGTAATGTTCATAATATTTGCTTGATCTTAAAGAGCAGGTAAGGCATTTTATATAAAAGTGGGACTAATTTAAAAAATTGAAGGCTCACTATTAGGAAATTCAACTATTTTTTTTTTCAAACACCCCATTATAATGAAGACAGAATATTAAAAGTTCATCTAACCTCAGAAGGGACAAAATGAGTGACAAGCCCTGATGCAACTTATTAAGAGCCATTCAGCCTTGCACAGGCACTACACCAAAAATGCTGATAGATATCGGTTTTTAACCGATGTCTATTTCACCAAGTAGCCAATGTTGAAGCCCCTGATGTTAAAGTGGGCGCTGATAGACATCGATTTTTAACCGATGTCTTTTCCATTATATAAACATCGGTTGCACTCTTTGACATTGATTTTCCACCGATGTCTTTCAACGAAAAGACATTTGTTGCACTCTTTGACATCGGTTTTTGATCGATGTCGTTCAATGTAAAGATATCGATTTTCACACAAAATACATCGATTTTTAACCGATGTCTTTCATCGAAAAGACATCGGTGATGACCCATTAGACATCGCCTAATTACTGATGTCTCAACACTAATCGACTTCGATTGGGTAGTTAGACATCGGTTAAAAATCGATGTCTTTCAATGGAAAGACATCGGTGATGACTCTTTAGACATCGCCTATTTATTAATGTCTTAACACTGATCGACATCGGTTGGGTTGTTAGACATAGGTTAAAAACCGATGTCTTTCATAGGAAAGACATTAGTTTTTAAACATTAAACATCGATTTATTTATGATATCTATCAACGTAATGACATCGGTTTGTACACATTTCACATCGCTTTTCCACCGATCATCAAATCTCAAATCTAAATCTTAAATTCATAAAAAAATAAAAACATGTCAATAATCTAATCTCAAATAAATTCAAACATTTCCAAATCAATCTATACAACATTAAAACATCTCCAAGTCATCAAATCCCAAGTACATTAAAACATGTCCAATCATCCATTCCTAAAAATAAATTAAAATTGTCCAAAATATATCTAAATCATCCATTTTCAATTCTAAATGCACTATGCAAAATCATCCTAAAATAAACATGTAGGCATCAGATCAATATCACCAATACTTCTCGAACAAATACTTGGAACAAATTGCACTGCTTTCTAGAAACTTGACATCCTGCCATGCCAAAACAACTTGTAAGAAAACGCAAGATACAAGAATTAAAGAAATAAATTCATCAACAATGATTTGCATGCTTTGCTCGAATAATCACAGTAAAAATATATCACGAAAAAACTGTTCCTGGACACCACTAATTAATTACTCATATCATCATCCACTCGTTACAATCTTAATTATTATAATATCATGCCATAAAGATCACTATTATCATTCATTAGTTTATAAAATATTTAGAGATGCATACACTATTGAACATTCTGGTCGCCAATTATTACCTTACGTACTCAAACCATATTTTTTAGAACACATTCAGCTCATTCTGCTCGCACTTCATCAATTTCAGCATCAGTGTAAGTGTCTTGCATGAACTATAATACACAAACACAAAAAACAATTATTATTCAATCATAACCAATTTATCAGCACAATGATCTTACTTACCAATGATTGAATTGAGTTGATATCTAATTTTATATCGGATTCCAATATTTGTTTCATGTATCGCATTACAAAAAAACCACATCTAACTTCATCTTGTGCTTTGGAGCTTATATTAAAAACATAACATGAACAAATTAAACTAATATGAAATTGAAATTAAGCCAACCAACCACTTATTGTTGTACCTTAATTACTTTCCACGTAGCATATTTTTTCTTCTTCTTTGCATCTGTACTTGCATTAAACATACGTAGAGCCCTTCCAATGCATGATAAAAAATATTAGTAGAATTCATAATAATAATAATAAATAAAATTTTTTGTAAAGTATTATTTTTCGAGAAACATGGGTGGATGAAACAATAACATACATGTCAATGACTTGTTTCCACAAACTATCATTAATGCCATCATGATAGGGATCTATTAAGCAAAGCTCCTCCTTGTGTGGAAAGATAATAGTGAGAATCCAGTGGTTACTATAACATCAATGTCATCTCTTTCGTATTTTTGTAAATAACAGCTTGTATTCTCTCAATACGTACAAGGATGTCACTATTTATTACTTTATCACCACTTTTACTCCTTGGAAGATTAATAAATGATGTTGGGGTAATGTTACCCCAACACCCCTCACTCGACCTCCATGTTCACTCGTTTCAAGAGCTTTAGCAAGAATACCATTCTTGATCCCATGGATTTGTTGGGATCCACTTTTTATCTCTTCTATGCATTCATTCTGTAATAGAAATGATTTGGAAAATATATCAGCGCACATTTATTATATTTTGAGTCCAACCTTGTTTATGTTTTTGTCAAGCACTCATCTCATTTACTTACTATCTTAGCCACTTTTTCACTGAGTTCTTCTCCTTCAACTTCTCCTTTTTTATTTTTTCTGCTCTCAATCCAGAGGGTAGCTCTATCAATCTCTATATGGCCAATCAGCTTTGAGGGCTAAATAAAAAAAATGATATTATAATATTTAGTTGAAAATAAAATCGTAATTAAATGTTAACAAACTAATAAGATCTGAAAAGTGACTAGATATTGGAACTATACATTTTCTTCTGCATAGTTTGCATAACATTTGCGTGCTAATCTAAGGGATATTTGTTTCGTTCCTAAATTTTTTATGATTTTCTCTCTCAATCTGAAGAATCAAACAAATATGAAAGATAGAAGATTAGCTAATGTTACATAACAAATAATGAAATATACTTAAACATTGTTATATTTAGTATATGTACCTTAAACCCCTAGGATAAGCGAGTAAGACAAACTCACTCCAATCAGCTGGAGTAATGTGGATATATTCATTAGGTGGATTTATCAGCTCACTTTTGGTTTTTTCAGAAATATATCGTTTGTTCAGCATTGTTTTAAATTGTCTCCACTTAAAGGAAGCAGATTTCAAACACCCCTTTCTCCAGCAAGTGTCAACATTGAAATTCAGCTACAAGATGAAAATTAAGATATCATGAGACATACCGTATACATAAATTATTATAACATAATCTTTTACTTACATTGATGGCAGCCCATATTTGCTTTTTATCATCCTCTGGTACTTTCTTCCAATTTTTATATGTAATCTTCACCTTTTCTCTCACAAGAACACCAATGTAACTTTGCATCTCATTAGCATTTTTTCCAATTGGTATTCAATTGTGATTAAACTTCACTTTTTTCTTGATTCCACTAGTTCTCTCAATAGCCAAGACGTGCATGTGTGTCGGTCCTCTTTTGTTTCCAGATTTGGTTTTCTGTCCACTTACTGTGCTCGATGGTATGTTTTTTCTACAATTTCTTCCACGTGCTCATTAATGTTCTTTGCTTCTTTAGTAAATTTTTCTAGTCGTGGTATTTTACTTTTACGACCAGCCATACCTAAAACCAGAATTTGACACATTAAAGATTAAAACAAATATAAGAGATACGAAAAGATAAATATCAATGCAAAATAAACATCATATATTAAAATATGCATAATTAAAAAAATGTGTTAAACGGTAGTGCAAAACATTGTACTATAAGTTGCAACTGTGTCCAAATGTAAACATATTTATGATTTTGGATTATCAATCCAAATGTCGTCACAATCTTTACGCATGCAACATGGTTCATCTTCATCTCCAATGATGAGATCTATTGATGGTAATCCTCTACTAAAGCCTTGATTGGTGATCGGTCCTTCTTCTAAATCACCGCTCTCTGTGTCAACAACATACTCCCTTGCCGGAGATGCAAGCATAACACACCATGTTGGATCTGTAGGATCCTCCAGATAGAACACTTGTTTAGCAAGAATACCCAATATAAAGGAATCATCTTTGAATCCTATTTTGTGCAGATCTCCCAATGTGAAACCAAGCTCATCAACTTTGATGCCAGTATTATTGTCCACCCAATTACATTTAAACACTGGTATTTGAAAATGTAGATATTCCAACACCTATATTTCATCAATAACACCACAAAAGATCATATCACACACAATGGGATTTTTGTCTTTTGCACTAGAGAATTGCATGGTTTCTGCAACTAAGCTTACGCCACTGTTTTGAGTGAATAACATATTGTCAGGTTCTTTTGTATTAAAGGTTACCCCATTAATGTGATAACTATGATACTTGAACACGTTGAAGCTAAGTCCACGAGCTAGAACTTTCATCCTTGTGGAATGATGATGACCAAATGATGATGACCAGAATGTGAGTGCTCATCATTATCAACCTATATTGTAGACTTTATATTAAAACGGTATTTTCATTTAAGCATAATTCATAATAATATAGTGTAATATAATATTTATAGTACTTACACAATCTCGCAACCATCTTATGAATAATTTATTGTGTTGATCTTGTAACCATTTCTTGGTCCTTGATCTAGAGTAGAATGTAGATTTCAAGTGCTCCATACGTTCACTAATGATAAGACCTTCATATAAGAGTCCTAATAAAAAATGATTTCACGAATATAAAGTTATTTGTAAGATTAATTATCGAATGTAAGGGTCTGCCTCTGCTTCATTTGTTAATACATGGAGATGTGCTTGCTCCAATTCCTTCTTGCTCACACGGACCACTTGAGGGGTTGATAATGCCTTGGTGGGCTCTATCTTGTGAGGCTTATTTAGAATTCTGACTATACTCACTTTTGATAAATAGTCCGAGCAAAATTCAACCGCCTCCTCTGCAATATAACATTCAGCTATACACCCTTCTAGGTGATTGTGGTTTCTCACATAGCTCTTCAAGACTTTCATGTATCTCTCGAATGGATACATCCATCTATACCATACGGGCCCACAATACCTAACCTCACGCACAAGGTGAATACATAGATGTATCATGATATCGAAGAATGAAGGAGGAAAATACTTCTCAAGTAAACACAAAGTAATGGCAATCTTGTCTTCCATAGCATCCAACTTCGACACATCTATCACCTTACTGCAAAGTTCATTAAAGAAAAAACATAATCGGATGATGGCATGCCTAATATTATCGGGCAAGACGCCACGAATTGCAACTTGAAGTAACTGTTGCATTAAATTGTGACAATCATGCGACTTGACGCCAACAAACTTTGAATCCTCAGTCGAAGCCAACTTTTTAAAATTGGAAGAATAACATATTGGCAACTTCATTTTACTCAAAGATTCACACACTTTAATATTTTCTTCCCTACTCAATGTGTACACAACAGGAGGCAAATATGTTCTTCTTTCCTGAACGACAGGTGCCAACTCAAGCCTCAGATTCATAGCCACAAGGTTGTTTCTTGCTGCCACTCCATCCTTCGTTTTTCCAGAAATATTAAGTAGTGTACCAATTAGACTATCACAAACATTCTTCTCAATGTGCATAACATCAAGGATATGTCTTACATGTAGATGTTGCCAATACTCAAGTTGAAAGAATGTTGATGGCTTCTTCCAACATGAGTTACATACATCTTCTTTCTTCTTAACACCCCTGCCTTTTATCTTTTTACCCTTTTTCTCTCTGCCCCATTTACACTTGATTTTAGAAACACTTTTGAAAACCTCTTTTCCAATAAATGCTTTTGGGGCTAAGTTGTGCTGAGCTTTACCATTAAATGCTTTCTTTTGCCTTAACATACGATGTTTTTTCTTTAATAAAAATCCTATAATCCATATACACTATCTTTTTACTATGCTCTAGCCTAACGCTATACGTGGACTCACTGCAGACTGGACATGCTTGATACCCTTTTGTGTAGCTACCTGACAAGTTACCATTTGCTGGAAAGTCGTTGATCGTCCATAATAGGACAACTCTAAGAAGAAAGAATTCATCTTGATATGCATCATTACATTAATGCCAACCCATAAGCATTGCAGGTCCTTGATCAAAGGGGCCAAGTAAACATCAATGTCATTTCTAGGTTGCTTAGGGCCCGAGATCAAAAGTGTTAGCATCATAAAATTTCTCTTCGTAAACAACTCTGGATGCAAATTGTATGTGATTAGTAAAATTGGTCAGCAACTGTACTTTGATGACATGTTTCCATTAGGATTGATCCTATCTGCTGACAATGTCAATCTAAGATTTCTTTTGTCATCGTCAAATGACCATTTACGATCAATGATTTTCCAATTTGGTGAATCTGCAGGATGACCAAGGGAACCATCGCAAACTCTCTCATCTGCATGCCATCTTAGTTGTTTTGACACATTCTTATTATGGAACATTCTTTGAAATCTCGGAATAGGTGGGAAGTACCACAACACTTTCTCCGGCACTTTATCTCTAACCTCTCCATTCTTACACATCTTCCACCTCGAATCCCCACAAGTAGGACATCTAGAAAGATCCTCATATTATTTGCGATACAAGATGCAATCATTGGGGCATGCATGAATTTTTTGATAATTCATCCCCAATGCCGCCAAGCTCTTCTTTGCCTCGTACAACTTTAGAGGTAATTCTTTATTAGAAGGGAGCATCTCTCCTAACAATTAAAGCAACTCGTTCATACTCTTATCGCTCCAACTATATCTTGCCTTCAAGTTATATAGTTTCACGATGGCTGACAACTTGGTGAACTTTGTGCATCCAGGATATAAAGTTTTTTCTGCATCCTCAACTAGTTTCTTCAGTTTATCAGGATTTGCACTCTCATCATAGGCATCGTGCACCATATCATCAAGGGGTTCATCAGGAACGTATTCATGTTCAGCCTGATCAACGTGATCACTATCATTATCCCTAGCAAACACACCAGAAGTTGGTTCTCCATGTCATATCCATGTTGTGTATGTCATATCAATATCATTAGTTAACAAATATGCCCTTATGACCTCTATATCACCTCTCCTTAGATTTCCACGCTTTGAACAAGGGCACGATATGACACTAGAACCGACATTTTCCTTTGCAAATTGCAAGAAATTATCTACTCCTTTATTGTACTCAACTGATAATCGATCTTTATGAACCCATGTTTTATCCATTTTTTTATGTCAGTTCTACTTAACCTGGGCTACAATAAATTAGTGGCAGATATCAGTAAACCTTGCAACAATTAGAGAAAGTAGGGCCAATCACATGGAACGACTGTATATTTTTTCCAAAATTATATATGAATTAAAGTTATTAAATATCGAATATAGTGCTTCATATATTCCATCCTAGCTAATTAAAAACATCATTTCATTCCCTCTCTTGCACTGCCACTCATCCATATCATACATGCACGTAAATTCATCCTTAGAAACCTTAACCAATAATACAGAATTAAGTCACACGATGGAATATTGTGAAGCAAAATGGAATATCGATCATCACTCAGAATTTATATAATTTGTTCAATTGAAACAAAAATAGGTGAAGTCATTTTTCGTGGAAAGAAAAAAAATTAAGATTTTTTCAAATAAAATGAATTGAGAGAAACAAGTTAGTATATAGAGGATTTATAAATTCACCAAGCAAATCAAATGACGAGAAAAATAACAATAGAGCAAATGAATATTACACTAAAATGAATATTACTTAAATCCAAATCAAATAATGTGAGGCAACTCATTTAAAGAGTATTGATAATACTTACTTCTGCAATCACCAAGGCAATGCTGCAAGTACTGAGTTACGAAGCTCAAGCTAGTTCAATGTGGAACCTATTTTAATCAATGAAAAAAAATTTGTTCAGATAAGGGGAAAAATTATTTAGATGGTAAACCATATAATATCATTAATCAGATCTTTATTTTTTTTCCAAATTTTAATTACTCTTATGTCGATATCATCAATTTTCAAAAACTTAAGTGTTGTATCCAATAAAAAAAATACACTAATAACTTGGAAAGGTAAAAGGTTTTGACAGAAAATGACTTGAATTCAAAAGAAACAAGTATAAAGTCATTAAAAAGGAATTTAAAAAACTTCTTATGACCACTCGTATCTTATTCAATTACGAGTTCAAAAAATAATAATCATGTTCTTAAAATTTACACTTATAAAAGGATAAAATAGAACAAATCAAAACAGAGTAGATTTCATAAAATTCTTTTTCAAATAAAAAAGGAAAAGAAAATTTGTAGACTAAATTTAAATTGGGAATCTTAAAATATTATTCCCAAATTAAAACAGATGTAATAAATTTTGATCATTACAAAAGATCTCTCCACAATATTAAATCTTTGTGGTTACATAAAATGTAATTTCTGGTTCCTCACGTAATCTCATAAATATAATGTGGATTTTCTTGTTCAATATTCAGAAACTAGAAACTAAAAGGCATCTTTACATATCTCAAAAATAGCTTTCTTTCCTCCTTCCCTTTTCACTTTATTCAATTTACAACTGATTCAACAATAAAAATACAAAGGGAAATCCATACCCAGAAACACAAGATTTGGAATACGTAGCCCAACAAGAAACAAAGAAATAGGGAATAGAGTTCTTAATTAAACAATCCAAAATCAAATGTAGACACAATTCTTTCAAGAAGATTCAAACCCCATTCGATATTATCTAGAAGGCCAACTATTTCTACCCCCTGGAACTAAAGTCAAGAGTCAATCTACATAAAAAATAACTGCATAATAGCAAATCAAGGGTTCAAGCCCTCCCATATGCTATCATCCTAGTTTGTTAGACAAGTTGACTTCTGTAATGAGGGTCGAGGATAAAACTAATCTTATTTTTTAAAATATTTTAAACCATCTCCACCGGATAGAATACTTACGCATCAGAAATAGCAATCCAGATGCAATTTGATGACTTTTTCACAATAGAATGACAAAAGCAAAATCTAATTAGCAATTATAAGTATCACAACTCTATTTAATAAATCAACACTATGTGCAAGATGTACAATCACACAGAAATTACAACATAAATCAACATTTCCAATTACCTTCGGTCAAGCACACCAAGATATAGGGCGATATGGACAAATTTCTCCAGTTGGAATTCACACAGTAGGAAGAAGCCTCAAAATGTGAACACTGGAAGCATCCAGTGATGAAAAACTTAGAGAGAGAGAGTAGGTGTCGGAGAGAATGAGAGAGGAGGATTAAGACTCGTTAAGAATACTCAAATCGTTAAAAAATTTGTCCCAACTGCATTCTACAGCGAAGCATAAATGGGCCAGCTCCTTTCGGGCCACCCGAATGACGGCAACGATGGTGAAATTTCTCTGTTGCTTTTTTCGGGATTGAGAAATTTTTACTGTCAATGATTTTTCTCTGTTGAGTGACCTATTGGGATGAATTTTTCTAAGTGTCTAGGCGGGATAATGAAATGGGTTGGAGGGAATTAGGGTTTGCTTTGTAAAAAAATTACTAATACTTATCTTTTCAAATTTTCTAACAAAATGAAACTCTCCTTGCTGGTTAAGACATAGGAATGCAAGCCTAAGAGTCAGGTTCGAATTCCCATAAAAAAATAATTTAACTTTTAAAATACATCGTAAAAAAGACATCGGTTCTGCAGAACCGATGTCTATCAGTGAAGTTTTAAAGGAGCCGATGTCTATTGGGGAATACACATCACAAAAAAGACATCGGTTTTAATAACCGATGTTTATCAATGAATTTTTTTTAATTTTAAATAAACATCGTAGAAAAGACATCGGTTATTAAAAATCGATGTCTATCAGTGCAATTTTTTATGAGTTGCGAATAGACATGGGTAAAAAGACATCGGTATATGAAAACCGATGTCTATTAGCGTATTTTTATAGGAAACCGATGTCTATCAGCATACTTTTTTGCTAATAGACATCGGTTTAAGAAAAGACATCGGTTTTTATCAAAAAGACATCATAAAAAATTTTATGCATAATCGATGTCTATTCGGCGATGTCAATCATCATTTTTGGTGTAGTGAGGTTAAGTCCAAATATTCACCCAAACGAGCACGTCACTCTGAGAAAGAAACATCTTCATGAAGTTAAGGGAAATGTGCATTGTTATCTCAACAACTAAATTATCATCTTACCAAGATGCCCAGGGAGACGTGAAAGCATGTATGAAAAATCATAGTCAGTGTGAAAGCCAAAACTAGCCTCTGGAGCTGCAAAAATGTAGCTAAACATTCATTATAGATACGGCGTAAAATCATTAGAACCCATAATAATGCCAATTTATGGGGAAAATAGAAAGGAAACTATACTAACTGTCTTCGCTGTAATGATAGAGAACTTCATTGGGACCATAAAAGATGCAGCTCCACCCATGGAAATTCCAAAAACTAGAGCAAGCTGACACAGTCACTATAATTATTGTTTTATATAAATTGACTTCGAAATCTGATCTAATATCTACACCATCTTCCTTCCATGTGGTAAGTTTCGATAATACCTATATTTTTTATATTTGTGGATGTGATAATAGGGCCAATACATTCTGTAAACAACTTCAAGACTTGGATCCTCCGAAAAGGAACACAAAAGGAAAGTGAATCGTAAAGTCATACTTCTAGTAATGCCCATGGATAAATAATCTAACTCGAGTTCTTGTATAATTCAACACTCACTCGACATTATTCCATAGTAGAAAATTTTGAGATCTCATCCAGTGGAGAAAGCAAGACCAGTTCCCCAAAGAAACTATATATTTTGAGCTAAACTATAACTATATAAAATTACTTGAACAAAACTAATAATCTTTGTGATAAAGTACTGCATGCAAGTTACCCTATACAATCAATTTAACTATAATTCATACAGCTCTATAATATCTTGCAGTTATTATTATTTTTTCCCTTCCAGACATAAATTCTGAAATAAAATGAAAATATGAATCTTAAGCGTCACAAACCCAACATTTTCCACTTCCACTGCAACAGAGTTGAGCACATGATTCACATAGACGAACTTCTACCCATTTTGACTGCAATATCATCGGCAATAAAAGTATATTAGGTTTCACTAGATCAAAAAATAAGTACATTTAGTCTATTTATAAAAATGATTATATAGCTATTAACTTGTGGCTTTAACTTATTAGGTGAAACTCACACTAAGTTTTTGTAGGAATACTCAAATCAAATAAATTACTCACATATCACATAATTTTCACTCAATAATTATAGGTCAACTACATAATGAAATAGAAGTATAAGAATTTTTTATTTAGTTTGGCCTGTTAGCGAAACTAGGACACAACCACAAAATTTTATAATGGAATTTCTATATATCATTAATTTATGGAATATTACCTTAGGTATAATTAATAATTAATTCTAATATAATAGAATTTTAGTTAATTTTTCTCATCTGAACATGAGTTAATTAAATAAAGAAGACCATACTGCCGAATTAAAAAGATTTGAGAATATACACATATTATATACTCCATATTTGACAAATAAAATATACGTTGATATTATTTGACAAATTAACCTAATCGTTCTTCCATATTTAGCAGACATCCTCATCATGATAAATACCACCATATATGTTATCTTAATTTTTCTAATAGTATACATTGAATTAATATCCTTCTACCAACTATTAAAAAGGGATTTAATCTTTTCATCAATTCATTTATTTACATTATAATTATAATAAATATATATAATAAGATTTAGTTAAAAAGTTAACTATTATGAAGCAAACTGAATTTTATCCCAATTTTATTCATTTCTTTGTGTTCTAGTTTGCATTTTTATGCTCCTAAATTGCCATTCTCTCACCTCTCTCTCCCTGTACACTACCAAAATATATTGATTTCGTAATTATTTTTTAAAATTTGAAATATAATATAATTAATTTCAAACTCCAATGATGGTTTTTCATCAATCAGGTATAGCTTTTTCTTTAAAAGAATAAAATTTTGTTAGAAAGAATAAGAAAATAAATGCTCAAATCTCATTCATTCCAAAACTTCAATAACTCTCTCAAGAATAAAATATTTTGCAAGATGTTTTAAATAATTAAAGTTAAACAACACAACATCTGAAAGATTTTTGCAAATACTTCAAGAACCTACGACATAACCACACTAACTAAATGAAGAAATCATATTACAAAATAAATAAAGAAAACCATATTATACAATAACTATATAAATGAAGAAAACCATATTATACAATAATTATTAATTAGTAGAAATACCTTATCAACTTATCCTAATCCAGCCATGATATCTAGTCCCTGTTTTTCAAGCATCACCGCCCAGTGCTTCGCTGCCGAAGAACGAAAACTGTTATTTATTATATCAATTACGCAAAAACGTGCCTATTGTCAACGATTCACACAGAAAAGCGAAAGCAAGGCAGTGATTCAAGAGTCGATCATTTATATTATTCAAAATTAATCATACAAAAAAAACGTTAAAATTGGCAAGAAATACAGACCCATAACTAAAAAATTCATAATCGAATAGGACAGGAGTAACTTACAATAGTTTCTTGAGAGATCCAATCTTCCACATTAGTTAGACTTCATTGCTCATCCAAAACTGAAAGCAGTCTTAATCTTGGAACACTCGCACTAAGGCAATTTTCATGGAGGAGAGAGAATGTTAATAAAGAGGGACCATGTTCATTATCAATCTCAGTAAAGGCATCTCTCATGTCCTCCTTCCTACCACCGTATGTATAACAATGCAGCACAATTAAAAAAATTAAAGAAGTAAATTACACATACACTCAATCAAATTTAGGAAAATGAAATCCCTTCAACCCCTTTATTAAATTTTGTGTGACAAGTAAAGTAATTAATAGACCTAGAGAAGAGATTATTGTTCCTTTAATCGAAGTGGAACATGAAAAAAACAAATCTTGATACACTTATACAACATGTATCACATTATATCTCGAAAACGACGACAAAATAAATGTAATGAATACTGCATTACCAACACTGTCCCAAAATAATACAAAAACAGATGGAGGGAAATAGGAGCCCTAAGTTGATATGTTAGGGTTTTGGTTCAAAGAAGAAGAAGAGAGTGAAAGCTGGAGGGAATGCCTTACACTATGGGAATGCCTTAGGCTTAGGGTTTCGCATTTCCGGCACTGCTGCGGCTGACGCGCTCGGCTGGTGTTCGTGAAGTTAGCGGCAATCAGTGGCGAGCGGTTAACGTTGGGCAGCGTACGTATGGTCAAAGGAACTAGGTCCGACAGCGGATTGACGAGGCTGACGGGTGCGCGGCGGTGAAGAAACGAGAGAAAGAGTAGGGAAAGGGAGTGCAAGGAGGAGAGGGAGAGAATGGCTTAGTAGAGAAGGATTGTCGTCGATCTCGACCTGCGACAGTAGAAGCGGCGACTTTTCCCGGGATAGAAGGAGAAATCGGGAGAAGAAGGGTTCTGATGGAATTGGGGGTGAAGCCGTATTTAGCGATATATACCCTATTTTTATTACTCTTAGGATTATCGACGGATTAAACCCGTCGGCAAATTAAAATAAAAATTCATATATTTACCGACGGAATTATTTCGTCGGTAAATTAAAAACTAAAATTAATTTTTTTTAAAATAAAATTTGATATATTTAGCGACGGATAATTCGTCGGTAAATTGAAGACTAATTTAATTTTTAAAAAATAAAATTTGATATATTTACTGTACGGATTAAATCCGTCGGTAATTTAATGACTAAAATTAATTTTCTTTTAATAAAAAATTTATATATTTACCGATGGAAAAAATTCATCGGTAAATTAAAAACTAAAATTATTTTTTTAAAATAAAATTTAAAATATTTACCGACGGATAAATCCGTCGGTAATCTTTTGGAATTTATTCCCTCCAAAATATCGACGGATTTACCGATGGAAAAAAAATTCGTCGCTAATTCCGTCGGTAATCCATCGTAAAAATCATCAGAATTTTTTATTGATAATTTTTTAAAAATAAATCCCATTAAATAAATAAACCGTCAGTAATTCGTCCATAAATCGTCGGTAATTACCGATGATTTTTTTCCATCGGTATATCCGTCGGTATTCTGGCACTTTCTTGTAGTGAATGATGATCGTAACGCAAAAATGAGTATCAAACTATGCAATATTATTAAAAAAAATAAAAATAGAGAAAAGGGAACAAAGGATAAAGATGTTGTGGGATGACAAAGCTAAAAATAGTCAAACAAGAGGCCCAAAAAAAAAAGCTCTTGCAAAGAGCTTTAACAAAAATAGAGCTAAGCTAAAAATAAGTGTTATATATTTTTCTTTGTAAGTCTGCTCCAATCTTGTTTACTCGCGACATTCCAAATATCCGGAGGTTTACTCTGATGCTTTGCTGTTTGGGAACGAGTAACCGGTTTAGAAGTCGGAATATATCTAACGCGAAAATGAGTATCAAAATAAAGGAAATATGCATCGAAACGAATGAAATGTTGATCATAACGAGAAAATGAGCATCAAAATTTAGGAAATATGAATCAAAAGGAAGGAAATGTTTATCGTATTAAGGAAATGAGAATTACAATGAGGAAATATGCATCGAAAAGAAGGAAATATTGATCAAAACAAGAAAATGAGCATCGAAAGGAAGAAAATAATGATCGTAATGACAAAATGAGCCTCAAAATGAATTCAATGTGTATCGAAACGAAGGAAATATTGATCGTAACGAGAAAATGAGCATCAAAATGAAGGAAATATGCTTCGAAACAAAGGAAATATTGATCAAATGAGAAAATGAGCATCGAAACGAATGAAATAATGATCGTAATGAGAAAATAAGCCTCAAAATGAATCAAATGTGCATCGAAAGTAAGGAAATATTAATCATAACGTGAAAATGAGCATCAAAATGAAGGAAATATACATCGAAATGAAGGAAGTTTTGATCGTAACGAGATAATAAGCATCAGAATAAAGGAAATATTAGTTAAAACAAAGGAAGTGTTGATCATAACGAGTAAATGAGCATCAAAATAAAGGAAATATGCACCGAAACAAAGGAAATGTTGATCGTAACGAGAAAATGAGCACTAAAATGAAGGAAATATGCATCGAAACGAAGGAAATGTTGATCGTAACGAGAAAATGAGCATAAAAATGAGGAAATATGCATTTAAATTAAGGAAATATTGAACGTATCGAGAAAATAAGCATCAAAATAAAGTAAATATGGATCGAAACGAAGGAGGTGATGATCGTAACGAGAAAATTTGCATCAAAATGAAGGTAACATGCATCTAAACGAAGAAAATGATGATCTTAACAAGAAAATGAGATTTAAAATGATGGAAATGTTGATCGTAACGTGAAAACGAGCATCAAAATGAAAGAAATATGCATCGAAATGAAGGAAATATTGATCGTAACGAGAAAATGAGGGTCAAAATGTAGGAAATATACTTTGAAACGAAGGAAATATTGATCGTAACGTAAAAATGTGCATCAAAATTGAAGAAATATGCATCGAAATGAACAAAATGTCGATTGTAACGAGAAAACGAGGATAAAAATAAAAGAAATATGCATCGAAATTTATGAAATGTTGATCGTAACGAGAAAATGAGCATCAAAATGAAGGAAATATGCATCGAAACAAAGGAAATGTTAATCGTAACGAGAAAATGAGCATCAAAATGAAGGAAGTATGCTTTGAAAAGAAGGAAATATTGATCAAAACGAGAAAATGAGCATCGAAACGAAGGAAATAATGATCATAACAAGAAAATGTTCCTCAAATGAATGAAATATGAATCGAAACCAAGGAAATGTTGATCTTAACAAGAAAATGAGCATCAAAATAAAGGAAATATGCATCGAAACGAAGAAAATATTGATCTTAACGAAAAAATGAGCATCAAAATTTAGGAAATATACATCGAAATGAAGGAAATGTTGATCATAATGAGAAAATGAGCATCAAAATAAAAGAAATATGCATCAAAACAAAGAAAATGATGATCGTAACGTAAAAATGAGTATCAAAATAAAGGAAATATGCATCAAAACTAAGGAAGTGTTGATCGTAACGAGGAAATGAGCATCAAAATAAAGGAAATATGCATCGAATTGAAGGAAATGTTTATCGTAACGAGGAAAGGAGAATTAAAATGAGGAAATATGCATCGAAAAGAAGGAAATGTTAATCCAAACAAAGAAATGAGCATCGTAACGAAGGAAATAATGATCGTAATGAGAAAATGAGCCTCAAAATGAAGGAAATATGCATCGAAATGAAGGAAATGTTGATCGTAACGAGAAAATTAGCATCGAAATGAAGGAAATATGCATCGAAATGAAGGAAATGTTAATTGTAACGAGAAAATGAGCATCAAAATGAAGGAAATATGCGTCAAAAAGAAGGAAATATTGATCGAAACAAGAAAATGAGCATCGAAACGAAGGAAATAATGATCGTAACAACAAAATGAGCCTCAAATGAATGAAATGTGAATCGAAACCATGGAAATGTTGATCTTAACGAGAAAATGAGCATCAAAATAAAGGAAATATGCATCGAAACGAAGAAAATATTGATCTTAACGAAAAAATGAGCATCAAAACTTAGGAAATATACATCGAAATGAAGGAAATTTTGATCATAACGAGAAAATGAGCATAAAAATAAAAGAAATATGCATCAAAACAAAGAAAATGATGATCGTAACGTGAAAATGAGTATCAAAATAAAGGAAATATGCATCAAAACTAAGGAAGTGTTGATCATAACGAGGAAATGAGCATCAAAATGAAGGAAATATGCATCAAATTGAAGGAAATGTTTATCGTAACGAGGAAAGGAGAATTAAAATGAGGAAATATGCATCGAAAAGAAAGAAATGTTAATCCAAACAAAGAAATGAGCATCGTAACGAAGGAAATAATGATTGTAATGAGAAAATGAGCCTCAAAATGAAGGGAATATGCATCGAAATGAAGGAAATGTTGATCGTAACGAGAAAATTAGCATCGAAATGAAGGAAATATGCATCGAAATGAAGGAAATGTTAATTGTAACGAGAAAATGAGCATCAAAATGAAGGAAATATGCGTCAAAAAGAAGGAAATATTGATCGAAACAAGAAAATGAGCATCGAAACGAAGGAAATAATGATCGTAACAACAAAATGAGACTCAAATGAATGAAATGTGAATCGAAACCATGGAAATGTTGATCTTAACGAGAAAATGAGCATCAAAATGAAGGAAATATGCATCAAAACGAAAAAAATATTCATCTTAACGAAAAAATGAGCATCAAAATTTAGGAAATATGCATCGAAATGAAGAAAATTTTGACCATAACTAGAAAATGAGCATCAAAATAAAAGAAATATGCATCGAAACAAAGAAAATGATTATCGTAACGTGAAAATGAGTATCAAAATAAAGGAAATATGCATCAAAACTAAGAAAATGCTGATCGTAATGAGGAATGAGCATCAAAATAAAGAAAATATGCATCGAATTGAAGGAAATGTTTATCGTAACGAGGAAAAGAGAATTAAAATGAGGAAATATGCATCGAAAAGCAAGAAATGTTAATGAAATGAAGAAATGAGCATCGTAACGAAGGAAATAATGATCGTAATGTGAAAATGAGCCTCAAAATGAAGGAAATATGCATCAAAATAAAGGAAATATTGATCGTAACGAGAAAATTAGCATCGAAATGAAGGAAATATGCATCGAAACTAAGAAAAATATGACCGGAACAAGAAAATGAGATTTAAAATGAGGGAAATGTTGATCGTAACGTAAAAAATGAGCATCAAAATAAAGGAAATATGCATCGAAATGAAGGAAATATTGATCGTAACGAGAAAATGAGCATCAAAATGAAGGAAATAAGCATTGAAACGAAGGAAATGTTGATCGTAATGAAAAAATATTCATCAAAATTGAAGAAATATGCATTGAAATGAACGAAATGTCGATCGTAATGAGAAAACGAGGATAGAAATTAAAGAAATATGCGTCAAAATTTAGGAAATGTTGATCGTAACGAGAAAATGAACATCAAAATGAAGGAAATGTGCATCGAAACAAAGGAAATGTTAATCATAACGAGAAAATGAGCATCAAAATGATGGATATATGCGTCGAAAAGAAGGAAATGTTGATCGAAACGAGAAAATGGGCATCAAAACAAAGGAAATAATGATCGTAATGAAGAAATGAGCCTCAAAATGAATCAAATGTGCATCAAAACTAAGGAAATGTTGATCGTAACGTGAAAATGAGTATCAAAATGAAGGAAATATGCATCGAAACGAAGGAAGTTTTGATCGTAACGAGATAATGAGCATCAAAATAAAGGAAATATGCATCAAAACAAAGGAAGTGTTGATCATAACGAGTAAATGAGCATCAAAATAAAGGAAATATGCACCGAAACAAAGGAAATATTGATCGTAACGAGAAAATAAGCATTAAAATGAAGGAAGTATGCATCGAAACGAAAGAAATATTGATCGTAACGAGGAAATGAGCATAAAAATGAGGAAATAAGGAAATATTGAACGCATCGAGAAAATGAGCATCAAAATAAAGTAAATATGCATCGAAACAAAGGAGAAGATGATCCTAACGAGAAAATGAGCATCAAAATGAAGGTAATATGCATCGAAACGAAGAAAATGATGATCGTAACAAGAAAATGAGATTTAAAATGATGGAAATATTGATCGTAACGTGAAAACGAACATCAAAATGAAAGAAATATGCATCGAAATGAAGGAAATATTGATCGTAACGAGAAAATGAGCATCAAAATGTAGAAAATATGCTTTGAAACGAAGGAAATGTTGATCGTAACGAAAAATGTGCATCAAAATTGAAGAAATATGCATCGAAATGAACGAAATGTCGATTGTAACGAGAGAACGAGGATAAAAATGAAAGAAATATGCATCGAAATTTAGGAAATATTGATCGTAACGAGAAAATGAGCATCAAAATGAAGAAAATATGCATCGAAACAAAGGAAATGTTAATCGTAACGAGAAAATGAGCATCAAAATGAAGGAAGTATGCTTCGTAAAGAAGGAAATATTGATCAAAACGAGAAAATGAGCATCGAAACGAAGGAAATAATGATCGTAACAAGAAAATGAGCCTCAAATGAATGAAATGTGAATCGAAACCAAGGAAATGTTGATCTTAACGAGAAAATGAGCATCAAAATGAAGGAAATATGCATCGAAAGGAAGAAAATATTATCTTAACGAAAAAATGAGCATCAAAATTTATGAAATATGCATCGAAATGAAGGAAATGTTGATCATAACGAGAAAATGAGCATCAAAATAAAATAAATATGCATCGAAACAAAGAAAATGATGATCGTAACGTGAAAATGAGTATAAAAATAAAGGAAATATGCATCAAAACTAAGGAAGTGTTGATCGTGACGAGGAAATGAGCATCAAAATGAAGGAAATATGCATCGAATTGAAGGAAATGTTTATCGTAACGAGGAAAGGAGAATTAAAATGAGGAAATATGCATTGAAGAGAAGGAAATATTAATCCAAACGAAGAAATGAGCATCGTAACGAAGGAAATAATGATTGTAATGAGAAAATGAGCCTCAAAATGAAGGGAATATGCATCGAAATGAAGGAAATGTTGATCGTAACAAGAAAATTAGCATCGAAATGAAGGAAATATGCATCGAAATGAAGGAAATGTTAATTGTAACGAGAAAATGAGCATCAAAATGAAGGAAATATGCGTCAAAAAGAAGGAAATATTGATCGAAACAAGAAAATGAGCATCGAAACGAAGGAAATAATGATCGTAACAACAAAATGAGCCTCAAATGAATGAAATGTGAATCGAAACCAAGGAAATGTTGATCTTAACGAGAAAATGAGCATCAAAATGAAGGAAATATGCATCGAAACGAAAAAAATATTGATCTTAACGAAAAAATGAGCATCAAAATTTAGGAAATATGCATCGAAATGAAGGAAATGTTGATCATAACAAGAAAATGAGCATCAAAATAAAAAAATATGCATCGAAACAAAGAAAATGATGATCGTAATGTGAAAATGAGTATCAAAATAAAGGAAATATGCATCAAAACTAAGGAAATGTTGATCGTAACGAGGAAATGAGCATCAAAATAAGGAAAATATGCATCGAACTGAAGGAAATATTTATCGTAACGAGGAAAAGAGAATTAAAATGAGGAAATATGCATCAAAAAGAAGGAAATGTTAATGAAACGAAGAAATGAGCATCGTAACGAAGGAAATAATAATCGTAATGAGAAAATGAGCCTCAAAATGAAGGAAATATGCATCAAAATAAAGGAAATGTTGATCGTAACGAGAAAATTAGCATCGAAATGAAGGAAATATGCATCGAAATGAAGGAAATGTTAATCGTAACGAAAAATGAGCATCAAATTTTAGGAAATATTCATCGAAATTAAGGAAATGTTGATCGTAATGTGAAAATGTGTATCAAAATAAAGGAAATATGCATCGAAACGAAGAAAATAATGATCGTAACGTGAAAATGAGTATCAAAATGAAGGAAATATGCATCAAAACTAAGGAAGTGTTAATCGTAACGAGAAAATGAGCATCAAAATGAAGGAAATATGCATCGAAACGAAGGAAATGTTTATCATAACGAGAAAATGAGAATTAAAATGAGGAAATATACATCGAAAAGAAGGAAATATTGATTTAAATGAGAAAATGAGCATCGAAATGAAGGAAATAATGATCGTAATTAGAAAATGAGCCTTAAAATTAATGAAATGTGTATCGTAATATAGGAAATGTTGATCGTAACGAGAAAATGAGCATCAAAATGAAGAAAATATTCTTCAAAATGAAGGAAATGTTGATCTAACGAGAAAATGAGCATCGAAACGAATGAAATAATAATCGTAACGAGAAAATGAGCCTCAAAATGAATGAAATGTGCATCGAAACGAAGGAAATATTTATCGTAATGTGAAAATGAGCATCAAACTACGTAATATTATTAAAGGGAAATGAAAATAAAGAGAAGGGAACAAAGGATAAAGATGTTGTGTGGATGGCGAAGCCAAAAAGAGCCAAACAGGCTGCCCAAAAAACTCTTGCAAAGAGCTTTAACAAAAATAGAGCTAAGCTAAAAATAAGTATTGTTTTCTTTGTAAGTCTGCTCCAATCTTGTTCACTTGCGACATCCCAAATATCAGGAGGCTCAGGCTGAGTTTGTTTTGTTGTGTCAAAATGGGTAACCGGCTTAGAAGCCGATTTGTAAGTAATGCCTTTTCTTTTTTATTTTCCTCTGGTTAATTTTTTTGCAGTTTGGAGTGTAGGAAAACCGTCCATAGAATAATCCTTAATCAGATCAGATTTTTCCTCAATTATAGTCTCCTTTTAGGATGTGGAATGGCATCCGAATCGGGCTGATTAGCTTCCACATGAGTCCCTATCTCATCAAGCGGAAGAGATTGGGCAGCACAAATGACTCGCAAAGCTTCATCAATAACAACAATAGGAGTTAAATTTACCAAACTAGCCCCAACAGGAGTCTCCAAACTAACGTCCTTCATATAGCCCTCCGTCGTGGCAATACTACCATCCTCAAGTGCTTGTGAGGCTGCCATGTCGCGTACAGAAGCGGGGCCTTCATTAAGTTTGTATCAGGTTGTGAGGCACTCCTACTCTTGAAATGAGCAAAGGATTGAGCATGGACCGAATCACGCAAATCATCCGACTGTTTGGCAGTTGAATCTATAGCCCTTAAAGGCTGATGTTCAGCGAGAAGGGGCTGGTTTGAGGATAGAACAGCAGGAGGCTGTGAAACCGGAAGGGCCTCATCCATAACATCTTCATCCAGCGTGTCAAATCTATTCGAAAGGAAGATGGAAGGAAATTTTGGAGAGTATTGTTTGTAGGGACCATGCCTAACTTTAACCTGGTCATCAATCTCAACATTTTCAACCAATGAATCCAAAGTATCATCCACCGGCAGTTCCAAAAAAGAAGCTTCCCGAGGATCCAACAAAACATTAGGATCAGCCTCCGCGAGGGGCTGGGCATCCTTGAGCTCAGTTGCTGGACAAACAGCATCCTTGATGATCAGACCTGAAACTGAAGCGTGCCCCTCAGTCCGAGTGGGCTTCTCTTTTTTTTCCAATTCTTCCTCTTTTGGGTAACAAAGTCATGTTCAACCACAGCAGGCCTCTTTTGTAGAGATTTCTTATTGAAAATTGAAGGCACATGACCCAAAGTAAGACAAAATTCACAGAAGTCAGGCAGATATTCATAACCAATAGAGACCAATAAAGAGTTTGAAAATAAATCAATAGAAATTTCTCCGGCAGCTCCTCTTTGATATCCAAATCGACAAGGACTCGGGTAAAATGGCCCGTAGAACCATCCAGCGCACGCTCATCAATACGAACTGGAGAGCTAATAGCAGCAGCAATGGACCGAAACGAAGGAAATTTTGATCGTAACGAGATAATGAACATCAAAATAAAGGAAATTTGCATCAAACAAAGGAAGTGTTGATCATTACGAGAAAATGAGCATCAAAATAAAGGAAATAAGCATCGACATGAAGGAAATGTTGATCGTAACGAGAAAATGAGCATTAAAATGAAAAAATATGCATCGAAACAAATGAAATATTGATCGTAACGAGAAAATAATCATAAAAATGAGGAAATATGCATCTAAATTAAGGAAATGTTGAACGTATCGAGAAAATGAGCATCAAAATAAAGTAAATATGCATCAAAACGAATGAGATGATGATCGTAACGAGTAAATGAGCATCAAAATGAAGGAAATATTCATCGAAACGAAGAAAATGATGATCGTAACGAGAAAATGAGCATCAAAACGAGAAAATAATGATCGTAATGAGAAAATGAGCCTCAAAATGAATGAAATGTATATCAAAACGAAGGAAATATTGATCGTAACGAGAAATTAAGCATCAAAATGAAGAAATATGCTTCGAAATGAAGGAAATGTTGATTTAACGAGAAAATGAGCATCGAAACGAATGAAATAATGATCATAACGAGAAAATGAGCTTCAAAATGAATGAAATGTGCATCGAAATGCAGAAAATATTGATCGTAACGTGAAAATGAGCATCAAAATGAAGGAAATATGCATCGAAATAAAGGAAGTTTTGATCGTAACGAGATAATGAGCATCAAAATAAAGGAAATATGCATCGAAACAAAGGAAGTGTTGATCGTAACATGAAAATGAGCATCAAAATAAAGGAAATATGCAACGAAACAAAGGAAATATTGATCGTAACGAGAAAATGAGCATTAAAATGAAGGAAATATGCTTCTTAACGATGAAAATGTTGATGGTAACGAGAAAATAAGCATAAAAATAAGGAAATATGCATCTAAATTAACAAAATTTTGAACGTATCGAGAAAATGAGCATCAAAATAAAGTATATATGCATCGAAACAAAGGAGATGATGATCCTAACGAGAAAATGAGCATCAAAATGAAGGAAATATGCATCGAAACGAAGAAAATAATGATCGTAACGAATAAAATAATGATCGTAACGAGAAAATGAGCTTCAAAATGAGTGAAATGTGCATCGAAATGCAGGAAATGTTGATCGTAACGTGAAAATGAGCATCAAAATGTAGGAAATATGCGTCGAAACGAAGGAAGTTTTGATCGTAACGAGGTAATGAGCTTCAAAATAAAGGAAATATGCATTGAAATAAAAGAAGTGTTGATCGTAATGAGAAAATGAGTATCAAACTATGCAATATTATTAAAGTGAAATGAAAATAAAAAGGGGACAGAAGATAGAGATGTTGTGGGGATGGGCAAAGGCAAAAAGAGCCAAATAGGCGGCCCAAAAAAGAAAGCTCTTGCAAAGAGCATTAACAGAAATAGAGCTAAACTAAAAATAAGTGTTGTTTTTCTTTGTAATTCTGCTCCAATCTTGTTTACTCGTAACATCCCAAACATCCGGAGGTTCACTCTGTTGCTTTACTATTTGGGAACATGTAACCGGCTTAGAAGCCGGCTTATAAGTAACCCTTTTTCGTGATTTTCCTCCTTTTAGTTTTATGGTAATTTCTAGGGTAGGAAAATTCTCATCTTGAGTTTCCTCAGATTCAGCCTTCTTTTCTCTAAAATCATCCAAGCCCTTATCATCCTTAGACGGGGTGGCATCTTGCATCTTAGGCGCATCCATCTCTTATGCAACCCATACAATAGCATTAATAGCTGCCTATAGGAAATCTGGCGAGGTCGTCAAATCAGCCCTCGGGCTGGGTTATGCCATATCAGAACGAGCCTCAGATAGTTCCACAATTTCTTTTCCCTTGAAGTTAGCAGGTGAGTGGGACGGCTGCACTGCTGGGGTTGAGTGAACAACCTCCAAGGCATCCTGACCAACGTCATCCATCAAAACCTCAAAGGGGTTCACACCAATTTGATCATCCAATTGATCACCTTCATGAGGTTCTGAAGTGTTACTATGTGGTTGTGTAGCAGAATAGGAAGCTAAAGCTCTTATAGCCTCATCAATAAGAGTAGGGGAAGCAGCCAAGTTAGCCAACGAAGAACGATCCGGAGATGTCTTGGAAGGCAACATGTTTGCTGAAGATGGAATGTCGTGCTCTAGTCTTTCAACTCTAACTGAGCTAGTTTGCAGGGGCTGTTCAGGAGCATCCACCTGATCAACCAAGTCCGTACCAACCTGTTGCACATTCTGCTCAACATGGGGGGAGGTCGATGGGGATGGAACAGCAGTAAGCTGTGATTCCGGAAGAGCCTTCTCCATACCATCATCATCCAGCATACCAAATCTATTCGAGAGAAAGATGAAAGGAGATTTTGGAGAGTATTGCTGATAGTGATGCTCTCGTGCATCAACAACAACGAACCGATCAACACGTACCTGAGGATCATCAGCTTGATGGATAGCCATGAACTGATCAGATGTATTAGCATGACGAGCAGTAGCAGTAACCTGCTATGAACTGATCAGATGTATTAGCCTGACGAGCAGTAGCAGTAACCTGCTCAGTCTCCACAAACTAAACCAGCAAAGAGCCCTGAACATGAGTAGGTTTGGTCCTCCACTGCTTCTTCTTCGGAATCTGGAAACCATCATCATCAATAGGCTTCTCCTTGGACTTTCTCTTTTTCAAGCATGTAGTCTTTGAGTGCCCCAAGGCAAGACAAGTTTGACAAAACAATGGGATATTTTTCATACCCAATAGAGACATCAATAGAGTTGGAAACAGGCTCTAAATTAATCATTGAAGGAAAAGAACAATCCAACATATCAATCTCAACCAAAATACGAGCAAAACGACCAAGAGAACCATTCAAAGCTCTTTCATCAATTCGAATGGGAGACCCAACAGCAGAGGCAAAGGAAAAGAGCACCCTTTCTGTCCAGAGTTCAAATGGGAGTTCGAAAACTTTCATCTAAACAGAAGTGGTGGTAGGTTGCGGCTTGTACGGGTTTAAAGCAGGGATCCTTTTGCACCCTATGGTTACCTGATTCCAACTCAAAGAAACGTTCCTTGAGTATTCTGTCGCGGCAGCCAGCATCAGGAAGAAGAAGATTGAAAAACCCCCTTCCAAGAGGCACTAGTGACAAAGCGGGTACCTTCCACAAGTTCTTCAGAGTTGAACCCAATTCCTCAGGAGATGTAGGCCGCTGACCCTGTTTCAGCAGTAGGCGCACAATGAGGAAGGAAGAACAGGCCTCAATTCTTGTCTGGTAGTATGAGTCATCAACGGAGATGGTAATGGAATCACCGCATCGACAGTGAGGGAAGATTTCATAGTCACCAGTCTCGCGAATAATGTCTGAAATCAAAGGGGCCACAACCCACAGCACAGATTTCGAAGGTAAAATCCCAGATTCGGTAGTGTAATCTAGTCACGAAATCCTGGAAGGGGCCACAACCTGCAGTGCGGATTTTTGGGATCGAATGCCATTTCGCAAGATCTGTGAATCATGAAGGATTTTTGGAGCCTCAGTCCCAGATGGTCACAACGAAGCGTTGCCGCAAGCAGGCGGAGCCGATGCTATCCCCGAATTGCTGCAAGCAGGCGCTGCCGATGAAGAAGGACGAGCGAAACCCACAGAAATAGGAATCAAGGCAAATAAAGTCATCGTATGATGAACATCAAGGGAAGAGCCGACTAAAGGATAAACAGGAGCTGCCGTTGGGCCCACTGAAAGATCAGCCATGGTCAGCAGTAGTCAAACCTAGAGAATGGAGGGAGAGATTTCTAATGAGATAAATAATAGAAACATCTTTTTGTTCAATGAGAAAATGAGCATCAAAATAAAAGAAATATGCATCGAAATAAAGGAAGTGTTGATCGTAACGAGAAAATGAGCATCAAAATAAAGGAAATATGCACCAAAACGAAGAAATGTTGATCGTAACGAGAAAATGAGCAATAAAATGAAGGAAATATGCTTTGAAACGATGGAAATGTTGATGGTAATGAGAAAATAAGCGTAAAAAATTAGGAAATATGCATCTAAATTAAGGAAATTTTGAACCTATCGAGAAAATGAGCATCAAAATGAAGTAAATATGCATCGAAACGAAGGAGATGATGATCGTAACGAGAAAATGAGCATCAAAATGAAGGAAATATGCATGGAAACAAAGAATTAATGATCGTAACAAGAAAATGAGCATCAAAATGATGGAAATGTAGATCATAACGTGAAAACGAGCATCAAAATGAAAGAAATATGCATCGAAACGAAAGAAATGTTTATCGTAACGAGAAAATGAGCATCAAAATTAAAGAAATATGCATCGAAAAGAAAAAATTGTTGATCGTAGTGAAAAATGAGCATCAAAATTGAGGAAATATGCATCGAAACGAAGGAAATATTGATCATAACGAGAAAGTGAGCATCAAAATAAAAGAAACATGCATCGGAAAAAAGAAAATGATGATCGTATCGCAAAAAAGAGTATCAAAATGAAGAAAATATGTATCAAAACGAAGGAAATAATGATCGTTACGAGAAAATGAGCATCAAAATTGAGGAAATATGCATCGAAACGAAGAAAATGTTTATCGTAACGAGAAAATGAGCATCAAAATGAAGGAAATATGCATCGAAAAGGCATAGAAAATCATAGGTAACCATGGGCAACCCTCGTGGGCGACCCATGGGCAACTCTCGTGGGCAACCCGTGGGCAATCCCAGACAATCCTTAGTAACGGGCGTGGGCAACCTCCGTGGGCAATCCTAGGCAACAGGCATGGGCAACTCGTGGGCAATCCTAGTCAACGGGCGTGGGCAATCATTGGCGACCACCGTGGGCAATCATGGGCAATCCTAAGCAATGGACGTGGGTGACCATGGAAATCCTGGACAACGGGCATGGGCAACCTTACTCTACAGTCATGGGCCATCGTGGGCAACTCTCGTGGGCAATCCTGGGCAACAGGCGTGGGCAACCCGTGGGCAATCCCAAGCAATCTTGGGCAACAGCCGTGGGCAACCCCTGTGGGAAATTCTAGGCAATCGTGGGTAACCCTCATGGGCAATCGTGGGCAATTCTAGGCAACGGGCGTGGGCAATCCTAGGCAATAGGCGTGGAAACCCGTGGGCAATCCTAGGTAATCCTGACAACGGGGTGTGCAATCCTTGGCAATCGTGGGCAACCCTCGTGGACAATCCTAGATAATCGTGGGCAATCCCCGTGGGCAATCGGGGGCAATCCTAGGTAAAGGGCGTGGGCAATCGTGGGTAACTATGGGCAGTTGGGTTTGTCAAAAAAAAAGAAGGTATTTTCTTTTATTTCTTTGTCCCACATCGGATGAAGAGTAAAAGGAGAGGGTCCTTGGTGCTATATAAGGAGGCCCTTGAATTTGATGTCAAGTACACTTTAATATTTGTGTTTGATTCTTCTTAAATTCCTTTCTTGGATTCTCGGTTGTGAGAATGTAGAGAAATGTGTGAATTAGTCAAAGATTTGTAAGAGTGTAGGGATTGGGGTCGGGAGAGAAATTCTGTGTGATTGTAAAATTTTCGCATAGTGGTATTTTCTCGATTCGTTGTTTTTCTTCATTTTTGGAGTATTCCACGTAAATTCTTGTGTTGGGCTTTTTATACTCTTCTTTATTTATCCCTTAGGAATGAATGAGAATCTGTTTATCCAAACAAATGGTATCAGAGCTCGGTTCGGGCACTTATAAAGTTCTTAGTATGCTCTGTGGTTGCAGCATAGTCTGATCTTCCACATCAGAAAAGACTTTATGAGAAGAAGAGAGTTATTCATTAGGCTAAGGGTGACATGAAAGAAGTGAGAAAAGCTAGTGGCACAAGGGGGTCAGAAGATCAGCCAGATGCGGTGGCATCTCCTTTCTTGCGGTGAAATACACCGAAGGTGACAGTGGCGTGGCAAGGGGTAGGATTTGTAGGTCAGTAGTTTTTGGCGGAGTTCTTGGACCTATAGCAATGTGAATTGCTGGGACTCCCGGTTATGGAGTTGGCTTAACAGCGGCATGGGGTTTCCATGGATGTCGGCTCTAGGAGGTTTGAAAGGAATGGGTTTTTTTGTAATGATAGGTGGCATGGGGAAGCGGCGATTCAATGGGGAAGATGGTGATGTGGTACTTGGTATCGGGTGGCGCTAGATTCTATGTGATTGTAAAAATTTTCACATAGTGGTATTTTCTCGGTTCGTGATTTTTCTCCATTTTTGGAGTTTTCCACGTAAATTTTTGTGTTGTGCTTTTTATGCTCTTCTTTATTTGTCCCTTAGGAATGAATGGGGATATGTTTATCCCAATAGGACAACCCTCGTGGGCAACCCGTGGGAATCTCTCATGGGCAATCCTGAAAAATGGGCATGGGCACCCCGTGGGCAATACTAGGTAATCCTGGGCAACGGGCGTGGGCAACCCCCGTGGACAATCGTGGGTAATCCTTGGGCGTGGGCAACCCGCGGGTAATCCTAGGTAACAGGCGTGGGCAATCCTAGGCAACCCCTATGGGCAATCCTAGGAAATCGTGGGTAACCCCCGTGGGCAATCGTGGGCAACCCATTGGCAACCCTCGTGGGCAATCTTGGGCGACAGGCGTGGGCAACCTATGGGCAATCCTAGGCAACGGGCGTGGGCAATTATGGGCAATCCTAGGCAACGGGCGTAGGAAATCATGGGCAATCCTAGGCAATAGGCGTGGGTAACCCTATGCAACGGGCGTGGGCAATCATGGGCAACCCTCGTTGGCAACCCATGGGCAATCCTTGCTAACGGACGTGGGCAACCCATGGGCAATCCTAGGCAACGGGTGTAGTAAAATCCTTGGCAATCGTGGGCAACCCCGTGAGGAATCGTGGGGAGTCCTATGCAATGGGTGTGGAAAATCGTAGACAACCATGGGCAACCCTCGTGGGCAACCATAGGCAACCCTCGCGGGTAATTCTGGACAACGGCTGTGTGCAACCCTTGGGCAATCCCAGACAATCCTTGGCAACGGGCGTGGGCAACCCCCATGGGCAATCGTGGGAAATCTAGGCAACAGGAGTGGGCAACCCATGGGCAATCCTAGGCAACAGGTGTGGGCAATCGTGGGCAACCCCCGTGGGAGACCGTGGCAATCCTAAATAATGAACGTGGGCGACATTGGCAATCCTCGGCAACGGGCGTGGACAAACCGTGAGCAAGCTTAATCAACAGTCGTGGGTCATCGTGGGCAGCCATGGGCAACCCTCGTGGGCGATCCATGGGAAACCCTCTTTGGCAATCCTGGGCAACAGGCGTGGGCAACCAGTGGGCAATCCCAGGCAATCCTGGGCAACGGGCGTGGGCAACCCCCGTGGGAATTCTTGGCAATCGTGGGCAATCGTGGGCAATCTTGGGCAACGTGCGTGGGCAATCCAGTTTGAAATCGTAGGCAATCCTAGGCAACGGGCGTGGGCAACACGTTGGCAATACTAGGCAATGAGCGTGGGGCAATCCTGGGCAACCCCCATGGAAAATCCGAGGAAATCATTGGCAACCCCCATGGGGAATCCTAGGCAATGGGGGTGGACAACTGTGGACAATCATAGGCAATGGGCATGGGCAACCAGAGGGCAACCCCAGGCAATAGGCATGAAAAATTTTGGGCAACCCTCATGGACAACCCATGGGCAATCCTCGGCAACGGGCGTGGGTAACCCGTGGACAATCATAGGCAATCCTGGGCAACGGGCATGGGCAATCCTTGGCAATCGTGGGCAACCACCGTGGACAATCCTAGGTAATCGTGGGCAATCCCAGGCAACGGGCGTGGGCTATCGTGGGTATTCCTAGGCAATGGATATGGGCAATCGTGGGTAACCATGGGCAACCCTCGTGGACAATCCTAGGCAACGGGCGTGGGCAACCCGTGGACAATCCTAGGCAATTCTGGAAAAAGTTGTTGCCCCCTGTGTGCAATCATGGGCAATCCTAAGTAACGCGCTTGGACAACCCGTGGACAATCCTAGGCAAAGGCAACGGGCGTGGGAAATCCTAGGATAATCCCTGTGGGAAATCGTGGGCAACTGACATAGCCAACTTGTGGCCAACTAGTAAATCTTGGGCAACCCCTGTGGGAAATCGTAAGCTATCCTAAGCAACGGCGTGGGGAATCGTGGCTAACCATGGGCAACCCTCGTGGGCAACCCTCGTGGGAAATCCTGGGCAACTGGCATGGCCAACTTGTGGGCGACCCTAGGCAATCCTGGGTTACTGGCGTGGGCAATCCCCGTGGGCAATCCTTGGCAATTGTGGGCAACCTCCGTGGGCAATCCTAAGCAACAGGCGTAGGCAATCGTGGGCGATCCTTGGCAACAGGCGTGGGCAACCCAGTGGGCAATCGTGGGTAATCTTAGGCAATGGGCGTGGGCAACCCGTGGGCAATACTAGGCAACGGGCGTGAGCAATCGTGGGCAACCCCCGTGGGAAATCGTGGGTAACCCCCATGGGCAACTGTGGTCAATCCTGAGCAATGGGCGTGGGCAACTCATGGGCAACCTAAGGCAATGGGCGTGGGAAATCGTGAGAAACCATGGGCAACCCTCGTGGAAAATTCTAGGCAACAGACGTGGGCAACCCGTGGGCAATCATAGACAATCGTGGCCAACGAGCGTGGGCAACCCCCGTGGGCAATCCTTGGCAGTCGTGGGCAACCCCCATGGGCAATCCTAGGCAATCATGGGAAACCCCCTTGGGCAGTAGTGGGCAATCTTAGGCAACGGGGGTGGGCAATCGTTGGCAATCTTATGCAATGGGCGTGGGCAATTATGGGCAACCCTCGTGGGCAATCCTAGGAAATGGGCGTGGGCAACTCGTGGGAAATCATAGGCAATCCTGGGCAAAGAGCATGGGCAACCCCAGGGGCAATCATGGGCAATCCTAGGCAAGAGGTGTGGGAGATCTTGGCATTCCCCATGGGCAATCCTAGGAAATCGTGGGCAACCACCATGGGCAATCGTGTGTAATCCTAGACATTGGGAGTGGGGAATCATGGGCTACCATGGGCAACAATCATGGGCAATCCTGGGCCACGGGCGTTGGCAACCCATGGGCAATCTTAGGCAATTAGGCAATCCCGTGGGCAACCCCCGTGGGCAATTGTGGGATATCCTAGGCAATGGGCATGGGCAACCCGTGGGCAATCCTAGGCAACGAGCTTGGGCAATCGTGAGAAACCCCCATGGGCATTCCTAGAAAATTATGGGCAATCCTAAGCAATTGGCGTGGCAACCGTGGGCAATCCTGGGCAACGGGCGTGGGCTACTCGTGGGCACCCCTGGGCAACGGGCATGGACAACTATGGGAAACTCTTGTAAGCAATCCTGGGCAACAGGCGTGGGCAACCCGTGGGCAATCCTAGGCGATCCTGGGCAATGGGCGTGGGCAATCCCTGTGGACATTCCTTGGCAATCGTGGACAATCCCCGTAGGCAATCGTGGGAAATCATATGCAATGGGCATGGGCAATTGTGAGAAACCATGGGCAACTCTCGTGGTCAATCTTGGGCAATGGGCGTGGGCAACCCAAGGCAATCCTGGGCAACGAGCGTGGGCAACCCCCGGGGCAATCGTGGACAATACTAGGCAACGGGCGTGGGCAATCCTAAGCAACCCCCGTGGGCAATCCTAGAAAATCGTGGGCAACCCCCGTGGGCAATTGTGGGCAACCATGGGCAACCATCGTGGGCAATCCTAGGCAACGGGCGTGTACAATCCGCAGGCAATCCTAGGCAATCATGGGCAACGGGCGTGGGCAACCCCCTGATACAACAACACATATTTCTTATTTATGTAGTGTATTTACTGTTTTTATAATTTTTTTGTTGTAGTGTATAAAATGTGATATTTATTTCAAAATGTTACATTTAAATGTTACTTTTTAGGGTTGTGGTACGTAAGTGTTACATAAGAATTATAATTATGAAAGTATTTCAAAAATAATTTACTTAAAATAAATTTGTAAAAAGTGTTATATTTTTATGTAACATATGCTCACTTTAATCCAAAAAAGATATTTAGCGATGGTAGTGAAGATTTATAGGCATCAACTATTATCATTGCAAGCAGTGACGGACCCAGGAATTTAGGTCAGGGGTCCAAATAGTAATTACTTTATTCGTCTTAATTTTGTCTATATCTACAGTTTGCATGATTATTAATAAAAGTCAAATTTTTACTTATATTTGGGTTAATTGTATACTCCCTCCGTCCCACTTTAAGGTTTACGCTTTTCATTTTGGATTGTCCCAAGTTAAGGTTTACATTTTATTTTTTATCAAGTTAGACCCACAAAAAATAATTAATTATTTCATGTAGGACCCATACACAACACTAATACAACTACCCACTTTATATTAAATATTAATTCTTTCACTTCACTACACATTAAAGTATTATATCTTTTAATCTTCGTACAAAAAGCACACGTCAACGTTAATACTAGACAGAGGGAGTATTTTTGGATAATAAATTCATTGTAGAGTATGTATGTTTGTTAGAAAGTTATGTCAAATTTGAAATTAAAATTTATTTTATGAATATTAGTTAAGTGTCATTCCTTTTTATTTAAGAGAGTGGAGTAGAATCGAACCTGCACCCTCAGTATACACAATCAATGCTTAATACACTAGGCTATGGAATTGTTTAATAAAAGTTACCATATATATACTAATTATTTTGAAATCTCAGGGGGCCAATGCCCCCCATTTCTATGGTAGGTCCGTCCCTGATTGCAAGGGACGATATGCACCACGCCAGTAAGATTTGTCTTAGCCTGAGACGGTTGTAAATTCAAGGTGTTATAATCGAAGATAAAATTGTCTTGTTTGGGAGTATGCTTAGAAATATTTACCTTTTTTTCGATAAATAAAATTTGTATTGATACTTTTGGGTATAAGAAATACCCAAAAAAACAAGAATTACATATTATAACTATTCACTACAAAAAAATTATTTTTTAATATCGGAATATTTCATTGCTAAAAGTCTTAATTTCATTGTTAAATTGGCTTACCAACGGATTAGCAATGGAATCCGTTGATAAAGTGGTGGTTGATAAATTTTTAGAAATGAAAAATCAATTCCGTTGGTAAATAATTCCGTTGGTAATCCATTGCTAATAATTTCGTTGGTAATTTATATAATGATTCTCTTGCTAATCCGTTGGTAATTACCAACGGATTGAATTATGTTGCTAAAGTAGAGAATAAATTCATTGACATTCCGTTGTTAATTTTAAAATGTTATTTTGGTTGATAATCCATTGCTAATTACCAACGGATTGAATTCCGTTGGTAAATTCCATTGCTAAAAAATATTTCCTCCATCTCGTTTCAATATTTACGTTTACTTTTTCACGTTCATTAAGGAGTATAATATTTTAATAGATAGTAGGTGGAAAAATATAATATTTAATGCAAAATGGGTAGATGTATTTGTGTTGGATGATATATTAATTGTTTTAGGTGGGTCACATATTCCAAAAAGGAAAACTAAAAGGAAAACGTAAATATTGAAATGAGACGCGCAAAATAGAAACGTAAATATCAAAACGGGATGGAGGGAGTACTTTTTGTAGTAATTAAATAATCAAGTTTGGCTTTAGAAGACACTCATTAAAAGACAATCTACACTGATTCACATCATTAACATAAAACCAACTCCATATTCTATTTTTCATCTCTTCTATCAACTTTTTCAAAACAAAAAAATAGTTCCTTCAAAAATGATGGTGTTCCTAATCTTCCATATCAACCATATGACACGTTGCCAAATAGCCACTACACTTTACTTTTTCTCTCCTTAACACAACATCTAAATGCATTCAAGTTCCAACAAGGATTTGAATAGAGAACTGAAGAGATCCCAATCCAATTCAAACAAATCATTCATAACTTATAAGCCACCTCACATTCAAAGAATAAGTGCACCACAATTTTCTCATTTTCTTTACATAATACACACTCCAAGTCGAATGTAGAGTTAAAGATGTTTCTCCTATTCAAGTTAGTTTTTTTAGGTACACGGTCCCAAATAACTCTCCATGAGTGAACAATTACCTTCAAGGGCGTGAACTTGTTCCAAATACTTCTGAAACTTTTTTCATCTTCATTTCCAATAGGCTTGAATCCTCGCAATTCCAAAAGCATTTTATAGACTTCATTTGTTTCATAACAGCCTTGTTTGGACCTCTTCCATCTCCATCTATCTTCAACTCCTTTATTGTGCACCTGTCAACCAAAGACAAGAACAAATAAAATTGATCGTTATCCCGTCCCGAGAGATCCCTCAACCATCTCCACCCCCAAGTCCAGTAACCTCCCTCCTAAGTTCCCATATCTCCCACCCTCTTTTATTAATCCCTACTAAGATGAAACAATCTAGAAAAAAGAATTTTTAATGGTTTCTCCCCAACCCAAGTATCTTCCTAAAAGAAAGTTTGAATCCCATCTCCAATGACTCTCTCTAAATTACCTTTAAACCAACCCCTCTGTCTCCGAAAGTGACACTCACCACATTCTTCCACCATCCCGACCACGAACCTCTTTTCCTCTCGACACTACACTCCAACTTCCTATCCATACCATTTCCATATTTTGACTCTATGATTTTAACCCAAAGTCTCTTTTTTTCACTCAAGAATCTCCACATCCACTTCCCCATAAGTGATTTATTAAAAAATGCAAGTCCCTGACCCCCTAAGCCCCCTCGATTCTTTGGATAACATATTGTTTTCCAATCAACCCAAGCAACTTTACTCTTATCACCTTCCCCCCACTCCAAATGAAATTACGATAAATTTTTAAAATATCACACAAGGTAATTTTAGGAAGAAGGTAAAAGGAAAAGTGATATATATGTAGAGATGACAAAACCGCGTACAATAAGATGACTCTTACGCCTATTGAGATCTTGTTATCTTTCTATTTCTTCACTCGGCTTCTTATCTTATCAACTAAATCTCTCCATGCCACCTCTTTATTATGGTTCATACCAATTTTGATTCCAAGATAAGTCAATAGGTGTAAAATATATTGGGTGTAAAATGAGGTATGTTTAGTAATTTTGAGGATACGAATAGCCGGCCCCTATATAAATATATATATATATATATATTAAACTGTGAAATGGTATGAGGTGACAATTTAATTGGCCCAATTTTATTTGGATGACCACCTCAGCAAAGGTCGCCAGTTTCCCCAAAATTGAACCGTCACGTGCATTGCAAGTGATTATTTTCGGACGAAATTTTAGGATTCCGGCAAAAATTAAGCAACATTGAAGAAAATCTCATAGTTATGAGACAAAATTGATACAAAAAATTTTTTTTGGGACAAAATATAAAGTCTCGAGTAATTATGTGATGGAACAAATTTTTAACTCTATAATTTGGATCCAAAAGAGCCATAGAGTCGACGCTACAAGGCACTGTATTACCAATTAATTATTCATTATAATCCACTCCAGTTAAATACACTCTTAAATTAAGCTAATGAACCACTGGATTGTGTGAAAAAATTAAGATGAAGATGAGATCCACGTACATAAAAGTAATACTGATGCAAAAAAATGTGATGGCAGGCTAAGAGGAGGAAAAAGGGTAACAAGAAGAAAGGAATGTATGTAAGGAGATAAGGTTATTCGGTCTTAGAATTGGAAGTATGATGAGTCTTCCTTCTTGCAAGAAACATGAAGATCCGAGGGAAGAATGATTTCTTCTTCTTCTTAAAAATTGATCTGGTTCCTTCAGATTCGGCTATTGAGTTGTTTGTATGAAATCTTGGGCTGCTCCTCTGATGGAGGGTGTTGCATTCCTCCAAACTAGCTCTTGGGAATGAGAATTCTGCACTGGCAACCCTGCGTTGTTCTCCATGCTCTGCCCTCCACTTTCTCAACTCCTGCTCTGCGCTCAGTTTGCCTTGCGTCGCTTCCTCGGCCTTTTGAGTTTCTAGTTCTAGCGCGTCCCGTTTTTGTGATATCTCGCGACTTACCTCCTCCAGCTTGTTTAGGCTCCTCAGCTCTGCCTCCTTTGCCATCTCCATTTGAGACATGGCTTCACCTATGCGTGCTTTTGCTTGCTCTTCAGCCTCGTGGGCTGTCTTGCTAAGCTTGTAGTATTCTTCTAAGGAAAGTGTGATACCTTCGGATGGAGAATCTGCGGATTCGCTTACCTCTAGTGCGGTTATAGCCGCGAGTGCCAGCTTCTCACCAGCTCTGGCTTCTTCTATTTCCTTGCGCGCTGCGCGTAATTTACTCTCCACGGTGCTCGCCCCTGCCTTCGCTTCTCCGGCTTCGTGCTGAGCTTTCTGAAGCTCTTCCAGAGCTATTTGGGATAGTTTCTTTGCTTTTTCTGCCTCTTGAGCTGTCTCTTCCAGTTGCTTAGGAAGATCCACCAGTTTTGCTCTTTCTTTTTTATCATTCATTTGAACGAGTGCAATGTCTGATTTGATCTTATTTAGCTCCATTTCAAGAGACGCCACTGCAACCGAGGCCACTTCTTCCCTGTGTTGAATGGCCTGAAGTTGCGTGGTCTCGATATCGAGTTGTGATTTGAATGATTCGGAGGCCACTTTGAGGACGTTCACTTCGTCTGTTGCTTTCTCGATCTTGAGCTTTACCTCTTGAAGATCCTTCTTTGCTGCAGCTGCGGCTGCTTCGATTTCCCCCCGAGTCTTTTTCTTGAGTGGATCTTCTTTGCTAGTTTCCACAGACTCATATTCCATATAAACAGCCAGTTCATCTTTCAAACTCTGCAGCAGAGCAGTGGCATCAGCCAGCTTCGATTTGAGTTCTTTAGTTGAAAGCATTTGCTGGTTCAGTTTCTGAAGCTCCTCCTCTGCTTGCTTGAGCTCCATCTCCCAGTTGAGAGAGTCTTGTTCTTTCGCCAGAACGGCTCCGATTCTATGCTCCTCGGCCTCAAGATGTGTCGAGTGTTCGGATTCCAGGGATTGTTTGAGGGTAATAAGCTGAATGGTTAGCTCCTCCACTGACTTCTCCAATTGTTTGGATGTGGACACAGCTTCTTGAGCCTTTTTCTCAGCGGCATCTTTCTCCGCAATCAACAAAGCGAAGTCTTTGTTGATCTGTTCCAGCTCGTCCCTCACGGTTTGGAGCTCGGAAACTGCAGCTGCGTGACGCGCTTTGGCTACCTCGAGTTGTGCCTTGGCAGCAAAGCTAGCGTCATCAGCAATTCCTTGCTCCATCTCTTCCACCCTCAGTTTTGCAAGCTCCGAGTCCTGTTTGGCTTGTTGCTCTTCGGTTTGTGCTCGTTCGAGGTTCAGCTTCAGCTCTTCTATCAGCCTCTTGGTGCTCTCGAGCTCTTTCAGAACCTGCGTTTTTGCCTCTTCAGCTCCCTGACATTGTTGCTTGTATGACGGTATTTCCTCCTGTGCTTTCTCCAGTTCTAGTTCTATGAACTTGCGTCTCTACACACCATACATGTCATTCATGATCAGTTAGTCTCATGTGAAACAGATTTACTGTGTAAAATATTATGGTTCCCTTTAATTTAAATCCTATCAAAATATAGGGTATAAGAGAATCAAATATAAGGGGACCAACAAGGTTTACACCATGAACTCGGTTTACAAAAGTATTTGCAGTTATTCATATTTTATGACCCGTGAAACAGAAGATGTAACAATTGTCGTACCTCCACAGTCTGGACACGGTGGGCCTTCCAGTCAACAATTCCACCAAATTTAGAAACGGCTGCCTTGACGGACTCAAAAGGTGCTGCTGTGTCAATTTGAACTTTATTATCAGCAAGTTTAACAGATTTGGTGCTGCCATAATAACTGCCTGCTGGAACCTTTGCTATTCCATCAACACTAACACATCTTCTATGATGAGATGGCTGAGCAGATGGTGGATAATCATCCTCCGATGGCTTTGCAATTATTTTCATTTCTTCATTGTCTTCACCTGCAAATCCATCACCTTAATTTTGTTCAAATATACCTATTTATGAATCTAATCTTGACTAATATATACACACACAAAAAGATATGGAACCCGGAATTTCTTATGAAGCATGACAATGCACGTGTATAGAGTTTGTCTCATTGCTTTTATGGTTTGAGCTCATACTTGCTTAAATCTGACTTCATAATGTGTGTACATATAATAGAAATGTAGGACTGACTCACCATATGCAGGTGGAGAAGATGGTGCTAATATGGATTTGGCAGCAGCAGATCCATTTTCGTATTCAGAGGAAGATTCTTCGGGAGGACCATTCTCTTTTAAGATTTTAGCACCCTCCATTCTGATTAAATCAACATAAATTAGACGTATTTATACACTTCTTACTCAATATTATTAACCATATCTTAATGAACATACCAAGTTCGATATTTCAGTATCTAAACAAGAAAATGAATAACAAAAGTACTTGTACTACTATACGTTATCCAGTTATATATATATATATATATATACTCTCACCTTACTACATTGAGGTATACTTAGTCTATTTTGGTATGTCCAAGTTAAAATTTACGTTTCACTTTTTGTTAGATGGAACTCACACAAAAAAAATTATTTATTTCACATGTGGATCATGCATACAGTTACACACTATACATTAAATATTAAACATTTCTTTATTTATTACCCATTAAATTATATTTAAATGTAAGCTTCAATGCGACGGAAGGTGTGTATATTAATAAAAATCATACAACCTCCATATCGAGAAGCTTTTCACTTTTCTTATAAATATGAATTTTAAGAAAAGCTATTTTTTATTATTTATTTTATTTTGAGGATAAAATTATATTTTCAAATAATATATAAATAATAAAGTAAATTATGTGTTAGGTAATAATGACATTTTTAAAAATATAATTTATTGAAATGTTATTTATTTTGTAAAATTTATCATTTTTAAAAAAAAATAAAGATTGTAATACAATAAAAAAGGTAGGTTTTGCGTGAGACCGACTCACGCGAGACCATTTTACACTTTTTAAAATAGTTATCACTTTCGCTATAGAACGTTATCACTTTCGCTATAAAATGTTATCACTTTTCAGGTTTATTATAAATTGTTCATGAAATAACATTATCATTTTTCATTAATTTATTATCACTTTTCAGTATAAAAGTTATCACTTTCTAACCGTCTCACGTAAGCCCTTACGTGAGACGGTCTCACACAAATCTTTGTCCAATAAAAATAGGATTATTCTGTGGTGCACCTGGTACACCGATGCACCTAAAATTTTACAGGGTAAATGTAGTGATGCAATGAGTAGTTTAGTATTTTTATTTTTAATTATTTTATTTTATTTAGTGGTTAGGATTAAAGATAAACATGATCTAATAATTTAAGTTATTCAACTGTACCGTGCTCCCAGTGCATTATAATTCGACTCATAAAAATGAGAAAAAAGTGAAAATATTATTGAAACATGTTGACTATGATGCAAGAAATTAGACTTTGCGCGTTAAAATGAGATTGGATGAGGTAATTGATGACAGTGTATATATTTATATAATGCATTTTTCTTGATACATTTGTATCCACATCCAAAATTTATACTCCCCTCCACTCCATATTAAAATTTACGCTTTTCAAGTTAAGGTTTATAATTTTTTTTTGTCATGTTGGACCCACACAAAATAATTAATTATTACATGTAGGGCCACACACAACACTAATATAACTACTAATTTTACATTAATTATTTCTTTCACCTCACTACACATTAAAATATTATATCTCTTAATCTCCGTACAAAAAGCAAACGTCAACGTTAAAGCAGGATGAAGGAAGTATATTAATAAATTAAAATATATACAATAATGAATAAAAATTTATATGCAGTACTTTGTTTTTTATTAAACTTCTTTTGAAAAACAGAACTTTAACAAGTTATATATTTATTAATAAAAACATAGGAGTATATACTACTCAATTAAATAAAATTAATACACATATAAATGCACACGTACACCCGATTGTAGAGGATATCAACTTTTCCTACAACATACAAGTTTCTTTGGGAGGTATTTTATTAAGGGCAAGTCTTGTAATCATCTCACGGTGAGACCATTTTACACTTAAGCTAGGGCTAGGGCTAGGGCTATATATACCAGTTCGTCGAGAGCTTTTCAGGAATGAATAAGTCAAAAAGGATGGATTCGATTCTCCTAATTAGTTATCATTTTTACTATAAAATTTTATTATTTTTTATTTATATTATAAATAATTTATAAAATAATATTATCATTTTTCATTAATTAAGTATATTTTTTATTAAAAAGTGTAAGTCATTACGTCTCACACATCTTTGTCATTTGTTTAAAGGTGAGAATTGTGTACATTAGTTAAACAAATCTTGTTTTCCTGTAATTTATTTTGTATATTATTATCTGTAATATTTAGTATTATTAATATTTTTTAATAATTATTAATGTTTTTAATGAATAAATATATTATTAATTACTATTTGTTAAAAAAATTTTGCCAAAATACTAGTGAATTTAACTATAAATTATTAATAGTAATAGAATAAGGTATTATAAAGTAGACCAAAATTAGAAGCGATAATTATACTCATATATTTGAGTAGGTTTTGCGTGTGATCGTCTAATGTGAGATTATTTTACACTTTTTAATATAATTATTATTTTCGTTATAAAATGTTATTATTTTTTTATTTACACTATAAATTGTTCATGAAAACTTTTCATTAATTCAATATCACTTTTTATTAATTCAGTATCATGACTTTTCATCCGTCTTACTTAAGCACGTAAAGGTCTTACACAAATCATTTCCCACAAAATTTACACACCGGATCTTCTGAGTCATTTTTATGCATCAACTTTTGTATCACACGTTAAGTAGTTGACACGTAAGAAGAGATATAAATCCAACCATTGCCCATAGGGTTTAAGGTTTAAGGTACAATTTCTCTTTTCTATGTATCGTCCATCTAACAATGTGGCACATAAGATGATGTACTAAAATGGCACAAAGAATTCGAACCGTAAAATTTATGCGTTTTGTTATTTGATGCTCCCACCTTTCTCATAAAACTGCTTCACTCTTAAAAAAAATTTATAATTATAATAATAAATAAAAAAAACTCCATATTCAACTCAATAATTATACAATATATTTTATTTTAAAATTTTCACATATGTTTGACCTACGTTTACTTTATAATTATGTTGCTTATTTTATAATTTATTTATTATTTAAAAGTTATTATGTTGTTTAATTTATAATTTATTTATTATCTAAAATAAGTTAACAATCAATTTTTATTTTTATTTTTTAAATTGTATCACTCATTATGATATGGAGGTAATACAAAATAGGAAAAGACTTGGGTGAAACCGTCTCACGGACCCCCTTATGTTAAACAGATCATCCATTAACCCAATTAAAAAAATTTAAAGGCCTTGTTTGGTTGTAATCAAACTAAAAATCTGAAAATTAATTAATCAAAAGACGGTGAATATATTTTTAAAGAGTCTTGTTTGGTTGCTATAAAAGTTAAAAATTGAAAAATTAATTACGCCTTATATATATATATATATATATATATATATATATATATATATATATATATATATATATATATATATATATATATATATATATATATATGAACATAACCCTACCCCTCTATATTCTATTTAAACATATATATTGCTAAGAGTTTAAATTGCAAAGGGGCACGAAAATTGCAAAGGTGTACGGAATGTGCTCCGTGCGCCCTGGTGCACAGGAGACTCACTCTTTAAATTTTGTTATTTATTTAATTTATTTTTTAATTTAAAAATTATAAATTTATAAAATGTGATAATTTTATATGAAAAGTGATAACAGTGATATGAACTATTTAATTAACAATTTATAATATAAATGAAAAGTGATAACATTTTAAACAAAAAGTTATAACATCTTTAATAAAAAGTATAACTAAATACCAATGTGCATTTTACAAATAATTATTATAAATGAAAAGTGATAACATTTTAAACAAAAAATTATAACATCTTTAATAAAAAGTATAACTAAATACCAATGTGCATTTTACAAATAATTTATTGAATGGATAAAACGTTATAATATTTTTAATAAAATGTGATTCTTAATCAAAGAAAAGTGATATCCGCATAATTTAATTATTTCACAAATAATTCACTAGAATAATAAAAAGTGATAATATTTTTAATAAAAAAGTGATATATATATATATACTCCCTACGTCCCGTTTCAATGTTTACGTTTGCTTTTTGCAGGTTGATTATAGAGTATAATATTTTAATAGATAGTGGGTGAAAAAAATAATATTTAATGTAAAGTGAGTAGATGTATCAGTGTTGGATGATATATTAATTGTTTTAGGTGGATCCTATATTCCAAAAAGGAGAACGTAAACATTGAATGGGAGGCGCAAAATAGAAACGTAAATATTAAAACGGGACGGAGGGAGTAATAAACAAAAAATGATAACCATTTAGTTAAACTATTTTATGAACTATTCATAGAATGAATAAAAGTAATAATATTTTTAATATAAAATGATACCGATTAAAATAATGTGATTATAGAATAGTTTTTTATCTAAAAAATGAGTACTGATAATATTATTATTATTGAATAATTAGTAATAATAATAATAAATAAAATTATAAAAACTGAAAATAATTGATTTGAAAAGGTTGCATCAGGCGCCGATATTTGCGTGAATATATGCGGATTAGGTTACCTTATTTATCTTAATTAATTTAGCCATTACCAAACAAGGTCATTATTTATCTTTAATTCTATTTTATTTTTATTTTATATTAATAGGTAAGATAGGATCCGTCTCACATAAAAAGATTGATAAGACGGTCTCACTCAAAGCTTACCATACAAAATATAACACAAATCGCTGCATTATTGTTCATTTTACATTATTGTTAAGTTAATATTATACTCCCACCCTCCCTTGCAGTCTTGCACGTGGAAATGTGGATAGGAAATGTTGTTTTTTAGGTGTAAAATGTAAAAAATAAAAAATAAATAAATAGTGGTAATTTATGTAGTTTATTTAAACAGAAAAATGAATAAGGTTATTTAATTTAGTGAATAAAGTATCACATATATCTTTTAATATTGTGAGGATGTACTGTGTAGTATTACTATTATTGAGACAGCAATTTTTGTGAGATCGTTTTACATTTTATTTAATTTTTATTTAATTAGTTGTATACTATTTATTAAAATACAATTATTTTTGGGTTATTAGTGTTAGAAACATTTTATATACTTATATTAGGGTCTGGATCTTCTGTGCCACTTTGGTGTGCCATCTCTTGTACCATTCCGTTGGATGAGGGACACATAAGAGAGAGAATGGAAACTATAATCTAAGTCAACCAGTTAACCCTTGAGGAAGGGATTGGATTTCTTCTCCATCCTTACACGTGTCATTTCATAAGTAGGTGCACCAATATGTCACAGAACATCCAGTGGCCTATATTATACTAAAAACACAAAGCAAATTATATTATTGATCAATATAAATTAAATGCATAAAATATTACTTTTATCCATATTTTAATTGTATTAAAAAATAGATCTAAAAGGTGTAATGTCCTACTAATTTCTCCACAAAAATAAGTGGGAGATAACTCGTAATATTAACATGTTTGCATCATCGTCTGAAAATGTGTTTGTGATACGAATACATTGCAAACTAATATTTTTGAAAACATGATAGATTGCTTACAACTATGCATATAACTATTTCTGAATACATTTTGCTATTTGGTACTATGATTATTAATGATTAACTTGCTATTCTAAAATATTTTTTCAATACTTAATTCAAAATGTATTCAGTTTCATTTATTGAAATAATTTTGTATTAAAAGTTAAGCATTCAAAAATATTTTGATATTTTGAAATATTTTTTTTTATGTTTGAAGTATTCAAAATGTATTCAGCTTTATTTATTGAAATGATTTTGCGTAAAAAGACCGTAAGTATTCGGAATATTTTAGTTGTACTCTTATATATTATTTCGATAAGCGAATGCTAGATATGTTTTTTATTTTAGAAGTATGGATTTTGGTATTCAAAAATATATTTTCAATGTTCCATCAAGTGTTCATAATATTATTTAGGGTAGGTATTGGGCTTAACCTAAATAAATATATTTTATATTAAATTAATAAAGGAATTAGAAAAAAGAAGGGCCTAGTTTGGCATACTAATTAAGATTATCCCAATTATTTCCGCCTCATTTCATAATTTCGCTTCTAGCGCCTGCAAGTCCTATAATATAAATTAATTTTTCTTTTACTTCTACAGGTTCGGAGTATTATGCGTTATTTATTATTATTATTATTAATTAGTCATTAGATAATTAATTATTTTATTATTATTTTATTTTAATTAGGTATCACTTTATATTAAAATTATTATCACTTTTTAATCATCATACGAATCATTCATAAAATAATCAAATAAGACAGTTATCACTTTTTCTTTATCATGTATGTATCACTTTTTATTAAACATGTTATCACTTTTTATTATAATGAATTGTTCGTGAAATAATTCAATTAGATCGATATCATTTATTTATTATAAATCACTATTTTTTTTTTATTATGAATCACTTTTTATTAAGAATATTATCATTTTTCTTTTAAAAAGTTATCACTTTTCATTCATGTAATAGTGCACAGCATTGTTATCACTTTTCATTAATTGAGTATCACATTTTATAAATTTATAATATTTAAAATAAAAAATAAATTAAATAAATAACAAAATTAAAATAATAAAAAATACTTTCTCCATCCCACCGAAAGGTCCACATCTTACTATATGGGCGTCCCATTCAATGGTCCCCATTTTCCCTTTTTAGTAAAAATGACCCACATGTGGCCCACCACTCATTACTAATACAACTACTCACTATACATAAAATAATAATACTCCTTAAACCACGCACAAAAATCAAATGGGGACCTATGGACGGGACGGAGGGAGTATAACTTAAAAAAAATATTATATATATATATATATATATAACTAATTAATTTACTTTAAAAATTAAATTTTCAATTTTTATAATTTGACCACAACCAAACATTGTCCTTTAAAATATGATTAATAGGTTAATGGATGATCCATCTCACATAAGGAGATCCGTAAGACGGTCTCACCAAGTCTTTGCCTATTATTTAATGATTCATCCGTTCCACCCAAAGAGTCCATTTTTTTATTTGGGTGTCCCACCCAAAAAGTCACATTTCCTTTTTTAAACATGTGAGACCCACACGCACATACTAATACGATTAAAATATGGGATTCACACTCCCATTTTTACAATTATCCACCACATATTAAATAATAATATTACTTAGTTTACATGCAAAAAATAAAAATAGCCTTTAGGTGGGACAAAGTGAGTATATTTTAGATTTAATAATTAAAATAATTTTGTATTAAAAATTTTTTAAACATTCCATATTTTATATGTTAGTTAACCTAAAGTTGTGCAGGAATTTATGGAAAGAGAATTGATACATATGAAATAGATTGAGAATGAATTGTTGATTTTACATTATTCTATCAATTAGTTGTATGGGGGATAATTTAGACTTTTTATTATATAATTTTATAGTGGATAATAATCAAATATATTATGCATATCCACTGATAATATTAGTCTATAATTTTTACTAAGAAGTAAAAAATCATTTGTGTTATTACTTTTTATTTATATTATGAATTATTTATGTAATAGTTCACTAAGTACTACTCCCTCCGTCCGCCTCAAAGGTGGACATTTGCTTTTTGCACGTGGATTAAAGAGTATTATTATTTAAGGTGTAGTTGGTAGTTGTATTAGTGGGGTGTATGAGTTCCATAAATTTATTGTATTAGTGATGTGTGTGGGTCCCATGTGGACCTTTGGTGCGAACGTCCAAAATGGCAAAATGTGGACCTTTCGGGCGGACGGAGGGTGTATCACTTTTAATCAATTCATGTATCACTTTTTATTTAAATGTTATAATTTTTTATTCATTTTACGAAACTCATTTCGTGAGATGATCTCGTGCAAGTGTTTGATTTATTGAAAATATGCAAAAATTGTCGGAAGGATTGTGAATCAATACTAGGGATTGAGATAGCCATACATTAACTAACATACAAGATTGTTTAACCAAATCTTCCATGCATACATATTGCGTAAAACTTGTTATAATTACAATTTTATGGTTCATGTTTTATTTTATCTTTCAAGTTCATAGGTTTATTTTGCAATAGTGGTTCATGACTTATATTAAGAGTATTGTAATTTCTTCACTTGCGTATGATCTATTTACCACTACAGCTAGAATTCACCTGGGAATGGCAATAGGGGGCGGTTTGGGGGTGGATAATAGCATATTCATATCCAGACTCATTCAATGTGGATTTCGGTCGTCTCGCGCACGGCGTGTCTGATCCATTTCAACCCATATTATTTAGGCAAAAAAATTGTGTGAGACCGTCTAATATAAGAGTTTACGTGAGATGACAAGAAAGTTATAATTTTTATAAAAGAAAGTAATAATAAAATAATGAAAAGTGATAATGCAATTTCATGAACAATTTATAGTATAAATAAAAAGTTATAACATTTTATAGCAAAAGTGATAACGTTTTATAGCGAAAGTGATAACTATTTTACAAAGTAAAAAACGGTCTCACGCAAGACCTACCTTATTATTTATATTATTTTATAATTGATTTATATATATTAAAAATAAGATAAAAACTTGTGTGAGACCATCTTACGTTAGGGCTTACGTGAGACGGTTAGAAAGTCATAACTTTTATTATACTGAAAAGTGAAATTAAATTAATGAAAAGTGATAATGTTATTATATGAATAATTTATAGTATAAATGAAAAGTGATAACATTTTATAGCGAAACTGAAAATGTTTTATAACGAAAGTTATAACTATTTTAAAAAGTATAATATGGTCTCACGTAAGATCTACCCTAAAAATAATTAGATAATTATTTTTTTACTAGATTAATATACATGTATTAATTACTCCCTCCGTTCCATTTCAATCTTTACATTTTCTATTTTGGGCGTCTCATTTCAATCTTTACATTTCCTTTATTAGTATATGGAACCCACCTAAAATAATTAATATATAATCATGGGACCCACATCCAACACTAATACTCTACCCACTTTACTTTAAATATTATATATTTCTACTCATTATCCATTAAAATATTATATTCCATAATCAACGTGCAAAAAATAATAGTAAGCATTGAAACGGGACGGAGGGTTTTACATTTTTTTTTTACTCTAATTAATCGATTAAGTAAATATACCTTATAAAAAGTGTACTTCCTTCGTCCCGCCCGAACGCTAACGGTTACTTTTTGCATGAGGATTTGGGATTATATAATTTTAATGTGTAGTGAGATTAGAGATATAATAATATTTTAATGTATATTAAATAGTTATATTAGTATTATATTTGGACCACGTAGAAGTATATTAATTATTTTATGCACCTCCTATTTGCTATGAAGATAAAGGTGAACTTTATGATAAAAGGCTAAAAATAAAAATACATAAAGTTATGTTAAGACTGAGGTATTATATAATATAAAAATGTTAATAAAATATATATTACTTACATAATATACATATAATATACTATTACTTTTATATATACTCCCTCCATTCTATAGAAGTTGACATATGTTTCTTTTTGATTTGTCCCATTAAAATTGATATATTTCCTTTTTAATACATGAGACTCATACAAAAACAATTAATTTATTCTCTTGGGGCCCACATACCACTTCTAATAATACAACTATCTACTACACATTAGTAAATATTATTGAGTTGATACCCAGTACACCCGGGTGCAAACATGTACTCATATGTATTCTTTTTTATTCAATATTGTATACATGTTTCTTAATAATTATATACTTTTTTTATATTCAATTTTTCATTAAAAAAACTAACACCATATGTTTATAATTTTTTATTCAATAGTGTATACATATTTTTTAATAATTATATATTTTCTTATACTCAATTTTTTATTAAAAAACTTACAAAACTAACAAAAAATGCACTAACAAAGTGTATATATTTTTGTTCATAATTGCATATATTTTTATTCATAATTGTATATTATAAAAGTAATTACACGGTATCATAATTGTATATATTTTTACTTCATTTACAATAAATTATATGTATACTACACAGACTCGCACCATTTTCAAAACGGAGAAAATCGGATCCCCCCAAAATACTATAGGTCAGGACATATCAAGTCCGATCACATCAAATTATAATCCCTAGCTAGTAGCTGCACACAAATCCATAACACTCCATTAAATTTTTTTTTACTTAATTTTAGTGTGATCATTCCAATAAAAAATTAGGATAATATATTTTTCCAAATTCATAATAAAAAAAAGAGAGAGACAATTTGAAATTATACAAAAAATTAGGATATTATATTTTTTAAAAATTCTAAATAATTAATGAAAAAAATATTTCTAAAAAAATTAAATATTTAGAATAAATTTTAAAAAAATACAACATTTTGAAAAAAAAAAAGTAATAATTTTTTTTTAGAAAATAAAAAAATAGATTTGTTTTCGAAAATAAAAAAATTGAAAAATGACATAATTTATTAATTAATTTAATTATTATTATTTTTATAATAGTGTAGCATTATTAAATAATAAATAAATGGTGCACCCTTCATCCTAATAAGATATGGAGTAGATTTGTTTTTTTTTTTCATAGAATAACTGATACCATGTCTAGTATGTACTTGAGTAAATTCCAGTTGTACTTTTACATTTTTATCTTAACATTAATTTAAATTGATGACAAATGATGTAATATTATATTATATCCGTCACTTGGTAAAAATCTAATTTTATCATTTTGATTATCCCACTACAATTATCCATCTACTCATTATACATTGAAATATTATATCTCTTGAAAAATTTTATACCTTTATTCAAAGGGGGTAAATAATCAAATAAGTTATGCATATGAGAAACTTTCTTATGAGACTGATTTTTGTGAGATGGGTCGATCCATTACTAAAGTATGTTTATTATATAGGTAAAATATATTTGTTTGTAGTTAAACTATGTCAATAATGAATCATATTATAACACCCTAAAATTATACTTCCTCCGTCCCAGGCTAAGAGGACCATTTTTCCATTTTGGTCGTCCCACCCAAAGAGTCCCCTTTCCTTTTTTACACACATGAGACTCACACACCCCTCTAATATAATTAAAATATGAGACTCATACTCTCACTAATACAACTATCCACTACACATTAAATAATAATACTACTTAATCTACGTGCAAAAAAGCAAATCACCCTCTTACGCCGTGACAGAGGGGGTACTTTAATGCATAGTTCATCATACTTAAAAAAAGCATACTTTAACAATCATTAATCATACTTTATATACTCCCTCCGTCCCAAAGTAATAGGGTCTTTTACATTTTGCACTTGAATTAAGGAGTATTATAATTTAATGTGTGATTGGTAGTTGTATTAGTGGGAGTGGGGGCCCATATTTTAATTGTATTAGTGGATATGTATGGATCTCATGTGTGTAAAAAATGAAAGGGGATTCGTTGGGTGGGGACGCCCAAAATGGAAAAAATACCCTCTTTCAAAATGACGAATGAAGTATATAATAGACATATTTTAACACGTTTTATAGACCGTCTCACATAATCAAATCTCTTACAAGAGACTTTGTCTATCTATGCATATTAGGTGGAAATAACAAATTTTAAAAAGAAATTAAGTTGAGAAGTTATTTGTATGGAAATTTTATCATTTTTAGAGTATGAATAATGTAATAAGACGCACTAACGAGAAAATATGAATAATTTATTATGATATAGTACATCAAAAGGTATACTTATATTTTTTATTAAATTAAAAGATATAATATTTTAATAGATAATGTCTAACTTTAGTTATATTTTCACTTTTTCTCTCTAACTTTAATTTTAATTAATGACAAATTGAAATATTTTCTCTGTCTCATTCGAAAAGTTGTATTTTTTTTTCACGAAAATTAAAGAATATAACTAGTTTTGTTTTCGCGAATGACGCGGGGTTTATTATGTGTGATGTCTTTAATTAAAAAATATTTTTTATATTTTATTATTAAATGTATATATATATTTATTTGTTTGTTTGTTTTTTCATCTTACTTTACTATTAAATGCATTTTTACCTTGTGTTAAAAAGATGAACATTCAATAAAAATAAAAAGAAGCGATCATAGTAAAATATTTTCAATCTAATATCTGAAAAATAAATAAATTATCAATTTGGGGGCCTAATTATGTTTTCTATCAGTTAGAGACCTTAAAATATATAAAACAATAAAAAAGTAGCAATGTGCCATAATAGGAATATTTTTTAATCATATTTATATAAAAAAATATTAAACTTATGATTAGTTGTAAATTTAATTAATAATCAAGTATCTCTCTTTTTATCTTTTAATTAATTTTTATTGAATAATTAAACCAAATTATTAAAGTTCAAATTCAATTAATTTTTTTATTGAATAACTCAATCAAAACATTATTAGTTGTAAATTAATTAATAATCGAGCCCCAATCCTTTTTTATTTATATTTTAATTTTTTTAAATTGAATAACCCAAAAAAATATTTAAATGTAAAAATATATTAAAAATCATTATCATTTTTATTATTTTAAATATTAATTGTAAGTTATTAATTAGAGGGACCTAATAAAATATTAGTTAAAATATTAAATTACTTAATATAAAATATTAATTATAAGATTAAAATTTTTAAACATATTTATTAAAATATTTTATTAGAATTTAAATAATAATTTTTCATTAAATAAATACATAAAATATTAAATTAAATCATTATAAAAAATTACTTAAAATATAATATTGATTACAAGATTATAAAATCTTAATTACTTTAAATATTAAATTACTTAAATAAAATATTAATTGCATTATGAAGATTATTAATGAGAGAGATTAAATAAAATAATATTTAAAATATTAAATTACTTAAAATAATATTAAACAATATATTTTTTAAAATATTAAATTGCTTAAAATAAAATATTAATTTAAAGATTAATGTGCATACCACATACACAATTTTTTCAAGAACGAACATGGCGATGCCACATACAAAAATTTTTTTAAGAGAAGCGTGACGCCGCCGCATACACAATTCTAAAATTTTATATTCTCTTACTTCCCAAGGTAACATATTAAGCATGTGGTCATTGACAATCCATATCACTCTATTAGGAGTGCAAGAATTGCACTATCCTCAAAATAACATTAATTGCATGATTAATGTGGCAGCGAGGTGTATCTCCTTTTATATTTTTTATATGAAATCATAAAATTATAAACTTCTATAGGAAAATTACTTAAAATAATATTATTAAGATTAGAATATTAGATTTTCATTAAAAGAAATACTTAAGATAAAATATTAATGGTAAGATTACAAAATATTAATTATTTTAAATTTAATAAAATTATTCAAATATATTACTTTAAATAAAACATTAAATGTAAGATTAACGTGGGAGTGTCATGTACACAATTTTCTAAGAACGAAGGGGACGACGCCACATACACAAATTTTTTCAAGAAGGAGCGTGACCCACCACATACACAAATCCAAAATTTTATTTTTGACAAGAACTTGTAAATTAATAGTATTAATGATATTTAATATATACTAAATATAGTATAATGGTAGTATTCCCCTTTTCCTCAACAATGAAAATCAATATACTTCCATTCACATCTGATATCCTCAACAAAGCACCTTCTTATTTTGTTTAATTAGATACTACTTTTTATTAAAAATATTAGTATCAATTGTTAAGCAAATAATTGTGTGAGACTTTTCACATAAGAACTTACGTGTGATAATTTCTAAAACAAAAAGTGATACTCAATTAATAAAAAGTGATAATGTCATTTCATATAAATAAAGTAATAACGTTTTATAACGAAAGTTATAACATTTTATAGCAAAAGTACTCCTTCCGTCCCCTTTAAAGAGGGTAATTTTTTTCATTTTCGGCGTCCCACCCAAAGAGTCTCATTTCTTTTTTTACACACATGGGACCCACACACACCCACTAATACAATTAAAATATAGAACTCATACTCCCACTAATACAACTACCCATTACACATTAAATAATAATACTTCTTAATTCATGTGCCAAAAAGTTAAATACCCTTTAATAAGGGACGCAGTAATGATTAATTTACAAAGTGCAAAATGGTCAGACGGTATTATATAAGACTTATCCCAATTTTTATGTCTTGCAAATTAATGTGTTAATTTAAGTGGATGAATATAATAGTTTTTTTTATTACGTATCTATTTTTATTAAAATTTTCATTACCTTTTATCTGTTTTTTCACATAATAAGTGGAGTCTGGTACAATTAAATGAAAATCACTTTTTTTTATTATTAAAAATATTATCGCTTTTATCTTATTCACAAAATCTAACTCAAACTAGCCAATTTATATATACAACCCTTCTTCTCATAAAAATATTCATTTTTTCCTCTTTTGTCTTATAAAATCATTGATCATTTCAATAAAAGAAAATATCATCCTAACTTAAAATCTCAAAACTACACTTAAATTTCAAAATTTCCATTCACTTCTTACCTAACATAATTTTTACTTTAATTAGCTAACCATAATAAATTATCCAAAAAATTTGTAAAATTAGTAAAAAGTAAATTTTATCCTTAATAAATGTAAAAAAAATGAAGATGAACAAAAACTCAAAATAGAGAGTATATATCAATGTTTGTTTAATCTTGCCACCCAAGAATATGTTATTATCTTGTAAATAAATAAAATATCTAATGCACCTAGTTAATGCTATGCAATTTTCTTATAAATCATAAAATATGGATAAGAATTAAGTTAGACAACCATTAAAGCAAAGATCATCGTATATAACATTTGTTTTAATAAGATATGGGAGAGATGACAATATCACGATTCTCAATATTATGCGACATTAAATAAATAAATGAAATGAAATAGCAGAAAGAGAAGAATGAAAATTAAAATAGCATACCAGGCAACAATCGCCAGAAACGAGGAAGAGACAAAAATGAAATGAGAAGCAACAAATGATCTCCAGGAATAATTGGAAATGATCAAAAGCTTTTTATCGTCATTTTAGCTCCTAATAACTCTCAGCACCCAGAAACCACAATACCCCCATAAATAGTAATTTAAAAAGGGTTAATTATTTGTGTGTAATTACGATGCACTAATGAGTATGACTGTGTAATAACACGTGGGTGGAGCCGAGGATCATAGATTAGATGTACATTGTTGGAGAAGCTAACCAGAAACTTAATCATTTTATAATTACTATATGCGATTTTTTTTTGATTTTCTAAGATTTAGGATTTCACGAATTGATGCTATTAATTAATGTCATTTGTTAAATTACCACCCTATCTAAAAATTTAAACTGGTCTCAGCTGCGTATCATTTATTGGTGGGGCTTACTACTGATACAACAATTTCTCGATGTCCATTGATAGAATTTTGTTCACTGACATGAACCAAGACTACTACAGATTTAAATAATCTTTTTTCTCTTCAAACATCTTTTTTGTAATCCAGTAACTTTTCATTTCTATTTTAATAATATCATTTATTTGCTAAAAGTTAAAACTGGTAAAAAGATTTTGAAAGATTTGGATTTCACGAACTGATGCTATTAATTATTTTCATTTGTTAAATGACCACCCCATCTAAAAGCTTAAGATAATAGAGAAATAAATCGTTTAATACTTAATCAAATCATTTAACATCATTAACTTAATTTCACCCATCTAACTCATTAATATTATCATAATTACTTTTATTACTCAATTGCTCCATCTATAAGTTACAGTATTCTAGTCTATATATTTGATAATTCTTTTATTTTATTATTAATTTATTTTTTCATTATTTTATACGTATTGGAAGTTTAATAGAATTCAAATTGCACTGATATAATTCTCAAATATATAAATATTGAACTGACTCCATCTATAAGTTACAATATTCTAGTTTATATATTTGATACGTCTTTTATTTTATTATTAATTTATTTTTTTTATTTTATACGTATTGGAAGTTTGATAGAATTCAAATTGCACTGATATAATTCTCAAATATATAATAATTGAACTGATATAATTAGGTTTTCAAATTAATATTAATATATGCCTAGTGTTTTTTACCCTGCGATATATGAGAATAAAAAAAATTCTCCCACTTATCTATTGATAATCGTTTCTTTTTTTATATGTGGATTAAAAAAGTAATCCCTCAATCAATCCTTAATTTATTCATTTTACAATTTTGTACCATCTATTCTTAATCTATTTATATCCCTTTTTAGACATATGAAACCCACATATATTACTAATACAATTAAAATATTGGACTCATATACCCCATTAATATAACTAACCACTATACATAAAATACTAATACTCCTTAATCTACATATAAAAAAAAAATAGATTAACAATGGACGGAGGGAGTATTATTATCTTATATAAAATGATTAGTTGTATTAGTGATGAGTGGTAGGTTATATGTCGGCTCTTTTTGCTAAAAAGGAAAAATAGATGAATTTCGTTAGAGTGAACGACTAGAATAGAAAAATGAATACATCAGAAGTAATATATATATATATATATATATATATATATATATATATATATATATATATATATATATATATATATATAAGTCTCTTATGAGACGGATTGTAAGATGGGTCAACCTTATTAAAGTATGATTATTACATACGTAAAGTATATGGAAAAACATCATATTTGATCCCATAAGAATTCTTTCAATTCAATTATAGTCCTGTAGGAATACACTAGTCCCATAACTAACGGTTTTGGTCCTATAAGAATATTATAATCATAATTTTTAAAAATTTTTCATCCCAAATTAACTTATATTATTTAAACTACTAGATTTATATTATTTTCTGTCTTTCAAAATAAACATAGTCCATTTTGGTCTTATTAATGGTTCGGAATATTCGTCAACTATTAACAGATTTTGATGAAAAATTCCTATGAGACTAAATCTGCCAGTTTTTGGACCTTTTGACATTGAGCAATTCTCACGGGACTAAATATGAAATTATCCCTAAAGTATATATGTTATTGGATAGTTAAAGTATGATGAATGATGCACTAAAGTATGACTTTATAATATGACGAATTATTAGGTAGTGAATCATACTATAACACTTTAAAATTAGTGCATCGTTTATCATACTTTAACTATTCAATAATATACTTTATCTATATACTCCCTCCATCCCGTATTAAGGTTTACATTTTTCATTTTGAGTTGTCCCAAGTTAAGGTTTACGTTTTTTTATTAACTTGGACCCATACAAAACAATTAATTATTCCATGTAATGCCCACACACAACACAAATAGAACTACCTGTTTTACATTAAATATTATTTCTCTCACCTCCCTATACATTAAAATAGTATTATATCTTTTAATTTACGTACAAAAAGCAAACATAAACGTTAATGCGGGATGGAGGGAGTATATAATTATCATACTTTGATAATGAGTCGACCCGTTTCACAACTCATTTCACGTAAACATTGTTTTACAAGAATTGGGATGACAATGGGCAGGGTACCCGCTTATTTTGAGGTACTCGTACCCATGTCCATTTAAATATCAAATAAATGTACATATACACATCCCATTTAAAAACCTTATAACATAGTACAATTGAGAACTATTTATTACTCCACCCGTCTCTCTAAAAAATGTGTAATCACATATGGCAATTTTGTATCTTTCCTGTATATTTATGTAGTTGATAGTATTTCATTTTTTTCATTGTATTTAACTGTAATTAAGATCAAAGTGTGTACTTCCTAGTAATAAATCCATAATTTTATTGTTTATTTAAAATAAATATCAAATATTTCATAATTTAATTAAATTAAAATAATACTTATAAATTTATTTTTAAAAAATCTAAATTTATTTATTTTTTTATACATGATTTGATTTGATACTAATTAATTTATATATATACTTAAAGATTTATTTATTAATTGAAATTAATGATACTAAAATAAATAAATAAATTATAATAAATGTAAAAGAAAAAAAAGAAAGAAAGGTATTCATACATGATTTTTAAAAAAGGAAATATTGAATACGAAAAACAATTGGAAGTAAATAATGAAAATATAAAAATATAAATTCAAAAATCCAAAAAATTAAGAAAAATACTCTTGAATCGATCCTCTTTCACTTCGAAAATATTTGAAATCAATTCTTAAGAGATAAATTGATTCAAAAATGCTTGAATCGATCCTCTTACTCTTGAATAATCGATTCTTTAGAGGGAATTCAATTTAAGTAACTTGAAATAATTTTTAAGAGGTAAATCGATTCAAGAATACTTGAATCGATCCTCTATCGAGTCAAGTAACTTGAATAGATTTTTAAGATATAAAACGATTTAAGAATACTTGAATCAATACTCTTCCTCTTGAAGAATCGATTCTTAAGAGAAAAATCGATTCTAGTATATTGAATCGATTCTCTTTCTCTTGTAGAATACTTGAATCGATTTTTTAGAGGTAGATTGAATTTCTACTTGATTTGCTCAATCGAAATAAAGTTTTATACTTTCATAAATTAATTCTCTAGAGAAACTTTAAGAAAGCTCATATTTCTCTTGGAGAATAGATGTGTGTGTTTAGAACAGTGATTAGAAAATCGGACTGGAGAAAGAACTGAAAGAGGCAACTGTTCGAGGTCCAACTGGTCGGACCAGTTCAATCGGCGCGCGGTTCAACTGGAAAATTGAATTTTATATATTTTCAATTATATTTTATAAAATTACCAATTATAAAAATATATAATCACATAAATTATTTTTAAATTTTAAAATCAAAATATAATAGAATAAAAATATTTATAGTTCATTATTTATACTTCATACATAGTTTATAATATATGTAGTTAGCGAGTTTATGAGATGGCGTACTAATGATGTGGCTGTGACGTATACTTGACTAATCAAACATAAGAAGGTGGCGAGGTGGGACTTCCTCCCTGCTCGGGTTCTCTAGGAGGGAATGTGAGCTCTTTATTAATATTCTTGCTAAGTAAAGAATATGGGTACAGAGCATAGTAGTGAAGTTGAGTGTCCCTCTAAGAGGGTATTACTATGTATTTATAGGGGAAGGAATCGGACAGTAGTTATTTCGGCGGGTTCCCCATGTTAAATGGACGTTAATTGGTACATAAAGGGCACTCACGCGTGTAGTGGCAGAAATCAACTGCTGGATCTCTGGTTTTGTTCCATACGGTGGGCGGCCCCAAACCGGGTGGGCCAAAGCCTCCTGAATATTGGGGGTGTTGGGTTGTTTGGATGGGCTTTCCTTTTTGGGCCTGGCCTTGGGCCATTCATGGATTCTTCTACTTACATTAGCCCCTGGCTTCCGATGCAGGGCGGGTGGCCCACGGCGGAAGCCAAACCCTATTGCTTATCTCGAGGGACGCGCTGATTGGTCTCTTCAGGAATTTTTAAATTTTTCTGACAGCCATCTCGTTAGTGATTGAAGCGTTACGTCACTCTATTTCGAGGCTCCGTCTATTTATTGCTGCTGCTTCTTCCGACGTTTCAATGCCTCTTTTCGCTGAATAATACTTTCCAGTTTTCTACTTCGATTGTTCTTCCTTCTCCTTTGAAAAATGAGTGGGGCGATGAGGGAAAACAATCCAGTCCAGTCGAAAGATTCTTCGGGTCGATATTCCGGTGATACGCCGTCGTCCTCTAAGTCGGTAAAGAAGAAAGAGAGAAAAGAAATTGTGTATGAGGATTTCATGGCTCATACTCTCGCTTCTCAAGCGACGGAGGCGACGATCCGGGAAGCACGTGATCTGTACGACACTCCGGATTTGAATTCTAAACCTAAAACCCTAAACCCTAAACCTGAGCTGGGAGAGGTTTCCAGTCGTCTGCCGGAGGGTTGCGTTGCCGTGAAGTTGAACATTTTCGAGGTGGCTTCGCCGTCCACTGCACAGGTGCTTTGCATGTCTTTTAGCTTATTAGTAGTTGGCTCCAGTGCAGTTATCGCTGAATGCATAGGCTACTTTGGTGGGCTTGGCACTACTCTTTCGGAGAAAAGTATATTCTTTCTTGTCTTATTTTGAATTCGATTATCTCTGTTCGCCAGTGACGGAGCACCAGTGTATGGGGTACTATCGTTTGAACAAGCGACCGAAAGGGGCAGTCGTTTCAGGCAAACCTTCCTCCATTAAAGGTTGGAAAGAGAGATGGTTTTGGGCTTCCAGAAATTGGGCGCTCCGGGCATTCACGTGTTTTCATCCTTCCAAGTGGCTTGTGAAGGTAATGTCTCTCGCTCTCTTCTCCAATCTTGCATGTGTCTGACTTTTGTGGATTACAGATCTGAGGGTGCCCGAGGAGAAGAACATGACTACTAATAAGGACCTTGCCTCAGCGTTTGCTCTGCTTCTGGTTGCAGATCGAGATCGCGAGAAGTTGGCCACCATTGGCGAGTTGTAGGCGATGCGTCGTTGCGGGCATTATGAACGCTGATGTTCCGGATTCCACCGTGATTGTTGCCGAGCAGGGCGAGTCAGCGGGGCACGTCGTCGAGCTAGCAGATGCGGTCACCGTCGTTCCTTCGGGCAGACCGAATTGAACAATTTGAGGAGCTCCTACATACGTTTAAGAAAAATTAGGTGTCCTCGTTTCCTTATTTTAATTTTTATGTAAGTTTTTAATTCATGGGAGTGAAATGATTGGATTTTTGGTTTAATCCATGTGAGATTATATTTTTAAATTTTTCTTGAAATTCATATGCTTTTGAAATTAATGAACGAAGTGTACTTGAGTTATATTGTGGTATGAAGTCATATGTGTACTTGTGAGATATTGCTTACCATGAAAAGTGCTCTATTACTTGTTAAAAACCCATGTGAGATATTGAGCCTCGTTGATCATGTTACATAATCACATAATATTTCTTTTGTGGTGAATATCGTTCTTGTGTGTATTCTAGAACTTGCATCTTGTCTTACTTCAAACTACATGTGTATTAGATGATGGGAGATGATTTAAGGCCATCATTGAATTTATGAGTCACTTAGCCAAATAATTCCCTACCAAATGATGTTTATCCGTAGTAGCCCCGTTGAGCCTAAAAATCTCATTCTTTGGCAGCCTATATGAGAGAACCACTTTGAGCATCTGAATTTTTTGAGCCTTAATTGTCCTTCCAGAAGAGAATTAATGAATTTTCAAAGTGTGTTGATGGAGTTTTATAACAACTGGGAAGGAATTAAATTGGTGTTGAAATAGTGATTGAGCTTGAATATGCATCTAAGAAAAATCATGGAGTAATGCTTAAATCTAGTACTTCATGGAATCAAACATCCTAGGGTAGTGCTTAAATCTAGTACCCTATTGAGGATGCGAGGGGTAGTGCCCAAAACTGTTACCTCAAGAAAAAATAAAAATGAAAAAAGAGAAGGAAAAAAATTGTTGTGCTTGAAAGAGAAAGGTGAAAGAGTTGAGGAGGATGTTGTGCTTAATTGAAGTGATAAGGAAGAATGGAAGATCGAGAGAGTGCACCCTTTATTGATTCGAGTTTTGAGTCACTCATTCATATTTTCCTACCTTAACCAAAGAGCCAACACTACATAAAAAAAAAGTCCTTCGTGATCTCATTGTCGAATCATACTTTTAGTGGTGGAGAGTTTGCGACATTTGGCAAGCTTATGGTTACGCATGCACTTTAATTAAATTTGAGCGTAAACACTTTAACCATAAGTGTACATCTTCACACTTGAGTGAGAGTGATATATACTTCTCGTGAGAACATGTGAATGGAACATTTGAATTGGTGGTGATCGTCTTATTTTGTATGCTATGAATTGATTATTACATGTAATGAGAGTTGCATTACCTAAGTTGAGGACAATTGTATTATGAATAGGGTATTGATCATAGTCCTTGTTTCTCCGATAATTTTCTTAATCTCTCTCTCTTTATTTTTATTTTGTTTCCTTAGGACGAGCAACGTGCAAGTTTGGGAGATTATTGAGAGTGAAAATAAGCGTGTTTTAATATCCAGTTTAACACATTTTTTATGGAAATTATTGTCATATATTAGCACAAGTGTCTTATATTCAATATATGTGAGAAAAATGTCTATTTAAGGTGTTTTATTGTTTCTAGGTAGAAAAATGATCAAAAGTGCAAAGTTAGAGAAATGCTGTAAAAACGCACGCTCAACTTTCATAAAATTTTTATGTTCTTATGGAGTCATAACTGATGATGTGATACATGGTTGGAAAGCAACAGAATAGAGGATCTTTTTTGAGTAAGAAACACCTCAATCGGAGTTCAAACGAAAAAGTTATGATCAAAATGATGACGTCGCGTAAGCTGTTCCTACTCTACATGACTGTGCCACTTTTCATGACTTGTTACACCTTAAAAATTTGGAGTTTTTGTGAGTTCTTTATATGAATAGAAATCCAAGAAAGAGAGAATCTCGTGACCGAAATAATCACTGAAATCTGAGTTTGGATGTGGAAGTTATGTACGAAACGGTGAGACTGTACATGTTGCTCGACCATTGCTTGACCAAGCTATTTTGGTCAAGCTACAATAGGCAAGTCGAGCTACACGTGAAGACGAAGTTTCAATTACAGACACGCAACTCGACCATAGCTCGACTAAGGCTTATCCAGCTCGACCAGAATCACTTTGGTCGAGATAGGACATGGACGTCCAGGTTTGACGATTTTACACCTCTAGTGCGTGTTTCTGCATATTTTCACAAAAAATGCCCATCCATGGTATATAAGGAGAGTTTACAAGTATAAAAAGGGATGCAGTTTACATCTGAAAAGAGATCGTAGGCAACAATCATTCTACACCCCACAAGGGGGATTTCACCTTACACTATCACATCCATCCCTTCCTCCATCCATCCATTACTGTGAATATTCGTCTGTTGAATTAAGAGGAGAACCAAGAGAAGGATTCAAGACGGAGAAAGATTCGACGATGCCCAAATTTAGGATTTTATCATTTCCTAATTTATCTTGTATTTTCCAGACATATAGGTCTGATCTATCCAACCCCCATGTGTGTTTCCTACAACACCATGGGCTAGAGCCTATTTGGTAGATCTAGGGTTTTGAAGTTTTTTATGAATTAATTGAACTTCGTGTGTATATTCCGTACAACACTACTCGTGGAATTATTTTATACTCCCTCCATCCCACACTTATGTTCACACTTTCTGTTTTCGTTCGTCCCATACTTATATTCACCACCAAAAAAATGAAACTTCATATTAACCAACAACCTCAAAAGTTATCTTAATTTCAAAAATACCACTCCCACCTAACACACAAGATACTTATAATTTATTTATTACCTAAAAATACCACAATACCCCTAAAAATTCAATAAAGTTGGCCAAAAAGCAAATTTTCTTAAACTCCGTATCTACAGTGTTGGTGAACTTAACTATGGGACGGAGGGAGTATATGACTATGCATTTTTAATCCATATTTAGAGTCATTTTGTGCATCTTCAACTATCATATAGTGTTTGAATATAAATCTTGATTGTTGACTGAGCGCGTTCACCGATGAACATGATTTCAAGTTATGATTCTAAGTGAGGGGACTTCATTAGAACTATCATATATAAATACTTGTTAATTTAATCTAATTCTGGTTAATAAGTAGGATAAAGAGGTTAACTTTATAGTACCTATAAAGGGAGATCACATCGGGTTAAAGTATCAATTAGCCAGGAAAATAATTGATACTTATAGTACCTAGAAAGGGGGTGAAGTTGTATCTCTTGCTCCAAGGTTATTCACACTTGTTAAACGCTTATTTACTTGTGTCTCTAGAGTATATTTACATGGTTTATTGATGTGTTCATAGTCCATAAGGCAGAGTCGGCCAGCATTTCAGAGGGAAGTTAAGTAGTAAAACTAGAATACCATAGAGCTACAATTCTCCATTCTTGAGAAACTTTCGTATTCTTCCAGTGCTATTTTATTTTAATTATTATTTAATAATTTTGCTTAATAGTTTAATAATTCTAAACCTCAAACTTTATTGCCTTTTGTCTTAATTAATTTAGTAAATAACTAAATTGATTATACGCCGTCCTTTGGGTTCGATATTTAACTTGGTCGCTTGCCTAAGCTACAATTGATATCCTTAATACTCGGAGATTAATTTTGAGTGCAAAGAAAACGCGCATCAAATATTTGGCGTCGTTGCAGCGGACGACTGTTATTATTGATTTTATTATTTCTAGTTTGATTAAGACTTTTATTTGTGATTATATATTTTTATCTAACCTTGAATTTATCTGAGGTACTTGTGCCCTAGGAAAATGAGAGGAAGGAAAGGAACAAATAACACATTGAGCTAGACATGGCTGGAGCAGGGCAGAATCTGGATAATGTTGCCATACGTGAAATTTTAATGAATAATGGAATTTGTAACATGGGGTTGATAGGAGCAAGTGGGAAGATGATGATTTTGAGATACATACCGCTCTTATCAACATGGTGGAGAAGAATCCCTTTTCTGGGGGTCCATTTGAAGATCCATATTAGAATCTCAAAAGATTCCTTGGTTATGTGAACACTCAAAACGGTGATGGAGCTAATGATAATGCTAGACGAATTGCCCTATTCAAGTTCTCTTTGATTGATAGGGCAGAAGACTGGTATGAGACTCTTGATGCCATAAATTGTACTACATGGGACCAATTGCAGCAGAAGTTCTTGTAGAGATCACCCAATTTGTTATGAATTAGGGTGAGAAATTTTCTGACGCGTGGGATAGGTTCAAATATTTGCTCAGGAGGTACCCACAACATGGAATTTCTAAAGCTCAGTACATAAGTATCTTCTACTATGGATTGGATTTTGAGTCGCTTATTCTTATGGTTGCATCATCAGGAGGAGCGCTATTATCTAAGACAACACTTGAAATAGAAAAGTTGTATGAAGACATCTCTATGAATTCACATGACTGGCCTATGGAAAGAGTAAGAGACACATATGTACTTGGCAAGGTAGCAAAATTTGAACATCAAGCGGTGAAGTCGAATAGGGATGATGAGATCGCCTCTAGTCTAGCTAACATCAACAAGCTACTAGAGTTCCATGATGAGCGTTTTGTCAACACACAATTAATTCCCAAGTATGAAAGATATCAATTGTAGCTTAAACAAGCGATCAAGTTAAATATCGAACCCAAAGACGACGTATTATTAATTTAATTATTTACTAAATTAATTAAGACAAGGCAATTAAGTTTAAGATTTAATAATTAATCTATTAACAAATTAATTAAAATAATAATTAAAAAAAATAACATTAGAAGAATACGAATGTTACTCAAGAATGGAGAATAGGTAGCCCTAGGGTAATATGGTTTTACTCATTAATTTTTCTTTCGTGTATTAATGTCCGACTCTGCCTTGTGTAATATGGATGCATCACTAAGCCATGCAAATCTACTCTACAGACACAAGTAAATATGCGTATAACACGTGTGAATAACCCTGGAGCAAGAGATATAATTTCCCCCATTTCTAGGTACTATCAGTATCAATTATTTCCCCCTAGGATAGGTACTCTAACCCGATATGATCTCCCTTTATAGGTATTATAAAATTAACCTCTTTATCCTGCTTATTAACCCAAATTAATTCAATTAATAAAACATTCATATATGACAGTTCTAATGAAGCTTTGGAGTCCCCTCACTTAGAATCATAAATGGAATCCTGTTCAGCAGTGAACGCGCTCAATCAACAACCAAGATATATATTCAGACTCTATATAACAGTTGAAGATGCGCAAAATGACCGTGAATATGGATTAATATGTGCAATCATATATAAAATAATTCCACAAGTAGTGTTGTACGGAGTATACACACGGAATTTCAATTAATTTATAAAATCCTTCAAAACCCTAGATCTACCAAAAAGGCTCTAGCCCATGGTGTTGTAGGAAACACACATGGAGGTTGGATAGATCTTACCCTTAGTTTGGAAAATACAAGATAAATTAGGATACGAATAAAACCCTAGATGTGGGCATCGTCGCGTCCTTCTCCATATTGAATCCTCCTCTTGGTTCTCCTCTTGATTCAGCAGATGATGAATGGATGGAGGAAAGGATGTGCATGATGGTTGGGGGTGATCCCCCTTGTGGGGTAGTGCAGGATGGATGTGGGTTTTGATAAGAGTGAAAATAAGCGTGTTTTAGTGTCCAATTTAACACTTTTTTGATAGGAATTGTTATAATATATTAGCACAAGTGTCTTATATTCGATATATATGAGTAGAAAAAGGTGTGTTTGAGGTGTTTTATTATGTTTTAGGTGGAAAAAAGATCAAAAGTGAAAAGTTGGAGAAAATGTGCAACTTGTGCAAGAATATTGAAAAATGGACGTCTAACTTGTATAATTTTTCTGTATTCCTTTGGAGCTCATAACTTATGTTGCGATATATGTTTGAAAAGCCACGGAAGATAGGATCGTTTTGGCACAAGAATCACTCAAATAGGAGATCGGACAAGGAAGTTATGCTCAAAATCGTGAGGTCGCGCAGCTGCCGGGGAGAATTTCTGAGAATTTCTCAAAATTTCCGAAAATTTGCCCATAATTCCTATTTCTTGGAGCACAATTAATCTCCTTATTACATAATCCTTCATGATTCACTCATTTGGGGAGAGCCACATCCATCCTACACCACCCCACAAGGGGGATCACTCCCCAACCATCATCCACATCCTTTCCTCAATCCATCCATTACTTTGAAGATTCGTCTGCTGAATCAAGAGGAGAACCAAGAGAAGGATTCAAGACAAAGAAGGACGCGACGACGACCACATCTAGGGTTTTATTCGTTTCCTAATTTATCTTGTATTTTCTAGACATATGAGTAAGATCTATCCAACACCCATAATTGTTCTTTGTAATATCATGGGCTAGAATCGTTTTGGTAGATCTAGGGTTTTGAAAGTTTTTATGAATTAATTGAACTTTTGTGTGTATACTCCGTACAACACTACTTGTGGAATTATTTTATATATGACTATGCATTTTTAATTCATATTCAGAGTTGTTTTGTGCATCTTCAACAGTTATATAGAGTCTGAATATATATCTTGGTTGTTGACTGAGCGCGTTCAAAATTGAACAGGATTCAATGTTATGATTCTAAGTGAGGGGACTCCGAATCTTCATTAGAACTATCATGTATAAACTTTTTTATTGAATTGAATTTGGGTTGATAAGTAGGATAAATAGGATAATTTTATAGTACCTATAAAGGGTGATCATATCGGGTTAGAGCACCAATTGGCCAGGGAAATAATTGATACTGATAGTACCTAGAAAGGGGGGGTGAAATCATATCTCTTGCTCTAAAGTTATTCACATGTGTTACACGCATATTTACTTGTGTCTATAGAGTAGATTTGCATGGCTTAGTGATGCGTCCATAATCCACAAGGCAGAGTCAGACATTGACACAGGAAAAGTAAATTTATGAGTAAAACTGAATTATTCTAGAGCTACATATTCTCATACTTGATTCACTTTCGTATTCTTCTAGTGTTTAATTTATTTTATTTGTTATTTTAATTAATTATTTAGTAGTTGATAATTAAATCCCAGCTTTATTGCCACAATTCGTCTTAATTAATTTTGTTAATAACTAAATTAATAATACGCCATCCTTTGAGTTTGATATTTAACTTTGTCTCTTGCTTAAGCTGCAATCGATATCCTTAATATTTGGGGATTAATTGTGTGTTGAAAAAATGTTCATCAAGTTTTTTTGCGCCGTTGCCGGGGACGGCTATTATTATTAGTTTACTATTCTAGTTTGATTAAGACTTTTATTTGTGATTATTTATTTCTATCTAACCTTAAATTTTTCTGAGGTACTTGTGCACTAGAAAAGGAAAGGAAGGAAAAGAAGAAAAAACAAACAGAGCTAAACATGGCCGAAGCAAGGCAGAATCTGGATAATCTTGCCATACGTGAAATTTTCACAAACTATGGGATTGGCAACATGGGGTTGATAGGAGCAAGGGGGAAGATGATGATTTTGAGATACATCCCACTCTTATAAATATAGTGTTAGATTGTATACTAAAAGTCTAACTTTTATATGGAATAATATTTTAACAATTTATTTGAAATGATAATCATATGATCAAACGTTTTGCATATTATAATTTATTTATATGTTTGTGCAAAAGTCCATTTACTTTATACTGTAGATAATATGTTGTGCGACAGCACGGAAGATCATGTTATCGATTTCCTTATAAAATACAAACAGATGATCAAAACCGAGATAGACGGTGACTATCTATCGGGATGGTTGTAGTGTGATTTGGCATTAGTTTATCTTGATTATAGAATCACATTAGTATATTAAGTGTGTATTGAGCAGGACCACATGAGATCGTTCGACTTGTACTGTCTATATAGGAGAACTTGATCTCAGTTATTATGGATGTTCGTGCTCTTAATCCCTATACGATAACCTTAACACGTAAAGAAGTATTTATTTCTTTGATTCATCAATGGGTGAAATTTACATGCATTAAATCAACAAACTCGGTGAGTTGGGAAGTAGTGTTGTCTCTATGGTGTGCTGTTAATTGTAGAAGGAATCCGTGTCCTATTTAGGTTGATGGTGTCCCCTTGAGGAGCTCATAAGGTTTATCATATAAATCTTGCAAGTGGATTAATTCCGATATGATATTAAGGTTGAGTGGTACTACTCTCGGATGAGATATTAATTAATTTGAGTTGTCAGTAACTTAATTAATTAATGGGCATTGTATATCTTAAATATTGGGAGACTGTTAGGCTCGAAATAAGAAGGAAACCATAACGTAATTATGGGATTGGAGCGGTAGTGCAGTAATAATATTTTAGTGGACTATATTATTATTATTGGACTTAAGTATAAGCTTTGGGCTAAGCTTGGATACTTAAGCCCAATGGAGGCCTAACTCCAATTTCTCCTCCTAGTCCCTGCTGTAGCCCATATATAAGTTATCTTAACTTCCTGAAATCCTTACTCTGCGCCGTTTTAATATGAATGAAAGGAAAGAAAGTAAATTGAGAAGATCCTGAAGATCGTCGCCCATACGACGTCAGAATTAAACTTGGGAAATACAACAGAAGATAAAGAGGTTGTTCTCTGCAGTTCTTCAACAACATACCCTGGTGAAAGTTAATGTAGACTTTGATTTATTGCTTCTGCTGATCTAGTTTACATGGAACCCTAACGGTTCACGCTAACCAAATAATCGAAAGCCAACAATCGGTATCAGAGCGTCAATTTTGAGGTGAAACTTGACATGTTAGGCTAGGGTTTACGTGCTTTATGTGATTTAATTATCGTGTGGTGAAAGCATGAGTGTTAAGGTTAGGATTTGATATATGTGATAGTATGATCAGTGAAACCCTATATGCTCCACTGTTTATGCGGTCACTATTTTTGTTGGTACGTGTGGTGAGAGCAACACCGATTGAATGGCCTGATGTCAGGGACACTTATCGATGGTAACGAGCGAGTGGCGTCGATGGCTGAACATCAAAGGCTAGCGATGGAAAGGCTTGGAGTGGCTGACGAGATGACGCCTTTTGCTGATCCCGAGGTCTGGATGAAAGGCGTGCGACTGACGCACGATTTGCCAAGCATTAATCGACATGGAAGGGGCTGGAGAAAGCCTGCGATGACAGCATGATAGTCAACTGCACAAGGTGGCAGGGTTCACTACAGCACCTACGGCAGATGACGGCGGCCATGGCACACTGTGAGAGTCATCCTGGGCGAGTCGGCTGGAGTTTCCCAGCGCGTCTGGGATATTTTCGATCGGGCCTCCATTGCTTTTTGGCTAAAACATCATCGTGATCGATCTGGTCTGGTGAAGGGATACAACTGGTGATCGGTGATGGTACAACATCGACTGGAAGGATCTCACGGTGGTGATCGACTGCAAGATGTGAGCGGCGTCGGACGTGAACAACATCAATTCCTAGGTGAGTCCATGACTGCTTTTGGACGTGTCACAACAACTTCTGAGCGAGTCCATGGTTGTTTCGATCGAGTCTGAAGTTGTTGCTGGTTGGTTCTCAGTTCTTTTCGATCGAGTCTGGCAGAAGGAAGCGGACAGTTGCACTAAGTGATATGGCACGACTCTGGCTGGCTGAAGGCATGATCACTGACAGCGGTTGGCATGAGTCATGCCGAGGGAATACTTGGCGTGCGCATCCAGGAATAGCGGGCACGAGTGCTGAATGCATGAGTCATCCGGGGCACGAATTCTTCAGCACGGAATGTGCATGTGGATTGCTGGCGTCAGGCATAATATGAACGACACGACTCCGCAGCTTCCATTATTGGATTGTAAGTGAAGTGAATGAACTTACACGTTTGCTATAATGTCTTTCTCCCTAACGGATGAGTTTATTCATGGATCACTGGTACAAACTTCATTATGATTGTTGTAGGAAGTTATCCGAGCGCGCGTGTACTTCTCCAACAGTAAGACACACAAGCTTGGGCAGCGGACTTGGAATTATGTAATGGTGTACACTTAGGTGTAAATAATAAGTATCCTCTCCAATGGAGTCACTGCTGTTATTTAGATGGATAAAGAGAAACTGACTATTAATTATTTTGTCATAAAGTTAGGTTGACGAATGAAATTAAAGGGTAAAACCTTCTCCTGTAAATGTTCGGGTTTGTATACGTCCACCATAACATGGCTGAGGGCACTTATGTAAGGGAGCATGTCCTTAGAATGATGGGGCCAACTCAATGAGTTGGAAGTTCTTAGAGCTGAAACCAAGGTCGATATCATACTCCAAAGCTTGCCTAGGAGTTTTGAGCAGTTTCGCCTGAACTACGGTATGAACAAATATTTGCACACATTGGCTGAACTTCTGACAGAACTTGTGGCGGTGGATAAACTATTTCGTAGAGCTCCTCAAGTTCTTGTTGCTGAAATGCTGCTCATCCTAGGCCAAAAGGTGGTAGGAATAAGAAGCAGCAAGGAAATTCAGCACTGGTGAACCAAGTGAAAGTGAAGGCTGGTGCAGTCAAGAAGCCTAAAGGCAAGTGCATCAAATGCAAGCAGCCGGGACACTACAAGGCTGACTGTCCTCTTCTGAAGGGGAACAAGAATGGTAAGTCTTATATACTAGTTGTTGAATCGTGTTTAGCGGCTGTATCTGCTGACACCTGGTGTGCAGATACGGGAGCCATTGACCATGTCTGCAATTCTTTGTAGGGGTTCCATCAAACCCGACAGCTTAGTGATGGAGAGATTACTATACTCATGGGGAACACTACAAGAGTAGCGACTTTTGTAGTGGGAGACGTCTATTTATTTTTCAATAAGAATAAAACTCTTGTTTTGAGGAATTGTCTTTATGTACCTCATTTTAGAGAGAATTTAATTTCGATTTCTAAATTGTTTTTAGATGGATATTCTGTTTCTTTTAATGACAAGATTGTTATAAGGAAAAATGGAATTATTATCTGAGATGGTGCATAGATAGATAATTTGTATACTCTTAATCCAATTTCTCCTACAGTGCAACAAATTGAATTGAATAATACATCTACTAATAAGAGAAAAGAACCTTCGAAAATGAACCAAACATATCTTTGACATCTAAGACTGGGTCATATTAATTTGAGTAGGATCCAAAGGTTGATAGCTGATGGACCTCTGAGTTCATTAGTAGTGGAAAATTATCCATCTTGCGAATCCTGCTTGGAAGGAAAAATGGCAGAAGGCCTTTTAAGGTAAAGTGGTATAGAGCCAAGGATCTGTTGGAATTGGTTCATTCTGATTTATGTGGTCCTATGTCTGTCCAGGCAAGAGGGGGTTATAAATATTTCGTCACTTTCATTGATAATTATTCTAGATACTGATATATTTATTTGATGCGCCGCAAGTCTGAGTGCTTTGATAAATTCAAAGAGTACAAGACTGATATGGAAAAGCAACTTAGAAAATATATCAAGACATTACGATCTGATCGTAGTGGGAAATACCTATTGGGAGAGTTTAGGAATTATTTATCAGAGGAAGGGATTGAATCCCATTTGTCTGCACTGGGCACACCCCAGCAGAATGGTGTAGCGGAAAGAAGAAATAGGACTCTTATGGAAATGGTAAGATCGATGATGAGTTATTCAGAATTACCAAGCTCGTTTTAGGGATATGCCTTAGATACAGAGACTTACATCATGAATTCAGTACCTTCTAAATCAGTAGCTTCCACAACCATCGAATTGTGGACCAAGCGAAAGCCTAGTCTCAAACACTTTCAGATTTGGGGTGCTCCGACACATGTGTTGAAGCCAGATGCTGATAAGTTAGAATCACATATGGATGTTTGTTTGTTTGTAGGGTATCCTAAAGAAACGAGGGGTGGTTTATTTTATAGTGCTAAGGACCAAAAGTTGATCGTTAACACGAACGCCAGATTTTTGAAAGAGGATTATATAATGAACTACAAACCCATGAGTAAAATTGTTCTAGATGAAGTAAGAGAGGAAACACCAAACATAATACCAACTGTACAAGAGGATATACCACAGGACACTACACCACGTGTCACACCTGATACACAATTGCCTGCGGAGCCTCGTCGTAGTGGGAGGGTTGTGAGATAACTGGATAGATTCATGGAATTGGGAGAGTCTTCTGACTTGGTCCCTGGTGAACATGAAATTGACCCATGAAATTACAACGAAGCACTGCAAGATAAAAATGCTCAATCATGGCAAAAGACGATGAAATCTGAAATAGAATATTCTAATCAAGTCTGGGAGCTTGTAAAACCACCCGATGGTGTAAAAGCTATTGGGTGCAAGTGGCTCTATAAAAGAAAAAGAGGATCTAACGGTAAGGTGAAAACCTTTAAAGCAAGGTTTGTTGCTAAAGGATATACTCAGAAAGAAGGAATCGATTATAAGGAAACTTTCTCACCTGTGGCCATGCTTAAGTCAATCCAGATTCTTTTGTATATTGCTGCTTATATGAATTATGAGGTATGTCAAATGGATGTCAAGACAACTTTCCTAAATGGAAGTCTTGAGGAAAACATCTACATGAAGCAACCAGATGGATTCATTGCAAAGGGCGAAGAGCATCTTGTGTGTAAGCTTAATAGGTCCATTTTTGGATTGAAACAAGCTTCCAAATCATGGAACATCCGTTTTGATGAAGTAATCCAGTTATATGGATTTATTCAATGTCCGGATGAATCATGTGTGTACAAGAAGTGTGACGGAAATGTTGTGGTATTTCTTGTGCTCTATGTGGATGATATTTTGCTCATTGGAAACAATGTAAAGATATTGTCGGGTGTAAGGGTATGGCTGTCCAAGCAATTTGAGATGAAGGACTTAGAAGAAGCCGGACACATTCTTGGGATTAAATTAATAAGGAATCGTAAGAAAAGAATATTGTGCTTATCCCAAGCTTCATACATTGATAGGATCCTGGCTCGTTTTAGCATACAAGATTCCAAGAAAGATTTTCTACCTTTAAGACATGGAATACCTCAATCTAAGGGAATGTGTCCTAAGACACAACATGAAATAGAGGAGATGAAGCTAGTTCCTTATGCTTCGGTAGTAGAAAGCCTCATGTATGCTACGCTATGTACGAGGTCGGATATCTATTATGCAGTGGGCATGGTCAGTAGGTATCAAAGTAATCCAGGACAAGGGCATAGGACTGCGGTAAAGCATATTTTGAAGTACCTGCGAAGGACTAAAGATTATGTGCTGGTTTACCGGGCAAATACTTTGTTACCTTTGGGTTATACTGATTTTGATTTCCAGTCAGATAGGGATGCTAGTAAATCCACCTCGGGTTATGTGTTTACTCTTGGAGGAGGAGCCATAATATGGAGGAGTGTAAAACAAAAATGCGTTGCAGACTCCACCATGGAAGCTGAATATGTAGCAGCCTCTGAGGCAGCTAAAGAAGCAGTATGGCTTAGGAACTTCTTAATAGACTTGGATGTGATTCCTGGTTTGTCTAAAGCAATCACAATTTATTGTGATAAAAGTGGTGCAGTAGCAAACTCGAAGGAACCACGAGCCCATAAGGCAAGTAAACACATTGAGCACAAGTACCACTTTATACGAGATATCATTAAAAGAGTGGAGGTCGCTGTCGCTAAGATTGCATAGGAGGATAACCTAGCTGGTCCTTTTACTAAGAGCCTTCCAGCGAAAGCGTTCGATGGGCATGTAGAAGGAATGGGGATTAGATGCGTGTCAGCAGATATGGCAGCGTAGTATTTTAGTATACGTGGGAGATTGTTAGATTATATACTAAAAGTCTCACTTTTGTATGGAATAAATATTTTAACAATTTATTTGAAATGAGAATCATATGATCAAACGTTTTGCATATTATAATTTATTTATATGTTTGTGCAAAAGTCCATTTACTTTATATTGTAGATAATATGTTGTGAGACAACACGTGGAAGATCATGTTATCGGTTTACTTATAAAGTATAAACAGATGCTCAAAATCGAGATAGACAGGGACTATCTATCGGGATGGTTGTAGAGTGGTTTAGTATTAGTTTGTCTAGACTATAGAATCACGTTAGTGCACTAAGTGTATTGAGCAGGACCACATGAGATCATTCGACTTGTAGTGTCTATATAGGAGAACTTGATCTCAGTTATTATGGATGTTCGTGCTCTTAATCCCTATACTATAACCTCGACACGTAAGGCAGTATGTATTTCTTTGATTCATCAATTGGTGAGATTTACATGCATTAAATCAACAAACTCGGTGAGTTGGGGAGTAGTGCTGTCTCTATGGTGTGCTGTTGATTGTATAAGGAATCCGTGTCCTATTTAGGTTGATGATGTCCCCTTGAGGAGATCATAAGATTTATCATGTAAATCTTGCAAGTGGATTAATTCCGGCATGATAATAAGGTTGAGTGGTACTACTCTCGTATGAGATATTAATTTATTTGAGTTGTTAATAACTTAATTAATTAATGGGCATTGTATATCTTAAACATGGGGAGACTGTCGGGCTCATAATAAGAAGGAGCCCATAACATAATTATGGGATTGGAGCAGTAGTGCAGTAATAATATTTTAGTGGACTATATCATTATTATTGGACTTAAGTATAAGCTTTGGGCTAAGCTTGGATACTTAAGCCCAACGGAGGCCCAACTCCAATTTCTCCTCCTGGTCCCTGCTGTAGCCCATATATAAGTTATCTCAGCTTTCTGAAACCCTCACTCTGTGCCGTTTTAATGTGACGGAGAGGAAAGAAAGCAGATTGAGAAGATCGTCGCCCACACGATGTCAGGATTGAACTTGGGGAATACAACAGAAGATCAAGAGGTTGTTCTCTGCAGTTCTTCAATAACATACCCTGGTGAAAGGTAATGTAGACTTTGATTTATTGTTTCGCTGATCTAGTTTACATGGAACCCTAACGGTTCACTTTAATCAAACGATCGAAAGTCAACATATGGTAGAGAAGAATCCCTTTTCTGAAGGTCTGTTTGAAGATCCATATCAGCATCTCAAAAGATTCCTTGGTTATGCAAACACTCATAAGAGTGCTGGAACTAATGACAATGCTAGGTGGATTGCCGTATTCAAGTTTTCATTAATTGATAAGGCAGAAGAATAGTATGAGACTCTTAATGCCACAGATTATGCTACATGGGACCAACTGCAGCAGAAGTTCTTAGAGAGATATAAGCCACCCTCAAGGATCTTAAAAATGAGGCAAGAGATCACCCAATTTGTTATGAATCAGGGTGAGAAATTTTATGAGGTGTGGATAGGTTTAAAGACATGCTCAGGCGGAGCCCATGACATGAGATGTCTAAGGCTTAGTACATAAGTATCTTTTAATATGGATTGGATTGGAGTCGCGTATTCTTATTGATGCATCATCTGGTGGAGCGCTGTTATCTAAAACATCACTTGAAGAAGAAAAGTTGTTTGAATACATCACTATGAAGTCACGTGACTAGTCTATGAAAAGAGTAAGAGACACATATGTACTTAGTAAGGTGTCACAGGTTGAACATAAAGTGGTAAAGCTGGATAGGGATTATGAGATCGCCCCTAGTTTAGTTAACATCAACAGCTACTAAAGTCCCAGCAGAGTAAAGTACAGAGTTGATACAAAGAGGGCCTAGTATGCAGCAACTAGAGTTGACCGCATCGAGGCTACTATGAATGCTAAGCATGCAGATTTATCTAAGCAGATGAAGGACCTTACCTTGATAATATGTCAGATGGCTGCGAGTGTGAATCAGCTGACGCAGACGTTGGACAAGGGAATGTTTTCTTCTCAAGGCATAATGAACCCAAAAGAGTGCAAAGCCATCACATTGAGGTCACGAGTGCAGTGCGAAGGTCCGATGATGTCAGCCAACAAAAATTGAGACGAAGTGTCCCCGCTCGACCACTGCTCAACCAAACCACTGGTCGAGCAACATGTCTCGGAATAAAGAAACGATCCTTTATTTTTAGGTCCCCGCTCGACCAAACTCTCTGGTGGAGCTGAGGTCGAGCGACTACCTATAGAGCTGAACAATCATATTTCGATTACAGGGTCCTTGCTCGATCAGTTTTACCTCGCTTGACCAGACCATTTTGGTTGGGCTGTGGTCGAGCAACCCCATCCAACTCCCGTTTTTATGCAATCACACCCAGGAGGTCCATTTAATCAGCCGTTCGAGTCGAGCATTCAAACAATGAAGATGCCCATAGAGACTCAATCATGCAAGAGCATAGATGTGGTTTCTAACTTGTTTATTCTTGATTTTTCAAGGAAAGATGACTCTGAATTTAATTGGAAGATTGACAAAGAGGAGTCTAGACAGCCATGGGAGGAAGAAAATTCTGAGGATCATATTTTTGTGACTAAGAAATGTGAGGTGCTGAGTGTAGACAATAAGAGGGAAAAAAAGTATTTGAAAGTGAGGATGCGAGAAGACCGCCCTCTACTGTCGTGACTCGCCGACGTTAAATATGAGCGTCTGTTGGGGCTTGCCCTTCCGTTTTACGCTTTATTATTTCTTTCGTGTGAGTGAGGATTTATTATATTTTAGGTGCTCACGCTTCGACAATTACATATCTTTTCAAACTTAGTTTCAACTTACATTTTTACTAAGTTTGGGGGGTGTGATGTACTTACCTCATCTTATGAGCACTAAGGGTATATTTTTTCTTTTTGTTGGTTGTTTGTTTGTTAGGGGGTTGGTTTTTTGCGGCATATTAATACTTTAACCGGTGTTGATATGTCAATTTTTTACAACTTACCTAATGTTTCGTGCATTGTTTTTGTGTATTTCCTAGTGTTAGTGGTTAAGTTTTTAATTTTTCGTCTTGTTGATTTTTGTGGTATCTCCTATTTTATTTTGACGAATCCTATAATGATGAGTGTGTTTGAGTTTTGATGATAGAAAAAGGTAAAAGGGGGAAAGACGAGTTCTACACTGAGGCTTGACCTGACCAAGTTGAACAACTCGAGGAGCTCGTACATACTTTGAAGATATATCAGGTGCCCTCGTTTCCTTATTCTAATTTTTATGTGTGCTTTTAATTCATGGGAGTTGAAGGATTGAGATCTTGGTTTTGATGATCCATGAACTTATATTTTTGAATTATACCTGAAAATTCATATGCTCTTGGAATTGATGAAGGAAGTGTACTTGAATCATATTGTGGTATGAAGTTCTATGTGTACTTGTGAGATATTACTTACCATGAATGGTGCTCTATTACTTGTTAAAAACTCATGTGAGATTTTGAGCCTTGTTGATCATGTTACATAATGACATGATATTTCTTTTCTGGTGAGTATCGTTGTTGTGCGTGTATTCTAGAACTTACCTTGAGTCTCTTTGAATATTCAAGATTAGTCTAGCGGATTATGGAAATGATATTAGGCCATCTTTGATTTATAGCCCATCTTTTCCCATATATTTTACCTGAATTCATTAAATCCCTTGTCAGCCCATTTGAGCCTTTTTGAATCCATTCTTTTGATAGCCAATAAAGTTTAATTGAATAGAGTCGTGATTTAAGGAATGATAAGGATGATGAAAGAAGAGTCTTAAGGATGAAAAGGAAAATTCCTGGAGTAGTGCTCAAATCTAGTCCTCCATGGAAATAAACACCCAAGGGTAGTGCTTAAATCTAGTACCCTATGGAGGATGTGGGAGGTAGTGCCCGAAGCTGGTAGCTCAAAAGAAAAAAAAAGTGAAGAAAAGGAGAAAGATGGGAGAGTTTGAAGAGGATGTTGTGCTTGATTGAAGTGATGAAGAAGAACGAAAGATCAAGAGAGACTGCAGCTTGATTGATCCGAGTTTTGAGTCACTTATCCATAAATTTTCTACCTTTTCCAAAGAGTCTACATTACAACCAAATAAAAAATCTTTTTGATCCATTATTTGCTAGCTACAAGTAAAAGTAGAGTTGAGACAATAGGTAAGCTTATGGTTACACATGTACTTGAATTTAATTTGAGCGTAAACACCTTAACCTGTAAGTGTACATCTTTTACACTTGAGTGCGAGCGATATATACTTCCCGTAAGAACATGTCAATGGAGCATTTGAATTGGTAGCGATTGTCTTATCTTGTATGCTGAGTATTAAATGTAATGAAAGTTGCATGACCTAAGTTGAGGACAATTGTATTTTGAATGAGATATTTGTCTCTCTCTCTCTCTCTCGCTCACTTTATATATATTTTGTTGCCTCGGGACGAGCAACGAGTAAGTTGGGGGTTTGATGAGAGTGAAAATAAGCGTGTTTTAGTGTCCAATTTAACACCTTTTTGATGAGAATTATTGTTATATTTGCACAAGTGTCTTATATTCGATATATGTAAGAAAAAAATGTGTTTGAGGTGTTTTATTGTTTTTTAGGTGGAAAAAAGATCAAAAGTAAAAAGTTGGAGAAAAGATGCAACTTGTGCAAGAATGCTGAAAAATGGACGCCCAATTTGTGTAATTTTTCTGTATTCCTGTAGAGCTCATAACTGACCTTTTGATACATTTTTGGAAAGCCATGGAAGATAGGATCGTTTTGGTATAAGAATCACTCAAATCAGAGATCGGACAAGGAAGTTATGCTCAAAATCGTGAGGTCGCGAAGCAGCCGGCGAGAATTTTCAAGAATTTCTGAAAATTAGCCCATAATTCCTATTTCTTGGAACACAATTAAACTCCTTATCATATAATCCTCCATGATTCACTCACTTATTTTATTTCCTTATTTTATTCCCTTCACACACACATATATTTTACATCATTATTCATGTGACTGTAACACAATCATCCTACACCCCACAAGGGGGATCACTCCCCAACCATCATCCACATCATTTCCTCCATCCATCCATCACTTTGAAGATTTGTCTGCTGAATCAAGAGGAGAACCAAGAGGAGGATTCAAAATGGAGAAGGACGCAACGATGCCCACATCTAAGTTTTATTCGTTTTCTAATTTATCTTGTATTTTCTAGACATATGGGTAAGATCTATCCAACACCCATGATTGTTCTTTGTAACATCATGGACTAGAACCATTTTGGTAGATCTAGGAGTTTGATGGTTTTTATGAATTAATTGAACTTTTGTGTGTATACTCCGTACAACACTACTTGTGAAATTATTTTATATATGACTATGCATTTTTAATTCATATTCAGAATAATTTTGTGCATCTTCAACTATTATATAGAGTCTGAATATATATCTTGGTTGTTGATTGAGCGCGTTCACTGCTGAACAAAATTCCATGTTATTGATGAGTGTGTAAATTCTCGTGTTTTGAACCCTGATTCATGTGATAATGATGTAAGATTTGATCTTAAGTCAAGATAAATCAAGTTGTATTGTAGAAAGTCATGAATCAGGTGTGTTTGAGTCTGTTTGAGTGGATTTTTGAAGGAAAATGGGATAGAAGTGATCGAAACTGGAAAAAGGAGGTTCAGGTGCCCGATTCGACAAAAAGCCGGGTCTTGGTTCGACCAAGAGAAAGTTGTTTCGACTAGCACCTGTGGTCAAACCAGGTGAGAGAAAGCGGCAGAAGTGCGATTCGACCACGATACTATGGTCTATTTGGTTGAATTATGGTCAAACCAGAAGCATAAGTTTTTGCAATTGCAGTTCGACCATGAAGCTTCTGATTCAACTTGCTATTCGAGTCGAACTGGTGACCTGAAAGTGTTTTACAGGCCGGTTTAACCTGTGGTTAAACCAGAAGGAAGTGGTTCGACTAAGAGCTTTGGTCGAACTGATGAGCTGGAAACATCTGGTCCATATTTTTACACCTTCAATGCATGTTTTTGCTCAAAAAGCCATCCTAGGTCCGTAAGGAGAGCTCACAAGTATAAAGGAAGATCCTACGCAAGGGAAAAAAGAGCCATTCACCACCTTCATTCTACACAACATCCAAAACCCTATCACCATCCACGAAGCTGTGGAGAGAGATTCGTCTGTGAAATCAAGAGAGAACCAAGTGAAGATTGAAGACGAAGAGAGATGCGATGGCACCCGCATCTAGAGTTTACTTCGCATTTTAATTTATCTTGTAATTTTCAAGACTATGGCTAAGATCTATCCAACCACCATGATTGTTCTTCGATCATCATAGGTTAGAACTGCTTCGGTAGTTCTATGGTTTATGAAGGTTTTATAAGTTAATTGAACTTTCGTGTGTATACTCCATACAACACTACTTGTGGTTTATTTTATATATGATTATGCATTTTTAATTTATATTCATAGTTGTTTTGTGCATCATTAATTGTTATGTAGAGTCTGAATACATATCTTGATTATTGATTGAGTGCGTTCACTGGCTGTGCAGGATTCTATGTTATGATTCTAAGTAAAGGGATTCCAAAGTCTAATTAGAACTATCTTATATAAATACTTATTAATTGAATAGCTTTGGGTTAATTAGTAGGATAAAGAGTATAACTTCATAGTATCTATAATGAGAGATCATATCGGGTTAGAGTACTTAGTGCACGGGAAATAATTGATACTGATAGTACCTAGAAGGGGGGTGAATTATATCTCTTACTCCAAAGATATTCGTACGTGTCACATGCTTATTTACTTGTGTCTATAGAGTAGATTTGCATGGTTTAGTAATGCTTCCATATTCCACAAGGCAGAGTCGGACATTGATACACGGATCGGAAAATAATGAGTAAAACTGGATGGCCCGAAGAACTACCTATCTTCTCACTTATTCATTTTCATTCGATCTCTACTGTTATTTATTTTAATTGTTCTTTTAATTATTTAGTTATTGGTTACTTAATCATACAATTATTTTGCCATAATAGTCTTAGTAAGTTAGAATATAATTAAATTAATAATAATACGTCATTTGGGTTTGATAATCACTTAGTCGCTTATTAAAGCTACAATAGCATCCTTCATACTTGGGGATTAATATTGTGTGTTGAGAAAATGCTCATAAAGTTCCTGGCGCCGTTGCCGGGGACGATATTAATTATTAGTTTATTATTTCTAGTTTAATTAAGACTATATTATTCTTGTGTTTATTTTCTAACGCTTATTTTTCTTAGGTGTATGTTCACTAGGTCAAAGGTAGGAGAGTTAGAACCTTATAATCCAGAGATTGGAGTATCGTCAAGGAAGATGAAGGGGAAGAAGAAGAAGAATAAGAATGTAGAACCAACGGAGGCTCTTATTTTAGGAGTTGAAGTTGACGAGCTGAATCCGCAAGCAACTGAAGCTGCGAACGAAGTTAACTTAGAAGCAGAAGCAGTCAACATGGCGGTGAATCCGGATAATCTAGCCATCCATGAAGTCTTAAGAATAACAGAGGAGGCAATACGGGGCTGTTAGGAGCAAGTGGGGCCGGAGCTGATTTTGATCAACTCCCTGTTCTTATCAGCATGATTGAAAGGAGTCCCTTCTCTAGGAGAACCTTTGAAGATCCTCAGCAATATCTGAATACGTTCCTTGGTTATGCATGTACACAAAAAGATGTAGGAGCTCATGAAGATGCGAGGAGGATCATCTTGTTTAAGTTCTCGCTAAATGAAAAGGCAAGAGATTGGTACGATAATCTCAATGCTGCTGAATGCGATACCTGGGAGAAATTGAAATTGAAATTCTTGGAGCATTACATGCCACCTTCAAAGGTGTTTAAGATGAAACAAAAAATCAATCAATTTGCTATCCATGGTAATGAGAAGTTTCATAAGGCTTGAGACAGATTCAAAGACATGTTTCGAAAGTGTCCACAACATGGGCTTTCTAAAGCTTAATACCAGTATTTTTTACAATAGATTGGACTGTGATTCTAGAGTTTTACTTGATGCTTCTTCTAATGAAGCATTGATTAGAAAGTCATCCATTGAGGCCGAAAAGCTCTTTGAGGATATTTCGATGTATTCAAAAGATTGGCCAACTGATAGAGAGAGGTACTTATGTTCTTGGAAAAGTAGTGCAGGATGAGCACACAATGGTAAAGTCAAGTAGAAAGATGAGATCGTCTCTAGTTTGGCTAGTATCAACAAGTTACTTGAGTCTCAGCAAAAGCAGATTACTGACATAGCTCAGCGAGTAACAGTTATATAGTAGGATGTATGTAATGAAGGAGCTAGCCAAGAGGAGATGGAAGAGGCAACTATGCCATGGGTCAAAGTATTCAAGGAACGATGTTCCAAAATCAAGGAAACCAGATTTACCAAGGGAACTACAATAATCTTGGTCCCCTGGGTAATTATCAACAACCAAGGAGACCGGAGTTTTCATGGAGAGATCCTAATACAACAATACAATCTCCTATTGGTGTTGATCCGGGTGCTAAGGTCGAAGAAAGAAAACCTAGTTTTGAGGATACGGTGAATAGTTAAATGCCAAGGAATGATGCAGGAGTCAATCGTCTAGAGGTCAAGCTTGAAAAAAATTGATGCGAATCATGAGGATATTTCTAAGAAAATGAAAGACTTGACGTTGTTGATTGGAGAGATGGCCGGGAATGTTAACCAATTGATGCAAACCGTGGAGAAAGGTAAGTTCCCATCGCAAAGTATAGCGAATCTGAAGTAGTGTCATGCCATCACGTTAATATCTGGAACACAGTGTGAGGGACCAATGATGCCAAAAATGAGTTCGGAAGCTCCAGGAGCCCGATTCGACCTCGATTTGACCAGCAGAGATGGTCGAACCACATTGAGGAGGTTGAACCAGACATTTGGGCAACCTCCGGAGATCCCAACTGAGTGGTTCGACCATGACCGAGTTGGTTCAACCAAACCTTTTGATAGAACCATGGTCGAACTGGCCTGTCCAGAGCACTCTATCTTTTCAGAAGCGCATTTCGACCATGATCATCATGGTTTGACCAACCATGTTGGTCGAACTATGCTCGAACCAGCCTATCCGGCGATTCAACCATTACTCGCCTGGTTTGACCAACACGCCTGGTCGAACCCTGGTCGAACCATGTAGTTCTTCATGACACCGTTTTTCATGCCGAATGCCTTAAATGATGTTGATTCTACTCCAGTGCCTCCCAAAGAGCAGAATACTGAGCTTGTAGCAGAAAAGAAATGGGAAAGAGTAAAGAGATTGAGAGCCAAAAAGGATAAGGCGGAGAAGGTTGAACGTGATGAATGAGGGATCCCCAAAACTAAGATACCTCCTCCGTTTCCTTTCAAGTTAGTGAAGAAGGGATTGGAAGAAAAGTTTAAGAAGTTTTCAGATATTATAAACAAGATAAGCTTGAGCATTCCTTTCTCTGAAGCACTCTTAGAAATGCCATATTATGCCCGCTTCTTAAAGTACATACTTTTGATGAAGAGAAGCTGGAATGGAATTGAGACAGTGAATTAGTCTGAGAACTGCAGCTTGATCATACAGAGGAAGCTGCCAGCAAAGTTAAAGGATCTGGGAAGCTTCACTATTCTACTTGAAATCGGGAAGGGGCCGGCACGACGAGCCTTGTGCGATCTTGGGGCAAGCATCAATCTGATACCCTTGTTGATATTTCAAAGGCTTGGCTTGGGGGAGTTAACTCCCACAACAGTTGCTTTACAACTAGCGGATCGGCCTATGACTTTTTCGAAAGGGATGATTAAAGACTTTCTAGTGAAAGTAGAAAAACTAGTCTTTCCTGTGGACTTTCTTGTACTCGAGATGGTGGATGATAAGGATAATGTTTCCCTTATCTTAGGGAGACCATTCCTTGCTACGCCTGGAGCTATGATTGATTTGCAAAAAGGTGAGCTAAGGCTGCGTATGGATAAAGAAGAGGTGCGGTTCAACCATGATAAAGCAATGAAGATGCCGTTGGAGATGCAATGTCACAGCGTCGATGTGGTGGAGGAGATCGTGAAAGAAGATATATCTTTGATCCTTCTAAGGATCCCTTGGAGACATGCATAGTGGAGTCTCTTACTTTTCCTACCACTGAGCTAGATGAGCTCTCCAACGAGATATGTATTTATTTTTTAGAAAACCTACTTGCTTTCGGTGATGATAGGTATGAATAAAAAAGGACCAAGTTTGAAGAGGTGAAGTAGACTAGAAAATACTTGCCTTTGGATAAAGAAAGCACAACAAAAGAAGAAAAGAAGGAGAAGTTGAAACTGCTACCGGAGCACTTGAAGTACGCCTATCTAGGTGACAACGAAATATACCCATTAATTGTGTCTTCTTCTCTAACTGATGATAAACTCGATGAGTTATTTGATGTGCTTAGGAAGTATAAATCTACAATTGGTTGGTCTCTTATTGATTTAAAAGGTATTAGTCCATCATATTGCATGCATAAGATAAAATTGTTAGATGAAGCTAAGAGTAGAATTCAGAATCAGCGGAGAGTTAATTCTACTATTCAAGAAATGATTAGGAAGCAAATCCTAACATGGCTAGATGCAGGAATTATTTATCCCATTAGTGATAGTCCCCATGTGAGTCCATTGCATGTTGTAGCTAAGAAATGGGCATGACTATAGTGAAGGCAGATGATGGTGAGGCTCTAGCCACTAGAATTCCTACGGGATGGCGTGTGTGTACTGACAACAGGAAACTGAATGAAAATACATGCAAAGACTATTTTCCTCTTCCTTTCATGGATCAAATGCTTGATCGTCTTACGGGATATGAGTTTTATTGCTTTATTTCTTTTGTGTTAGTAAGAAATTTTTATATTTGAAGTTGTGAGTAAGAAATTTTTATATTTGAAGTGCTTACTTATCGACAATTATATCTCTTTACAAACTTAGTTTCGACTATAGTTTCTACTAAGTTTGGAGGGGTGTGATGTACTTACCTCGATAAGTAGCGATAGTATAATATTTTCTTTGTAACGTTTGTTAGGGAGTTGATTTTTTAGGCATATTTAAACTTTAACCAGTTTTTATGTGTCGATTTTTTGCAATTTGCCTAATGTTTAGTGGTGTTTTGTTTTGTGTTTTGTGTCGTTTGTGGAGTTACTCATGAATGTTGAGTTCTAGGATAGATTGAAATGCATGAGCTGGGATTGTTTGAGACACTTGTATGATTGATTTGATATATGGGTTTCATGGATTTTTGTGCATTCATATGTTAATGTGTTAATTTTCGTTGATAATAGCATGTATAATTTGATAAGTATGTAGAGTTCTTGTGAAATTGATCTTGATTATGTGCTATGAGGAGTACTTAGGATTCTATTTACCTATGTGAGGATTTGAGCCTTTTAATCATACTTGATCATGATAGTTTATTCTTGGGAGAATCATTGATATGAACGTATTCTAGAACTTGGTTTGGAGTCTTGTGTGAGACTTATGATAGGTAAATTGCTAGGATATGATACCTTTCCATTTATTATGTATATCTTTGGTAGCGCCGTTTGAGCCTTAAAAGCTTTTTCTTTGTCAAGTCGAATAAAAGAGTCTTATTTAACCTTTACTTGAGCTCTGTTTAAATACCCTATTGGTAGAGAGTTGAGGTGAATAAGTGTTGCAAGAGGAAGAAGGATGGTAGAGTGTGATTGAGTAAAGTAAGAGAAGTGTATGGTTAAATCTTGTTTAGGGGTAGTGCCTGAAACTGGTACCCAAGTGCTATTTAAAAAGGATAGTGCCTACAACCGGTACCAGAGTTATCAAAAGAAGAATAATGTTGATGCAAGGAAGTGAAGCAAAATTCAAAAATTGCAAGAAAGAGAAGAAATTGAAGGAGATTATGTAACCAATGAAGAAAGCAAGAACCTCCAAGATAACTCTCTACTAGTGTTCGAATCACTTTATCTAAATTTTCATTACCTTTCCAAGGAGCCAACATTACAACCCAAAAATAAGTCCTTAGTGATCCTAGTAATGAATTGATTGTGAGTTGATTTTTGAGACCTTACCAAGCTTATGGTTACGCGTGTGTATGGGTTGACTATGAGCATATACACTAAACTGTTAAGTGCAACTAGCACTTGAGTGAGAGAGTAAACACTTATCTTGTGAGCTTGATGACTTAGTACTCCGAATGGTAATATGATTGAGTGATGTTTTGCATGAATGATATGTATGATGCAGGAAATACTTGTTTTTAATTGATGAAATTACATGTGTAATATGTGTTGTACTTGGTGATTTTCGTGAATTATACCCGACTCCTTGGTTTGATTGCGTTGCCTCGGGACGAGCAACATGTAAGTTTGGGGGTTTGATGAGGGTGTTAATTCTCGAATTTTGCATCTGGATTTGTGCTATTATGGAGTGTTTGAAGGTTAAAATCAGTTGTAAATCGATATATATTGTGAAAAGGCATGAATCAGGTGTTGTTAGAGCTATTTGAGTGGTTTTTCGAAGGAAATCGGAGTGGAAGTGTTGAAAACTGAAGAAAGGAAGTCGAAGCCATCCGATTGGGCGAAGTAGGAGTGCGATTCGACCTAAAGGAGGTCAATTCGACCAGCCCTTCAGGTCGAATTGGCAGCACAACACGAGCAGAAGGTGGATTCGACCACGAAAGGGGAATTCGACCTGGGCATCAGGTAGAATCGAGGTAGAATCGAGGTCGAATCGATTGGCAAAAATGCCGATTCGACCTTATCACTTCAATTCGACCAGGGCAGTTGGTAGAATCGAGCACTTGGGATTTACAGTCGCCGATTCGACCTGTGATTCGACTTGAGGAGTTAATTCGACCTGTTGTTGAGGTCGAATTGAGCTTCAGGAACTTACCATATCCATATTTTTACACGGTCAATGCATTTGATCACCTAAAAAGCCCATTCCATGCCTAGGAGATGTGATTACAAGTACAAAAGAAGGCTTGTGCAGCATCATAGAGAGACGACTTGATCAAGAAGACAAGGAGACATAGAGTTGAGAGGAGATCGATCCTCCATCCTCCGGAGGGACTGTGATAGAGTTCCGCTAGAGATTCAAGTAAGATCAGTCCAACTAACCATGATTATTCTTAGATCAATCATGGGCTAGAACCGCCTTGGTAGTTCTAGGGTTATGAAGGTTTCATGAGTTAATTTGTCTTTTGTGTGTAAACACCGTACAACACTACTTGTGGTTTATTTTATATAAGATTGCGCATTTTTAATCCATACTCATGGTTGTTTTGTGCATCAATAATTGTTATGTAGAGTCTGAATACATAACTCGGTTATTGGTTGAGTGCGTTCACTGCTGAGCAGAGTTTTATGTTATAATTCTAAGTGAAGGGATTCCAAAGTCTTATTAGAACTATCTTATATGAATAGTTGTTAATTAAATCATATTCGGGTTATTAAGTAGGATAAAGAGTATAACTTTGTAGTACCTATAAAGGGAAATCAAATCGGATTAGAGTATTAAGTGCACGGAAAATAATTGATTACGATAGTACCTAGAAAGGAGGGTAAAGTATACATCTTGCTCCGAGGATATTCACACGTGTCATACACATATTTACTTGTATCTATAGAGTGAATTTACATGGTTTTGTGATGGATCCATAAACCACAAGGTAGAGTCGGACACCATCACATGAAAGATGAATTAATAAGTGGAACTGGATTATCTGACGAACTACCTACTATCTTACTTGATCACAACTCACTTATCTCTTATTCTTGTTATTGTTACTTAATTACAAAATCACTACCGTTATATTTACGAACATAGTCATAATTTACTAAAGTATAGTTAAATTAATATTTATCCGTCCCTTGGGTTCGATATATAACTTGGTCACCTTCGAAACTACGATTGATATCCTTCATACTTGAGGATTAATTGTGTGTTGAGAAAATGCCTATCAAGTTTCTGGCGCTGTTTTCAGGAACATCATAAAATATCTTTTTGTTATTCTAGTTTTATTAGGACTATTTTAATTCTTGTTTTACTGTCTAACTCTTAATCTTTTCAGGTGTATGCTCACAAGATCAAAGCAAGGTGAATTAGTACCATATAATCCTAAGATCGGAGCGTCATCGAGGAAGAAAAAGAAGAAGAAGAGTAAGAATAAGAACGTAGAACCTACTACAGCTCTGAATTTTGGAGTTGAAGTGGATGAACTGAACCTGGAAGCGACTGAAATTATAGTTGATCCAAAGGCAGCAACAGAGGAAGTCGACATGGCAATGAATCCAGACAATCTATGCAAGTACTCAAAAGGACGCAGGAGAACATGAAGATGCTCGGAAGATCCTCTTATTTAAATTCTCACTTACTGAAAAGGAGAGAGATTGGTACGACACTATTAATGCCGCTGAATGCACTACTTGGGAGCAATTGAAGTTAAAGTTCTTGTAAAGATACATGCCACCTTCGAAGATGTTCAAGATGAAGCAAGACATTAACCAATTTGCTATCGGTGGTGGAGAGAAGTTTCATGAAGTTTGGGACAGATTCAAGGACATGCTTCGTAAGTGTCCACAACATGGGCTATCTAAAACTCAATATATCAGCATATTCTACAGTGGATTGGACTGTGATTCTTGTGTGTTATTGGATGCTTCTTCTAATGGAGCATTGATTACTAAGTCATCCATAGAGGCCGAGAAATTTTTTGAAGATATTTCGATGAACTCAAGAGATTGGCCAACTGATAGAGTGACAGTCACTTACGTCCTTGGAAAGGTAGCTAAGGTTGAACATGTTATGGTGAAAACAAGTAGAGAAGATGAGATCGTCTCTAACTTGTCAAATATCAACAAGCTACTTGAGTCCCAATAACAGCAAATCAGTGATATATCTCAGCGTGTACCAATAATGCAGTAGGAAGTTATGAATGATGGAACGATCCAAGAGGAGATGGAAGAAGCAAACTATGTTATGGGCCAAAGTATTCAAGGAACAAGGTTTTAAAATCAAGGTAACCGGAATTATCAGGGGAACTATAACAGTCGTGGTCCTCCGAGTAATTATCAACAGCCTAGGAGGCCGGAGTTTTTATGGAGTAATCCTACCAATGCAATTCAACCTCCGACGGGTGTTAATCCGGGTGCAAAAGTGGAAGAAGAAAAGCCTGGTTTCGAGGATACGGTGAACAAGTACATGACTAGGAATGATGCTAGAGTGGATCGTCTTGAGGTCAAGTTAGAGAAGAAGATTGATGCAAACCATAAAGATTTGACTACACGAGTGAAGGACGTTAAATTGTTGATGGGGGAGATGGTAGAAAGTGTTAACAAGCTCACTCAAACTATTGAGAAAGGGAAACTCCCGTCGTAAAGTATTGAGAACCCAAAGTCCTGTAACGCCATCACATTGAGGTTTGGAACACAGTACGAGGTACTAATGAGGCTGGAATCTAAATTGGACACATCAAGGGCTCAATTCGACCCCAATTTGACAACACAACTAGTCGAGTCCAACAGGGGAGGTCAAATTGGACGCCTGGACTTGATTTGGAAGCATCAACACCTCAATTCGACTAAAATCCAGTCAATTCGACCTGGCCTGAGGTTAAATTGATGTCGAATCCACCCTTCCGGAGCACTCTATTTTATCAAAAGCCAGATTTGACCAGCAGCAGTTCAATTCGACAGACCTTAGGTCGAATTGCGATCGAATCGGAGGGCAGAAATCTTACAGTGACCCGATTTGATCAGAGGGACTTCAATTCGACCTAACCTTCTAGTTGAATCCAGGTCAAATCAGAAATACATGATGAGAATCATGTTCCAGGTGCGCAATTCGACCACTATGTGCCCAATTCGACCAGAGCACCTGGTCGAATTGAGGTTGAGTCATCCCATACTGCACCTATTTCTTCACCAAATACTCCTCGTGATGTGAACATTACTCCATTGGTTTCGAATGAGCAAGATACTGAGATCATAGCAGAGAAAAAGTGGGAAAGAGCCAAGAGGTTGAGAGCCGAGAAGGATAAAACGGAGAAGGTTGAGCGTGATGAATGGAGTATCCTCAAAACAAAGATACCTCCACCGTTTCCTTATAAGCTAGTTAAGAAGGGATTGGAAGAGAAGTTCAAGGAGTTTTCTGATATCAGAAATAAGATAAACTTGAGTATTCCTTTCTCTGAGGCAATATTGGAGATGCCGTACTATGCCCGATTCCTTAAGGATATATTGTTGAAAAAGAGAAGCTTGAATAGAGTTGAGAGGGTGAACTTGTCTGAAAATTACAGCTTGATTATCCAAAGAAAGCTACCACAGAAGATGAAGGATCCGGGAAGTTTCACTATCTTGTGTGAGATTGAAAAAGGGCCTGCATGACGAGACTTGTGAGATCTTGGGGCAAGCATCAGTTTGATGCGGTTGTCTATTTCAAAGGCTTGGTTTGGGGGAGTTATCTCCTACAACAGTTGCTCTACAATTGGCAGACAGGTCGATGACGTTTTCGAAGGGTATCATTGAAGACGTTCTTGTCAAAGTGGAGAAACTAGTCTTTCCTGTGGATTTTCTTGTACTTGAGATGGAAGATGACAAGGATAACATCCCTCTTTTCTTTGGGAGACCTTTCCTTGCTACTGCTGGGGCCATGATTGATGTTAAGAAGGGGGAGCTTAGGTTGCGGATGGATAAAGAAGAGGTCCTATTCAACCTTGACAAAGCAATGAAGATGCCTATGGAGTCACAATGTCAAGAGGAGCAGGGAAAAACCATGGAAGTATACATAGACGACCTGCTGGTCAAGAGTGTGGCCATAAATGGTCATGTACTCCACCTAAACAAAGCATTTTACATCTTACGGTAGTACGGGATGAAGCTTAACCCTAAGAAGTGCACGTTCGGAGTATCCGCGGGAAACTTCCTAGTGTACACGGTGAGTAAAAGAGGAATAGAAGTGAACCCAGATATAGTGAAGGCCATACAAGACATGGAGCCTCCCAAACACTCCAAGAGTGTACAAAAGCTAGACAGCAGGATCGCGTATCTCAGTCGCTTCCTTCCCAAATCTTTCGATAAATATAAACCCTCATAGACGTGATCTGAAAGGAGAAATTCAATTGGACGTCTGCGGCCCAAAAGGCCTTTGAAGAATAGAAGAACATACTGGTTAACACACAAACCCTATCAAATCCACAGCCAGGCGAATCTCTCATCCTGTACCTAGCGATCTCAGAGTCGGCGTTAAGCGCGGTATTGGTCCGAAACGAGAAGAAGTAATATGAACTGGTGTATTATGTGAGTCAGATGCTCCATGATGCTGAACTCAGGTATCAAGCAGTTGAGAAGCTTGCTTATGCCATGGTAATGAGCACAAGGAAATTAAGACCCTATTTCCTGGGATATCCAATTGAGGTAGTAACATCCTTCCCACTAAGACAAGTGCTCTCAAAACAAGATGTAGTAGGAAGGCTGATGAAGTGGGCTGTGAAATTAAGCTAATTTGATATTAAGTACGTGCCCCGGTTGGCAATCAAGGCACAAGCCCTAGCCAAGTTCATAGCAGAACTCACCATCCACATCTTGTCGGGTGAAGTGATCAATAAACCCTGGCAGATGTCGATAGATGGATCGTCTATAACTTACGTCTCCGGAGCAAGCGTGGTGCTCACAAGCCCCATTAGAGAGACGTTCTGTTCGGCAATCAGATTTGGATTCCCAGCGACCTACAATGAAGCTGAATTTGAAGCTTTACTCTCCGATATGAGAATGGCATTGACAATCGGGGTCAAAAGAGTAATGATCTTCAGTGACTCAGAACTAATGATCAATCAAATAAAGGGAGATTACGAGGCTAAAGATCAACAACTAGTCGGCTACCGCAAGTTAGTAGCAGACATGATCCAAAAATTTGATCACATCTATATCACGCGGGTCACCAGGTTACAAAACACCCAGTTGGACGCATTGGCCCGCCTAACGACTTCAGAGAATGCTGAACAACTGGGAAGCATCAGCATAGTAAGACAAGAAGCCCAGAGTGATCAGGTAATTTGGCAGATCGACAAAGAAGATACATGGATGACTCCCATTAAAGTTTTCCTAAGAGAAGGGAAGGAGCCAGAAAAAAAACAGAAGCTAAGCGACTACGACTCCGAGCCACCAGGTTCACAATGATAAACGTTGTGCTGTATAAGAAAGGATATTTAATGCCCTGCTGAGATGTTTGGACAAAGAAGAAGCCACCAAGGTGTTAATAGAAGTCCATGAAGGAGTCTGTGGGAACCATTTGGGAGGCCAAGCGCTAGCATTAAAAATAATTAGGCAATGATATTTCTGGCCTACTCTTAGGAGGGACGCCATCGAACACGCCAAAGCATACAAAAGCTGTCAAATCTACTCTCCCATAATTAGAGGTCCCTCCACTGAGTTAGTTACGTTAGAGGCGCCTTGGCCTTTTGCCAAATGGGTGATTGATCTGATATGCCCATTCCCGCCCGGTAGAGGAGGTGTCAAATTCGCTGTGGTAGCAGTAGATTACTTCTTGAAATGGGCAGAGGCGGAAGCATTATCTACCATTAATAAGTCCAATATGATAACCTTCATATGGAAAAACATTGTTTGTCGTTTCAAAATACCAACGCCATCGTGAAGATAATGGGAAAAAATTTGAAGGCATGCATCTCCAAAAATTTTATGACGGAATGAGGATTAAGAAGCTATTCTCGATGCCTTATTACCCTCAGTCAAATGGACAAGTTGAAGCAGTAAACAAAGATATTAAGCATACTCTCAAGACCAAGCTAGAGAGCCTAAAAAAAAATTGGGCCCCGCAACTACCTGAAGTCCTTTGGTCGTACCGCACCACTGCCAGAACGTCAACTTGAGAGACCCCTTATCACTAACGTACGGTACGGAAGCGGTCATACCAGTAGAAGTAGCTTGACCCACATTTCGTGTGACTCATAAACGAGAAGGAACCAATGCGGAAGCCATTGAACTTAATCTTGACCTATTGGAAGAACTTCGGCTACAGGTGGTAGAAAAGCATGCGATATACAAATCAAGGTTATAATCCAAATACCACAAAAAGGTACGTAGTAGGGAGTTTACAGTCAGAAATTTGGTAATGAGAAAAGTCTGTCAATAAGGCAGTGAAGTGTTCGGTGCGAATTTGGAAGGCCCATACATGGTAAAAAGAAACTTGGGTAATGGAGCATATGAGCTCAGTGAACTCAATGGCGAGAGTATCAAACCCCCATGGAACGCTCAGAACTTAGAATGTTTCAATGTTTGAACATACTTAGCCAAACAGTCGTATGCACAAGTTGTAAAGAGAGTGGCAAGGTCACGTGATTGTAAGGCCATAATAAGCAAAAGTGCAAGGAAAAATTAAAATGCACGTTATATCATAAAAAAACTTACTAGAACATCATAACCCAAGAGACAAGTTTATAGTACGACCTACAGGGAAAACATAAACATAAAAACATAAAAGAGATAAAAGGGGCCTCCCGTCAAGCACCACTGGGACCAACACCGCTAGGCCCAACACCACCAGTGCCACCGGCTCCGCTAGGACCCGCACCATCACCAGCTCCGGAGAAGTTGCGAAGACACCTTATCCATGCAACCTCCGCCTCTAGTTGGGCAACCTGCTCTCTCTCTCATTCTAATTCATGTTCGGCAAGATAGCGAGCGACCTCCAACTGATGAACTTGGCTCTCGGCTAAACGCGCTCTCTCCCTATAAGTTGTGGCCCGAGTATTAGCAGCGGTGATAAGCTGTTCCGCCACCATAGCCTGTCGGGTCTCAATCACAGAAGAAAGCCCTTCAGCATGAGTAGAAGCTCCCGCACTAAGGTAAACCCCAAGAGGGATGGACTGCTAGATTCCGTCACAAGAAGGAAGTGGGACAGAAAAGTCAGCGCGTGTCCAACACTCACCAAAGCAGCATTTCTAATCTCGTGAGGCCCAGCACTTTGCAACCAGCGAGACAACATAGGGCTCTATGAACGAGTGGGAATGAAGCCGGCTTCCAAGACACTCAGCTCCGATTCAATGTCTGACCGAGCATCACCTATACTCCTCAGTTATAACAATTCCTCCAAGGCAACCAGGGGACCATCCCTACCAATGTCGCCTCCCATGGCGTGAGCTTCCCTTGCTGGAGGAGTCTGCTGATGGGCACCACTGTCAAACCCTCCCCTTCTGAGGGTTGGGTCATTGTCGGGGCAAAGAACTTAAGGCTGACTAGTGCTTGGCGGGTCCTCAATTGGATTAATTCGAATGTCGGTGCCCTGACTAGTACGAAGAGTAGCCTCCAGAATATTCGCCTCCAGAATGTCACTTTCTTGCATTTCGGCTTTCTCTATAGGAGCCTTCCCCTTGTCAGATGGATGAGCACGTGCTGTTTCGCCGATGTCAGTAGAAACCCTACCCACCATGCCCCGGGATGCCCCTATTACAGCTTCCTCAGGTCCATCAACGTTAACGGCTACTTCACCACGGAGCCTAGTCCTACCCCTCGCAGCCGTGGAAGTATCTTCGGCCATAACCAGACTCGGATCGAGTTCTTGACGGGGCCTTCGAGGCGGGGGATACACGACATGACCAGAAAAATATTCATCAAGGGCGGTGTCCCAAGATGAGAAATTATCACATACCTTCCCCTCGAAGCTTACCGATGGAGCCTGAGTCGGATCTTGATAAAGGTTCACCCCCGAGAGCCTCTCATCAGATAGAAGCGATAAGACGTCACAAGGAAGAGTCATCCAGTTGATTGCATCGAAAGCTCGATGAAATCCCAGAGACAGTTCTTCCTCAGCTGGACGAAGCGGGGCTATCGAAAGGCACAATGCAGAAAAAATTATTAGTAAGAAATGGTAAAGGCGCATGAAAAAGAGGCAGTTATAAGACTTACGAGACTCGGGAGTCCGAAAGGCACACGGCACGGGCAAGTAATTTCCAAGTGGATCTCGGCATTCGAACCCTCACACCCAAAACCATTGACGTCTCCAATGCTGGCCACCAATGGAGTTCCTGTTAAATATAGGACGAACACCTCGCTGTACCTGCAGATAGTAATGACTGTGGTAGCTCGGATCGCGAACGAAGTGATAGACGTAATCAATATCCCAGGCGGAAGGAGAGTGGCATCTGTTTTCATGAAGCAATACCATCTGACCGATTAAATTGGCCCAAGCAAAAGAGATTATTTGCATTGGGGCCAGACCCCAATTGATCAACACCCAACCAATGACATGAGCTTGAGACAACATGACACCAGCAACAAACATACCTGTATTGACGATAGCATGGTCGGGCTCACCGCTCCAAGGGCCTCGTGTTACCCGGGTATACCAAATTTAATCCCAGGATAACTGTACTGGATTAAGTCTCCATCTACATCCTCACTCCGCATACTAATGGAGTAACCCCTCAAAGTAGAGTTAGTTACCGCATGGCCCCGACTAGAAGGACGACTCACGGTGTCAGGATCGATGGATTCCTCTATGTTCACAAAAGAAGGAGAGGCTCGACTTTTAGTCCTGGGACCATGCGCCGCCGCGATGACCCCTCCCCATGAAAAATGGGCTCCCGATGAACTTCATAACTTGGAGATGGCGGAACTGAGCAGCGGCCACTTCGTGTCACAGGGGCAGTAGGAGGAACCCTAGCATTACTGTCCTCTTCGTCTTCTTCTAAACGGATGAATTCTTGTGAAGATCTCGAATTGACCGCCATGAGTGGAGGAATTAGAACAACAAAAAAAGTCAAGTATAAAAAACCCAGGAAAAGGAACAATCGCCATTTTTCTTCACAAGTTCAACAGAATGAAAAAGTTGCAGAAGGGTGAAAAGTTCAAGTGTGGCCTTAGGTGTTCACCTAACTAACCCCTTTATAGAAGGAGAAGGTGGGGGCCCAAAAACTGTCCCTCCCCCGGAACTCAAAGAGTCTAATTTAAGGAGAGATTATGGAGCGTTAGATTAAGACATGTGGATGTGAAAAGGGCTTAAGATCGTGGGAAGAATGATGTCTGACGTGACAGTTCAAGAAAAAACTAGCGGCGAAGATATAGGGGATCCACCACATTAAATGCGTAATTAATACATGTCATAGCCACTATTAAATACAATCAATGTCATTGAAGAACAAAAATACAAGCCAGGTGAAAACAAACCAAATAGAAACGGAGAAATTACAAAGGCATTCCACCCTAGAAACTAAGTCCCATCAGTAGGACCAGTCGGAGCAGGAGCAGAATGGGAAGGGGCCACTGCGGAAGTCAATGCAGTAGACGGTTGGGAGGCCATTCGACTAGGAAAATCCAAAACATGGAAAAAATCAGACACAAGTCCCAATGGAGCCAGGTTCATCCCCTCCGACTCCCAATATATGCCAGCCGGTAATCCCTAGGCGGCGATACGGGCATGCAGCATTTGGAGGAAATTTTCTAGAAGGACCATCGCGCCAATCCCATTGGCCAACCGCACCGAGTGCACCAAAGACTTGGAAAAACCCACTATTCCAGCAATCTTTCTCTCGGAGTTGATTAAGGAGGAAAAGTCCACCTCATATTTGTGGATCAAAGCAGATGCCTCAGCCTCTTTGACTTTTAGCTCTTCCTGAGTCACCCAGTCGCCTCTTTGCTTCGTCCAACTCCTGGACGAGTCAACTCTTTCCCTTCTCCAACTCCCTAAGAGCTTCCTCGGCAGCCCTCAATGACATTTCACTTTGAAGAAGTTTCTCTTCGGCCAGGCTCAGCGCCTCCTGAATGGCCTTTAAGGCATCCTCCAAAGCCTTATGTTGGCGGACTGCCTCTTCCTTAACTATTGCAACCTCTTCCAAATGTTTCCACTACGCTTTCTTTGCGTCCTCCCTCATCCGGACTAGATCCGGTTCTCTCTGGCAGCCCAAAGCTGCAGACTGAGCCGTCTCCTGGTCCTGGCGAACCAAGAAAAAGGACATCTAGCTTGAGTAGCTCAAAGCCCGAGCATTGTACTCGATCGCCGCATTGAAAAGGTCGTCAGGATTCAAAGCTCCTATGATGTCACTTTCTTCTTGAGTGAAGCTAGCAGGGATGGACTCCATTGCCCTCAGCATATACGCGGGAAGAGCGAGTTGATTGGGATTGTATAGATTTGACCCATATAGGCTGCCAAGCACTGGTGGCAAAGAACGAATTTCTGTAGTAGAGGCGCCAACCATAAACAGAGATAAGGGGTCTCGGTCGAAGGCGCTCATAAGGCGGCCCCACCAGAAAATAGGCCATAACTATCGGCCCGAACCCTCTTGCTTGGGGGCTCAGAAGGTCCACTGATAGGCGTCGACTGATCATCCATAGCAATTCAGCTGGAACCCCCGGGATGCCGTTGCACCATACAGACAACGGGAGAAGAACACCCGGAGTCGTGAAGCAAAAAATCCTCTTCACGCTCCCCCTCCAAAGTGACTATCACATTATCGAATCCCTCTTGTGGCACAAGCACAACGTCAATGGTCCCGTGGCTCGCGGCGACATCATCCTCCACGAAATCACTGGTTCCCAAATTCGGTGAGACTGTATCTTTCTGTAAAGCCCGAGGGCTCGCCTTCGCTGATGAAGACTCGTCCACCTCTATTATATCTTTCAAGGCGTCTGACCTTGGACCCGCCTGATCAAGGAAGGAGGATGACTCCATAGGGATTACCGTCACCCCAACAGGGATGTCTGAAGCAGCGAAGAGGTCCCCGGGGACTCCGAACTGGCACCAACATGAGCAGCCACAATCACCACCGACGAAGGGACCGGCGCTCCTGAATCTACCATGAGCCCATACTTCATCAAGAGCTCGTCGATAATGATGTCGGTGCTTCTTTTCTGAGCACTCATTCTATTAATGACGTTCACTAGCTCTAAGAACTCTTTGGAAGGGGGAGGACGAGTGTCCCTATCTAAAAAATCAGGGTTAAAAACACGATGATTATACCTCTTAGACAAATAAAAGACAAGAGATATAAGGCGACATACCTCCGCGAGAACGAATTAGCTGGAAGGCTGAGGGAACCCTAATTTGCGGCGGCTTCCATACGCTAGATGCCCAGCACCACTATTCCTTCTAATTCTTTATGGAGCAGGTAGACTTCCCTGAGAGAGTCAATCCTCGAGAAGGGTTAACTCGATAAAACCCTTTGTGCAAATTTTCCTCCGAAGGATGGCATAAGTAGTCGATTTCCTTTAAAGATAGATGGCGATATCCCTTCTTACAAAATAGGAGTACAAACCCAATTATCGTAGCCCAGGCATTCGGAGAAAGCTGATGTGGCACCAAATTCCAGTAGTTAAGGAATTCCGCTAAGCAAGGATGAAGGGGAAGACAGAACTCTAGATTCAGCATATGGACATATCAGATTCCAAACGAGAAAGTTATGACAAAAGTGGTGACGTCGCGCAAGCTGTGCCGAACAGAACGGCTATGCCACGTTTCATGACTTGTTATACATTCAAATATTGGACTTTGTGGGATTTCTTTATATTGATAGAAAGCCAAAGAAGATAAAATCGCGTGAGCGCAATAATTACTCAAATCGGAGGTTAGATGTAGAAGTTATGCGCGAAACGGTGAGATTGCGCAAGCTTGCTCGACCAAAGGAAGTCCGTTCGACCTGAATCATTTTGGTCGAATGGATGAAGTCTAGTCAAACAAAATATCCAAAATCTTACAGAAAGGTTTTTCGACCATTGCTCAACCAAAGGGGACTTATTCGACCAAGAAGGTTTGGTCTAACAAAATGTCGCAGGTTCATATTTTTAGAATTTTGGGTTTCTTTTACCAAATTTGACGTATGTCTCCAGTAAAAGCTCATCCAAGGCCTATAAGGAGAGCTTAAAAGTATAAAAAGGGATGTGGATCACATCATAATGGGGAGATTAATTATATTGGATTGAAGAGAGGCCACAACATTACTAAACCCCACTTTGAAGATTTATCTGTGGAATCAATAGGATAACCAAAAGGAGGATTCAAGACAAAGAAGGACATGATGTCTCCCAAATCTAGGATTTATTTCTTTTCCTAATTTATCTTGTAATTTTCCAGATATCCTAGTAAAATCTATCCAACACCCATGATTGTTCTTCGTAACATCATGGGCTAGAGCCTTTTTGGTAGAACTAGAGTTGTGAAGGTTTTTACGAATTAATTAAACTTTCGTGTGTAAACTCAGTACAACACTACTTGTGGATTTATTTTGTATGTGATTGTGCTTTCTTAATCCATATTCACGATTGTTTTGTCCATCTTCAATTGGTATATAGAGTCTGAATATATATCTTGGTTGTAGATTGAGTGCGTTCACCGTTGAACATGATTCCATATTATGATTCTAAGTGAGGGAACTTCGAAGCTTCATTAGAACTATCATATATGAATACTTATTAATTAAAATGAATTCGGGTTATCAAGTAGGGTAAAGAGGATAATTTTATAGTACCTATAAAGGGAGATCATATTGCGTTAGAGTACCAATTGGCCAGGGAAATAATTGATACTGATAGTACCTAGAAAGGGGGTGAAATTATATATCTTGCTCTGAGGTTATTCACACGTGTTACACGCATGTTTACTTATCTCTATAGAGTAGATATGCATGGTTTAGTGATGCGTCCATATTCCACAAGGCAGAGTCGGACATCAACACACAGAAAGAAAATTAATGAGTGAAACTGAATTTCCATAGAGCTACCTATTCTCTTACTTGATTCACTTTCTTATTCTTCTAAGTGCCTTTATTTTATTTGTTATTTAATTTAAGTCTTTTAGTTGTTAGATTAAATCCTCAAACTTAACTTTTAGTTGTTAGATTAAATCCTCAAACTAAATTTCCTAGTCTTAATTAATTTAGTAAATAATTAAATTGATAATACACTGTCTTTTGGTTTGATAATTCACTTGGTCGCTTGCTTAAGCTGTAACTGATATCCTTAATACTTAGGGATTAATTTTGCGTGTATAGAAAACGCGCATCAGTATCCGAATGCCATTTATAGCCACTAATGTTTTTATTTTAGCAGGTCTTTCTCATCCTTCTACCAAAGAATTATCTTTCAGTTTCCGAAGGGCTTTCGCCTCCATTGAGGGGATGAGGCGTCCCATCAATGTTCTGGACCTGCTTTCTGATCAAAGGTTGTAAGAGTTTGATTTGATGCCTCGTTCTTGTCGACCAGATTCGTTAGAGTTTAAGGGGCGAGTCAGTACTGACTTTTCCAGTTGGGACGCAGCTATTAATGAATACTTTCCTTCGCAGGCCGAGAGAGTGGTGTGGGCTGCTAGTGACGAGGAACCTGGATCTCCTTCTTTTGGGGAAGGAGTGGAATGCTCGCCTCCCACTGAGCCTATGGATAGACGAGATACTTTTCCTGAGGTGACAAGTGGATCTCATTTGAAAACCACCATGGCCGATCCTCTTGGTGAAGCCGTTGTGACTCACCCTGTAGCGGAGGAGGTACCAGAACCTGTATCTCAGGCTGAGGATATCGTAATGGAGTTCTGTCGAGATGATAGGGGCAAGCTGCCGATGGTGGATGATCCATTGGACGCGGTTAAATCAGGCATAGCCTCCATTGTCCGCCTTGGTCCTGATAGATTTCCGCTTATTCTGCCAGGTTTTGAGGAGATCAGGGTGGATAGTGTGGGACCTAGTACAGTGCCTCATCCTCCTTGGGTGTATCACATTCTCCGCGAGGGGCCATTCTTTTCTGGGATATTTCAGGGACGGAAGGATTATTCCAACTTCAGGCCGTTCAAGATCTCCACCTTTTGATGGAGACTAAACCTGGTTTGGCGGCAACCATGTCCCGGCACCCTCCTAGAGTTGGCCTTTTCCCAGATAATGTAAGGATTGGATTCCCAGGAAATGGGTCAGACTGCACTCGCCAGTTTGGGCATGCCTTAACCTTTCTCTACCGATACATGCTTTTAAGTGGGCCGTACCTTAATGTCCAGCCTTCTTTTTTGGCTGTCGCTCAATCTCTGCCTAGGCCTCTTCTGGTTGCTGACTATTTAATTAGGAATGCCAACTTTCGAGCAGAGGCTTACCAGGAGGTAGCTGAGCTTCGTGCACGCGAATTGGAGTCCAACCAATCTCTCTCTCTCTCTCTTTGAACTGGAAAATGAAAGGGAGATAGTTGCTCACTTAGAGACAGAGGTGAGCTGGCTGTGGAGTCGCCGAGATGATCCCGGGGTCAGCCCGAGTAATTCCGGGATCCAGGGGATGGTGCCACATGATCCTAGGGCTTCGACCATCATATTTTCTTTTTAGTCTTTAAAAGACGCTTTTTGTATTGAACTTTTAGTAAGAATGGACTTTATTATTATTATTCGTAGGAGGCTTCTTAGGTGCGTTTCATGAACTGGCCTTTGTCCATTGTACAAAAGTTCCTATCTGTTACACAATTTTAAGCATAAAACTTCTTGAGGTTCTGCCCATTCCCCGGGTGCTTTATTGTTTCCTTATCCAGTGTGGAAAGCTGATAAGCCCCGTTGCCTAGACACCTCTTTATTTTATATGGGCCTCCCAGTTGTTTCCAAAGACACCTTTTCCCGGCTGCATCACCTGACATAAAACGTGATCCCCTTCATCAAATGCCCTCTTATTCGCTTTTTGGTTGTAGTATCTTCTTATCTTATTTTGTATAAAGCGTTTTGCATATCACTTTCTAGCCTGATTTATTTCGAGAAATCCAAGCGTGCATGCTGAGCTTCCTTACTGTGGCTGGAGCGCTATGGCTTAATCGTAGTGTTGGGATTTCCACTACTGCAGGAATAACAGCTTCCACGCCGTAAGTGAGTGAGAAAAGGGTTTTCCCTGTGGATGTTCGGGCGGTGGTGCGATATGACCATAGCACAATGGGAGGTATTCGGCCCAACTTCCTTTAAGACCATCTAGGCGGGCTTTCAATGTGTTCTTGATGACTTTATTAACGGCCTCGACCTGTCCATTGGATTGCGGATGGTATAGGAAGGAGAACAACTTTTTGATGTGTAGATCATTGCAAAATTCTTGTAGTTCTGACCCCTTGAATTATTTTCCGTTATCGGTAAAAAAAGCTTGTGGGATCCCGAACCAGCACACGATGTTGACCCAGATGAAATGAATCATTCTTGCTTCGGTAATTATGTCTAATGCTTCGTCTTCTGCCTACTTAGAAAAATATTCCACTGCTATGATGGCCTACTTTACTCCACCTTTATCGGTGGGAAAAGGTCCATTGAGGTTGATTTCCCATTTAGAGAAAGGCCAAGGTTGGTCACTATGATCAATTTTGTTGAGGGGTTCTTGATAATCGATGCGAACCGTTGGCATTGAGCACATTTTCTGGCAAATTCCACTGCGTCTTTCTTCAAAGATGGACAATAATAGCCTTGTCTAAGCACTTCGTATGCCAAAGCTTGCCCCCCTGAATGATTCCAACACACTCCTTAATGTATTTCCGCTAGTACTTCTGCCGCCTCAGGATTTGTGAGGCATCTTAACAATGGTGCAAAATATTCTCGTTTATAAAGTGTGCCTTCTGCTAGAGTGTAGTGGGCCGAGCGAATTTTCAGCTGTCAGGTTTAGATCTTGTTAGAAGAAAGTTCTCTTGTCAAAAGGAAATCTCGGATGGGAGTTATCCACGACTCCACCTGATCGACTTGCGCCATTATTCCTCCATATGTTTCCTAGTTGCTCAGCATTCTCAGAGGGTACTAGTTGTGCGAGGGCATTGGCCTACGTGTTTTGTAGCCTGGAAGCTTGGGTAAGATAAACTTGTGTAAAACGGCCAAAAAGCTCTAGGACTTGCATTCGGTATCTGGCTATTTGCTGATCTTAGGCTTCATACTCTCCTTTTATTTGGTTGACCATCAACTGTGAGTCGCTGTAGATGATCAGGCATTCGGCGCCAACTGATAATACCATTCTGAGCCCGACCAGCAGTGCTTTGTATTTTGCCTTATTGTTGGTAGCAGGAAAAGCAAGTGTATGACCGTGTTAATTATGGAGCCAGATGGGACAAATAAGACTATCCCAACTCTGGATGTGTGGACTGTTGCCGAACAATCCATAAACATTTTCCATGGTTTCTGGATGGACTGCTCGAGGTCTAACGAAATAGTCAATTCCTTGATGAAATCGACCAGAGCTTGTACCTTGATTGCATTTCTCTGAGTGTACTTGATGTCGAACCGTCCGAGTTCAACGTACCACTTTAGGAGTCGCATGGCCGAATCTGGCCGAGACCACTTCGATGGACCACTTTAAAGGATTTGCCTTTAAAGAAAGGCGGTCAGGACTTCGATGGAGTGGGCTAGGAAGTACGGCTGTAGTTTTCTAGCGCTCATTACTAGGGCGTATGCCAATTTTTCTGCCATCGGGTATCTGAGCTCGGCTTCGTGTAACATCTAGTTGACGTCGTAAACTGGCCTTTGAAGCTTTTCTTCGATCCTGATTAGTAAACTGCTGATGGCTGTATCTGAGGCCGTTAGGTACAGGTTGAGTGTTTCTCCTAGTACTGGTTCGGAGAGTGTTTCCATACTTGAGAGGTGGTTCTTTAGTGAGCCGAACGCCGCTTGGGTTTGCACTTATCCGATGCTCAGACGATGAATCTGCTCAGAGATGCGACTCATCCTGTTAGCTTTTGTACTTCTTGCACATGTTTTGGGGGTTCCAAATTCTTGATAGCCTTAATTTTCTCGGGATTGGCCTCGATTCTCCTTTTTCTAACCAAGAAATCGAGGAACTTTCCCGAGCTTACTCTAAAGGCACATTTCTTTGGGTTGAGCTTCATGCAGTATTCTCGAAGGATGTTGAAGGCTCGCTGTAAGTGTGCGATGTGGTCGGCCGCTGCTTGCCTTTTGACTAGCATATCATCAATGTATACCTCCATCGTTTTCCCAAGCTCTCCCCTGAACATTTTGTTTAGTAGACGCTGATAAGTAGCTCTAGCATTTTCAGGCCGAACGTCATCATTACCCAGAAGAGTAAGCTTCGCTTTGTGTAGAAGGCAATTTTCTCTACATCGTCCGGGAGCATAGGAATTTGATGGTATCCGGAATTTGCATCCATGAAACTCATAAACTCATGTCCTGTGGTGGCATCCACCATATGGTTGATTTGCGGTAAAGGAAAACTATCCTTTGGGCATGCTTTGTTGAGATATGTGAAGTCGATGCATAGTCGCAAGGATTTGTTAGCTTTTTGAACCAATACTGGGTTGGCCACCCAAGATGGAAACAATGATTCCCTAACTATGCGATTAGCTAGGAGTTTTCTGGCCTCGGCCTCAATGATCTCGTACTTATTGGGACTGTATTTCCTTTTTTTTTGTTCAATCGGTTGGTGTCGTGGCTCCACGTTCAGTCAATGACAGACATGCTTGGCATCGATGCCTGACATATCTGAAGGTTTCTGGGTAAAGACGTTGAGGTTGATTATAAGAAAGTCAATGAGCGCCGAGCGATATGGCTTTTTCAATTTAGACCCAATGCTTATCTCTATCTCAGGGTTGTGGGGATCCAACTCACCGTCACCATTTCTTCTACTGATTGCCCACCTTTCTTTTAGGTTTTTAGTCTGGGGTCCTCCTCGACGGTTGGCGGGTATTCCACTTCTATGGTATTTTTGGGTGTTGATTCTTTGGCCGGGTCCGTACCCAAAGTTGGATCGATTGTGAGGTGTTGAAACTGTGGGTCGTGATAGCTCATGCCCTCAGATCCTTCCATGAAGGAACACTCGCGGGCTCCACGTTGTCTCCATGGATGGCGCAGACTTGCTCATCCATTGTGGTAAATTTGAGGCATTGGTGAAAGGTTGACGGTACGGACCTAAACTCGTGAATGAAAAGGCGTCCCAGAATGTAATTATAAGAAGATGGTAGATCCACTACTTTGAAGGGGATTGTTCTGTACATTCTGAGTGTTTTGCCTTCATTTGTTGATAGGACGGCCATTTCGGCTTCCATCATGGGTTTTGTAATAGAGTTTCCAAATCCTCGGATTTTGTCCCGGCATGGGAAGGTTCTAAGCTCCTGTGTCCACCGATAAGAGTGAAAATAAGCGTGTTTGAGTGTCCAATTTAATATCTTTTGATGGAAATTGTTGTTATATATTAGCACAAGCGTCTTATATTTGATATATGTGAGAAAAAGTTTTGTTTGAGATGTTTTATTGTGTTTTAGGTGGAAAAAGTATAAAAGTACCAAGTTGGAGAAAAGGTGCAACTTGTGCAAGAATACTGAAAAATGCATTTCTAATTTGTGTAATTTCTCTATATTCATGTAGATCACAAAAGTAGAAGTGTGATACATAGTTGGAAAGCCACAGAAGAGAGGTTCGTTTTAGTATAAGAAACATCTCAATTGGAGTCCAAACGAGAAAGTTATGATCGAAATAGTGACGTTGCACAAGCTGTTTCTACTCATTTTCATGTTCCAAATTACATGACTTGGTACATCTACAAATATTGGACTTTTGGTGAGTTCTTCATATGGATAGAAATCCAAAGAAGAGAGGATGACGTGAGCGCAAGAATCACTCAAATCGGAGTTCGGACGAGGAAGTTATTCTCAAAATCGTAAAGTCGCGCGCAGCTGGCAGCGTGAATTTCCGAGAATTTCCTAAAATTTCTGAAAATTACCTATTTCTTTGAACGTCCGAACTTCGATTTGAATGATTCTTGTGCTCACGCGATCCTATATTCTTTGGCTTTCTATCTATATAAAGAACTCACCAAAAGTCCAACGTTTGAAGATGTAACAAGTCATGTAAAGTGGAACAGTCATGCTGAGTAGAAACAGCTTGCGCGACATCACCATTTCGATCATAACTTTCTCGTTTGGACTCCGATTGAGGTGTTTCTTATGCCAAAACGACCCTCTCTTCTGTGGTTTTCCAATGATGTATCACATTTACACTTTTGTTCTCTATATGAATACAGAAAAATTACACAAATTGGACGTGTGTTTTTCAGTATTCTTGCACAAGTTACACATTTTCTCCAACTTTGCACTTTTAATACTTTTTCCACTTAAAACTCAATAAAACACCTCAAACGAATCTTTTTCTCACATATATCAAATATAAGTTACTTGTGCTAATATATAACAATAATTCCCATTAAAAGATGTTAAATTGGACACTCAAACATTCTTATTTTCACTCTCATCATCCACTAGGTACCGGTGGACTAGGGATCCTTATATGCCGGCAGCGATAACCAAGTAATCCGTGTGGGGCATCTTCACACTCTGAGAATCCCTATCAGAAAAGACGATATCGGCTTCATTTGGTCTTTCACTAGGGTCGGCCGAAGCAAGTGATGGATGTTCTGGAGCTAGTGGAGCTCTGTTTTCCTTTTCTGCTTGGAAGCTTGAGAGACCACCTGGGCTATGCCGACGTAATTGTTCTCTAGTGTGAACACCATTTGTCAATTTGGAGGGGGAGGAGGTACTTCCTCGTCTCTTGACGACTCATCCTGATATTCAGGGGCTGGTCCTCGTCCTTCAGTTTTGTTAGAGAGGGCGGTCCGTGGCTGGTCAATTTTTAGGACCCTGGATTAACTTCTCGAGCTTTTCTGCTTCGTATAGACTCTATAGTTCCTCCAGGAGATCGCGACACTTGTTGGAGTCGTGGCCTACAAACCGATTGTACTTGCAGAACTTTTTCTCACTGAGGCGGGGAGGGTCTGCCTGTAATTTGGGGGCTGGTTTTAGCAGGTTTTCATTTTGAATTTTGCGTAGGACTACCTCGAGGGTCAAATTTAACACCTCATCCAGTTCTTTTATTTGATCTTCGGCGGGGAAGGGTTTGAAAGATGAGGGGGTTTTATAGGCTCTATCGCCCTTCGTTTTCTTTTTCTCTCCCTCCTTGGACTCTCCTTTATTCTTTTTTAGCTCTTCAAAGATTTTTTTGCTGTGATTCTAGGCTCGCGTCAGTGCCGTGAATGCCATGTATAAGGGGACAGTTTCTTCTAGCACTTGTTCATAGAGTAGATCCAAGATGAAGCGCCGCTACTGCTAAGATAGTGTAAGTCTAGTCGGACATTTCCTCGGCGTTTGCTCATTGCTTGTTGAATCTCTGGATAAAATCTTTCAGAGATTCCTTCGCTCCTTGACTCATGCAGGCCAATTTATGCTTTTGATTTTTCGTCGATCGAGATACGCAAAGTGGGAAGAGAACGAGGTGGCCAGATGCAGCTATGAATCTATGAAATTCGCGGGTAGCTCAGTGAACCAAGAATGCGCTTTTTCCCCCAATGTTAAAGGGATCATCTTGCACCAATCTTCTTCAGAGCTCCCTTAGGCAATCATCCACCCAATATACTTATTCAGGTGTGTGGTGGGATTCGAGTCTCCATTATACAAGGGTATTTGTGGCAGTTTGATTTTTGCATAAGAGAACATGTTGAGGATTCTCTGGGAGAATTGCATTCTACCTGCCCGTAGTTCGGGCAGTTCGTAACTGGCGTCTATTGGCCTTTTCGTAGCTCCGCTAGTTGTTCCTTGAGGACAGCACTTTCCTGTTTCATGATCTGCTTGGATCTTGCCAACAAGTCTTCTCCTACACTCTCTGTTACCGTTCTTTCTTGGATTTGGGAGGCGAAGGCACAAGGCTATCCATCGCGCTCACTCGGGTTTTGTGAGCATTGACGGCTGATCGGCTTTGGCTAGCTGCCCTTCGACGCTTTTAGCCTTCATCGACGACCTCTTAAGCTTCCCGATTGGGTGCGCTTTGTGCGGCGGGACGGTCTTTTCTAATTTCACTAGGTAGTTAGGTTTCGTCATGCTCGTCGAAACTTAGAGAATGATTGACCCTTCGTTTGGCTGATATTTTTCCTTTTATGGCATTGAGCAAGTCGAAGTATCGCTACCGATATTCATCTTCTATGTCGGCGCGAGGATCCTCTTGAGGTGGGACCCTTTTTCTGCAGTGGGCGGAGGGTCCCTCGTGGTTTTGTGGCATCCCGGCCGACTGGATCCTGACTGCTTGAGCATTCAACATGTAGTCCTAGGCATGCCCTCCTTCTAGCGTCAAATGTTGATAGCGAGTTTATGAGATGGCGTATTAATGATATTGTTGTGACGTACACTCGACTAATCAAACATAAGAGGGTGGCGAGGTGGGACTTCCTCCCAGCTCGGGTTTTCTAGGAGGGAATGTGAGCTCTTTATTAATATTTTTGCTAAGTAAAGAATACGGGTACAGAGCATAATAGTGAAGTTGAGTGTCCCTCTAGGAGGGTATTGCTATGTATTTATAGGGGGAATCGGATAGTAGTTATTTCGGCAGGTCCTCCGTGTTAAATGAGGCAGCAGATCGGCGGTGGACGTTAATTGGTGCATAGAGGACATTCGTGCGTGTAGTGGCAGAAATCAGCTGCTGGATCCCTGGTTTCATTCCATAAAGCGGGCAATCCCAAACTGGGTGGGCTAAAGCCTCCTGAATATTTGGGGTGTTGGGTTGGTTGGTTGGGCTTTCCTTTTTGGGTCTGGCCTTGGGCCATTCATGAATTCTCCTACTCACAATATACTCACTCAATATTATAATTCATAAATTAATCCAAAATGTAAATATTATGTTTTAAAATAAATAAAAATAAAAGTGAAATATCATAAAAGTTAAAAAAATTAAAAAATTCAAAATAAAATAAAAATATAAAAAATACTGAAACCGGTTCAACTGGGTTTTCCAGTTTTGACCGCTTCAACCCGATCCAACACTGTTCAACTAAAAAAATGATTTTATAAGCTTTCCGGACCAGTTCTGGGCCTGTTTCCCAGTCCAATCGATTGAACCGACCAATCCGAACCAGTTTTCAGAACATTGGTTTAGAATGAATAATCAAAAAGTCCTTATTTATAAGTGGGGTGAGAGGGAATATTATATAAAATATTCTTTTTTCCCTCTTTATAAAAATTAATTTGATGCTAATTAATTTATTTGCAATATAAGAATCAGTAATTAATTAATAATACCTAAATAAAAAAATACAATATTAAAAATTTATATTTTTTTAAAAAATAAAATATTATTTTATTATAAATTATGAGAAAATTGCAATAGTGGTCCCACCCGTCACAGTCCCGTTTGGAATTGGACCAAATATTCTTGACTTCAGTCCCAAATATTTTTTTATCCAATAATGTTCCCACCGTTAAGTTTTCAATTAATCCGTTAAGCAATTTTGGTCCTGTTGGCGCTCGATCATTTGGTTAACGTGAACCGTTAGGGTTCCATGCGATTCTATATCAGCAAAAGAGTACAAAATCGTATTACCTTTCACTAGGGTATGTTGAGGAAGATCAGCAGCCGAAAACAACCTCTTGATCTTCTATTGTATTACCAAGTTCAATCTTGACGTCGTGTGGGTGACGATCTTCAAGATCCTCTCAATCTGCTTCCTCCCTTATTTCTCACGGTATTTAGGCGTGTAATTAGGGTTCTGGATAAATGATGACTTATTTATAGGCTACAGTAGGGATCAACAGAAGAAATTAGAGTCATGCCTCCATTGGACTTAATGATGGGCGTTTTCTCAACACACAATTAATCCCTAAGTATGAAGGATGCGATTGTAGCTTAGATAAGCAACCAAGTTATATATCGAACACAAAGGACGATTGTTTATCAATTTATTATTATCTAAGTTAATGGAGACTATTAATTAGCAATTTGATTTGAAAATTATTATTAAACTAATGAACAAAGTAAAGAAATAACAAATAAAATAAAGGCAATAGAGAATAAACGAGAGTCAAGCAAGTGAGAGATAGGTAGCACTTCGGGCCATCCAATTTCACTAATTAATCTCCCTTCCCTATGTCAATGTCGACTCTGCCTTGTAGACTATGGACGAATCACTAAACCATGTGAATCTACTCTATAGACACAAGTAGACAAGTGTGTAATACGTGTAAATAACCTTTGAGCAAGAACATAATTATATCCCCCTTTCTAAGCACTATCAGTATCAATTATTTCCCATGCACTAAATACTCTAACCCAATATGATCTCCCTTTATAGGTACTATATAATTATCCTATTTATCCTACTTACTAACCCGAATTCAATTCAATTAATAAGTAATTATATAAGATAGTTCTAATGAAGATTCAGAGTCCCCTCACTTAGAATCATAACATGAAATCCTACTCAGCAGTGAACGCACTCAATCAAATAACCAAGATATATATATTCAGACTCTAGATAATAGTTAATGATGCACAAAACAACTCTGAGTATGAATTAAAAACGCATAGTCTTATATAAAATAAATCCACAAGTAGTGTTGTACGGATTATACATACAGAAGTTCAATTAACTAGATAAAACCTTCATAAATCCTAGAACTACCAAAGCGGTTTTAGCCCATGACACTTCGAAGAATGTTCAATGTGATTGGATAGATCTTACTCATAGTCTTGAAAATTATAAGATAAATTAAGATGCGAAGTAAACCCTAGATGAGGTCGCCTCGCTTCTCGCTCCGTCTTGAATCTTCACTTGGTTCTCATTTGAATCGCTGCACGAATCTCTCTCTACAGCTCCTACGGATGGAGTTAGGGTTTGAATGTGGTGTAGTATGGATGTGGAATCTAACTCCCTTCTTGATGTGATCTGCTTCCCTTTTTATACTTGTAAACTCTTCTTACGGACCTTAACTGGGCTTTTTCTTGGAAAATACGTCAATTTCATCACAGGAGAGTCGAAATTACCAAAAATAGCACGGCGTGTCCCCGCTCGACCAAAATGGTCCAGGTCGAGCGGCGGTCGAGTGGACTCCCTGAACGCTGAAACTCTGTACAGACCCTCTCTCGACCAACTCTACTGTGTCTCGACCAAACTGGCTTGGTCGAGCGGCTCCTTCTAAAGTCGAGCGGCATCTCTAAACTCGTATTTTCCGATTCTGAGCACTTCTGACCTGTTTTCCTATATAAATATGCTCAAATAGTATCAGAAGCATCTGATTCGTGGATTTTCCGTAAATATCCTAATTTGCCTTGATAATAGCCCAAATCGTACTCAATTTCCACGCAAATCAGAGCTTAAAATACGTGAATTATCACTCTCATCACTTAAGTATCCAAGTTTAGCCCTAAACTTATACTTAAGTCCAATAATAATAGTATAGTCCACTAAAATATTATTACTGCACTGACACTTTAATCCCAAATTACGTTATGCGCTCCTTATTATGAACTCGTTAGTCTCCCCATGTTTAAGATATATAATGCCCATTAATTAATTAAGTTACTGGCAACTCCATTAATTAATATTTCATCCGAAAGTAGTATCACTCAAACTTGTTATCATGCCGGAATAAATTCACTTGCAGGGTTTACATGATAATCCTTATGAGCTCCTCATGGGGACATCATAAACCTATTTAATAGGATACAGATTCCTTCTACAATCAACCTAGTTTGTTGATTTAATATATATAAATCTCACCCATTGATGGATCAAAGAGATACATATTGGCTTATGTGTCGAGGTTATTGTATAGGAATTAAGAGCACAAACATCAATAATAACTGAGATCAAGTTCTCATATATAGTCAGTATAAGTTGAACGATCTCAAACGGTCCTACTCAATACACACAAAGCATACTAATGTGTTTTATAGTCAATACAAACTAATATCAAATCACACTACAACCATCCCGATAGATTGTCCCCATTTATCTCGATTGTGAGCATCTGTTTATACTTAATAAGGAGCTGATAATAAGATCTTCCGTGCGATGTCACACACCATATTATCTACAGTGTAAAATAAGTGGACTTTTTCAATAACATATAAATAAATTATAATATGCAAAACATTTGATCATGTGATTCTCATTTCAAATAAATTATTAAAATATTATTCATACAAAAAGCTAGATTATTATACAATCTAACAGGTCCCACATAAAAATCCTTTATTATAGGGACCAAAAATGTAAGAATCTTGCATTTTTGGTCCCAAAACACATGTGCACTAGCAACACTTTGATGGTTAGCCACATTCAGACAACAAATCTACTTTGTTAACTCTTAATAATTTTTGTATAAGCAACATTGAGTGAAAAGTGTATGGATATCCCATGCTTCAAAAGTTTCCCTTTCATCACAGCTTTCAAAACATAACCAAATGAAGAGAAACCCAATGTTCTAGTATACGTGAATTGGTGCAATGCTTGCATCTCTATTATTGTTGCTAAATATTATATCCATGAAACATTGACAAGATATATAATAACTTGAAAGCTCGGAGGCGTGATGAGCATTCATTCATCAATCTAGTTGAATAAAAATCTGTTGTATTACCAAAGGAAAGACAAGGAAGATTATCAAATAACATGGCAATGGGTTGTAAATTTGCAATCATAGGTGCAGAACGAACATATGCATTGCTTACATAACTAAGAAATTTAGTCAGAAATAGTGTACATATAAGAGAGAAAGAGAGCTTATATGTACAGAAAGGAAGGGAATGATAAGTACTTGCCAGAACCTCAAGAACGCTACAAGTTTAGTACTTGAACTCATGAAAAACTATTCCAAGATCTAACTGACCGAATCAGGGAAATTCTCATTGGTTCTTGTACAATAAGGAATGTTGCCAAAGCAAAAAAGAATATTACTTGCTATTTATCGAACACCTGGTGGGCCATCTCAACAAACCTGGATTTGTAGAGTGTAACGAGCAATCTGTTGTAATCTTGTAGTTCAATCTTCATGCCGTACTTTTTCTCCATCTTCTTGAAAGCTTTAATGGATTCTCTTACCTTCCTAAACCTTGCAAACCTCCTCCAAACGATCGCAAATGTATCCTTGCAGAGAATGCCTTTAAGTTTCATCTTGTCCACTAGCGACCACACTGATTTGAACTGTCTGATTTTCCCCAGTGATTCAATCAGAGCGTTGTAGCACTCCGGTGTGTGCTCGAAGCTTCTTTTACGCTCCGCCAAACGAAAAAATGACAGCGCCATGGTTCCAGCATTACTGAGTTTCTTTAATACCTCGAGCATAGATTTGGGGGCAACGAATCACTTAAATTACCAGAATTCAAAACATCATACAGATCTCTGCAATTCCCAATCGTGGATACCAATCTACAAATTGTATCAGCTTCTTGAATTGTCTTGCCGTCTGAATTCCGGTTGTTGATGTCGTTTTCACAATTAAATTCAATTGAAGGCCTTTACACTTTTCAAATTGTTTAAGGCCTATTGGGGTTTCAATTAAAGCAGAATCAATACATAATGTAGTCTCGTAATCCTCATCGCCATGGCTCACACATGTAATGCTTTACACTAAAATCAGAGCAGCAAAAAATTTTAGAGATTGAATTCAACAGTATATGTGTGCTTGCAAAATTAAATGTAATGGAAGAATGGTGGGTCTTGGCATGACGAGTGGTAGAGGATTTGGGAAAGGGCAAATGCAATTTGGGAAAAATTCTAGGGTTTTGAGGAGTCAGTTTTTTGAGGAGTCAGTTTTGAATTTGGGAGAGAAATCCCTATTCTAATCAACTAACAGCGCGTGAGATACATGTGAGGGGGCCTCCGTTATATTTAGACGGTAGTGGGGTGAAAATTATCAAAAAATAATTATATGAGACCATTATTGCAGGAAAAAACCTTTGGGACTAAACCCAAGACTATTGGGTTAGAACCCAAATTTGGTGGGACTAGTATTACAATTTTCTCGGTAAATTATTGAGTTTTCACCACGTGTAGGTCGTCAATAATGAGACACGGCCACGTATAAGAAAAAGAATATTTTTAAGGCTAAAACTTGTGTGCCCGGGCGCACGCTGTGTGCCCAAACCCTTTACTATTAAATTTTATACCCTTTACTATAAAGACATGTACCCTTTATTTTCTGAAAAAATAAAAAAATATTAGTGAAAAGTGTATACCCTTTAGAACAAAATGATGTACCCTATTAATTATAATATATACCGTTTAGAACAAAATGATGTACCCTTATACACTCTGTGCACCTGGGGACACAAGAGACCAACTCTATTTTTTAATTAATATTTGAATTGGTCTCTTGTGTCTCCAAGTGCATAAAGTGTGTAAGGGTACACCATTTTGTTCTAAAGAGTATACATTTTAATTAATAAGGGTACATCATTTTGTTCTACAGAGTATACACTTTTCGTCAATATTTTTTTTTCCAGAAAATAAAAGGTACACATCTCTATACTAAAGGGTATACAATTTAATATTAAAGGGTATGAGTGCACGATGGGCGCATGACATGGCCCCAGAGGCACACAAGTTTTTGCCATAATATTTTAATATATGTTATTAATTAAAATTTTGTTCAAATTTATATATAATTTTTTATCTGTTACTATATATATAAATAATTAAATAAATATATTTTTAAATAATATTTTATTCTTCATTTCTGTAAAAAAAATTTAATCTATTATCTAATTAAGATTCATTATAAATATAAGAAATACATTATTTAAAAAAATATTAAATAAGGAAGTTAATTAAAAGTAAATAAAAAAAATATTATAAAAAATCAAAAAATTTTGAGAAATTTACACGTCACATTCGAGCACTTTAGAGACAATACATTAACAAGAAAAGTTTCTGATATAATATACTTAAGATTATAAGATATATATATATATATATATATATATATATATATATATATATATATATATATATATATATATATATATATATACTAGTATGAAACCCGTGTACAACGCGAGAATATTTAATTATTATTCTTATTTTTTACAATTAAGTAATTTGTATTATATAACGTTACAACCTTAATTAAGCATATTTTTTTCATATAGCTTAAATCAGGTAAAAAGTTAATACATATGTATATATATTCTAATTATTTGAAAGAATCTTGACTTAATATTTTTTTAATGTTACTTTATAACATAATACAATTCAAAACTATTTATTACTTCCCGTGTCTCTCTAAAAAATGTGAAACCACATAGGGGCAATTTTATCTCTTTGTTGTATATTTATAATAGTTGTTAGTATTTTCATTTGAAAAATACTTAAATCAATACTTTAAAGGTAGATCTTAAAGGATATTTGAATCCATTCTTAAGAGCTAATACTTGAATCGATTTTTTCCCTTGAAGAATCAATTCTTACGATGTAAATCGATTCAAGAAAACTTGAATCGAACTTTTTACTCTTGAAAAATCAATATTTAAGATGTAAATCTATTCAAGAATACTTGAATCGATTATCTCCCTCTTGAAGAATCGATTCTTAAGAGGTATATTTGATTCAAGAATACATGAATTAGTTCACTTCCTCAAGAAGAATACTTGAATCGATTTTTTAGAGGTAGATCGAATCTCTACTTGATTCGCTCTATCGAAATAAATTTTCATATTTTCATAAATCAATTATCTAGAGAAATTTGAAGAAAGCTCTTATTCCTCTTAGAGAATCAAATGTGTGTATTTAGAATAAATAACAAAATAAGTCTTCTATGGGGTAAGAGAAAATATTATATAGAATATTCTTTTTTTCCATTTATACATATGATTTAATTTAATATTAATTAATGTATTGCATTAAAAAATTTAGTAATTAATTAATGATATCCAAATAACTAAATAAAATATTAAAGATTTAATCATTATTAAAAATAAGAAACACATTATTTAAAAAAGAAAATATTAAATAAAGAAGTTAATTAAAAGTAAATAAGGAAAATATTAAAAAGTACTAAAAATCTAAAAATTTGTGAAAATTACACATCATATTAGAGTGCTTTGTAGATGACACATCAGCAAGAAAAATTTCTGCTATAGTATACTTAAGATATAAAATATGATTAAATATAACTTATATCGATAAATTAAATATATAAAGTATCTCATAATATAATAATATACATTAAATATTTAATATGTTTATAAACATTATCAACGGGTATTGTGACATTACTCTACTCATCCTATATCTTGATTGAATTTTTTTTATTAAGGTAAAAATTTTGTCATATATAAATAATTAAAACTAAGCACACACTTCTGCCATACTACATAATAAGACAACCACTTGTGTTAATCGGGTTTACATACATTAATATGTACACCATGTTATTCTTTAGTACATAAAAAAATTATTTTTAGACATATATTGTTACTTTTCATAATTAAAAAATTACTCTTCAAATTCTTGTAAAATCTGATTTATTGATTACTTTATATAGTACATGAAAAATTACTCTTTGGAGATATGAATTATTACTCTTATGTATAAAAATTATTACTCCTCAAAGAGTGATTTTTTATATACCCCCTTCGTCTGGTTCTAAGGTATCAATTTTCTTTTTGCATGTGGATTAAGGAGTATTATTATTATATGTAAAGTGAGTAATTGTATTAGAGGGAAGTGGTGGGTCATATTGTGTACTTTTTTACTAAATAGGGAAAATAAATACCTTTGAAGCGGACACCAAAAATAATAAAATTGATACTTTAGAAGTGGAAGGAGGGAGTACTAAAAAGGGTTTACATGTAAACCCTGTTTACATAAGACTCATTCACATAATAATTATTTTTATATGACATTATCAAATCAAATAAGATAAATTTTTAAATTAAGATGAATAAAATAAAATATAAAAAATAATATCAATTGCATTGTAAATAAATAAATAAATATACATATATATTATAAGAAAATTAATTAAATAATTCAATATTAAATGCATATTGTAATAATTTAATAATGAGGATATACTCAAAATATTAAAGATATTTTTATTAATTGATTTATTTATCATTTTAAGATTTAATTTTTAATTTTAAATATAAAGATATACATTGGTAATATAATAATAATAATAATAATAATAAATAGAAAGATTATATGTGATATTAAATAAAAAATAAAAATATTTATTCCTTCCCAATCAAAAATATGATTTAAGTTGGTGTTTAATTTGAAGATATACATGAATAATAATAATAACAATAATAATAATATTTTTTTATTGATTATTTTAATTATCTATTCTTAACCAATCAAAAAATATATAATTAAAGGTAGCATTTTAATTTATTGATATACATGAATTATAAAATAAGGGTCAATTACTATCAGGTACAATTTAGAGAGCATTATAACTAATAGGTACATTCAATTTAAAATATACAAATAAATAAGTAAAATATCTCTTTTATCCTTAAGTGTATTCAATAATAATTTAAAATAAAAATATATAAGTATTTTTTTCCCTTGAATTGCGTGGGATACTCGCATAATTTACGCTTAGTTAGGTACAGTGGGAATAATAATTTAAAAGGATAAATATATTATTAGGATGAAATTTACTTTTAAATATTATTTAATTTAAAAAATATTTTAATATTCAGATTTGTTTATGTTGTATACAAAATTAATTAATTAATTTTAAATATTATCACGATATATCAGATTATATTCAGAATTATTAAAAAAAATAATACACGATATATTCTGAAATATTTAGATAAGTATTCAAAATATATAAATATATTTTGGTATTCAAATTATTATATTACGGTGCATGTAAAAGAAATCTCCGTATATTCAGAAATATTTAGATATATTTATTCAGAAATATTTAGATAAATATTAGGAATATTTAGATATACAAATATATTCAGAAATATTTAGATAAGTATTCAAAATATTTAGATATATTTTTATATCCAGATTATTATGTTACGCTAAGAAATCTATTGTATTCAAAAATATTTACATAAGTATTCAGAATTCATGAATGAATGTTGTAATTCAAATCACGTTGCGTATTCAGAATCTATCTACTAACAATTGAGAATGTATTCAGAAATGTTTAGATAAGTATCCAGAATTCATGAATTTGTATGTCGTGATTTCAAAGTTAATGATTTAATTTCACTTATATTTAAATGTTGTGTATTCAGAATCCATATGCTAACTATCGAGAATTCATATATTAGAAAATCATGATTTAGTATTCAGTAAAATAATATTTTTAATACTGTTGTATTCAGCTACATTCAAAAGGGGGTAGTTGAGACTTTTCATTATCTATTTTTGTATATGATAGTAAAAAAATGTATACTATGTATCTGGTAGTAATATTAGTACATATTTTTGTACTAGACAGTAATAATTCCATAAAATAATAAATAAATAAAAGTAGAAATATTATATATAAAATTAAAATAAAAAATATGACAATTAACCACGTCGTGACACTTTATACTTTTAAAAAGTTATTTATAGCAGCGTATTCGCAATTAGTATATATAAGATATTCATTTAAAAATAATATTAACATTAAGTGTAATATATTATGAAAATTAAATTATTATCATACACAAATATTTTATAACGCATAATAATAACAAATAGAAGAATTATAAATATTTAATAAAATAATTACATTTATTGAAAATTTGGCGTATCGGGTTAACTTTTATGTAAGAATATTTAATTCATTATAAAATTATGGATTTATTACTACATAGTACAAAATATACACTAATATTACTAATAGATAAATGATATATATTTTATTATTATCTACTTCAAATTTTTTTATAAAAAGTCTCAACTACCCTTTAGTGGATAGAACAGTAGAAATTCACGATCAATTAACATCCCATATTTTAGTTTTCTTTCATTAGTTTCCATAACCAATGTCTTATATTTTAGTTCTCTCTGAATACACAGTGGAGTGTTCAAAAATTGTCTTAGTATGTGAAATATTAGTTATGGGTACGATCATGAAATTGGCAGTGGTGTAGTATTAGGCTTATTCTAAAATGGGGGAGATTATGGAAGATTTTCTTGACAAACTGTCAAGAACGCCGTCATTCTTGTTTCTAAATTATTCAATGAAGTAATCCTAAATGCTCAGATTCTTGGATTTGACATATATGCAGATATATTGGTGGGAGATGAGGTATGACGGGCATCTTGGGTGGAAAAAAGAAGCGGCTCATAACTGGTATGCGAACAGAATAAGTGCAAGCAAAGCTTTCAATATTTCCTGAGTTATAATAAGTTCTCATTTTCTGTAATTGTATTCAGGTTTCCGGTGCAGGATGTATAAACATAGTGTTGTATAAATATAGTTTTAATTAAACATAGTGTTGTATAAACATAGTTTCAATGGCCAACAATATTGGGAATTCCATGGATTTTTATTTCTTTTTTGAAGAATATCTGGAAATGTCTCATATTTTCTTTTATTTATAATTTATGTTGAAGTTCAATAAAATTTCTTAACGTAAGTGATGATTTTAGTCACGGAAATTTCGAACACCACGATGTATTCAAAAATATTTTTTCAGTATTTCACGAAATATTCAAAATGTATTCAATATATTTCAAAGTCATTCATTGAAATATTTTGTATTCAAATTCAACAAGTATTTAGAATAATATTCAATAACGATGTATTCAAAAAGGCAAAAGCTCCTGCGCTCCCGGAGACACAGTCCCCGAAGAGATACTCCGTGTCTCCATGTAAACACAGTCCTCCTATGTATTGCTAGAGTTTAAATTGCAAAGGGGCACGGAAATTACAAAGGCTCACAAAATGTGCTCCGTGCGCCCGGGTGCACAGGAGCCTCACTCATTCAGAAATTGAATACATAGAATATGGGCAGTAAAATATTCAAAAGGTATTCAATATATTTCAAATCCATTCATTAAAATGCTTTTGTATTCAAAATTGGTAGGTAGGGCATAACTCACGCTTTGTATTCAAAATTGGTAGGTACTCAGAATATTAAATGTTCAATAACAATGTATTCAGAAATTGAATACGCGGAATATAGGGCATAACTCACACTTTCTATTCGTTTGGAATGTGTTGAATTAATCCGACGGATATTTAGGAGAAAAATGAGGAATGAAATCTGTTTTTAATTTTAATTTAAAATATCTTTACATTTTAATATATTATTAAACATAATAACATTAAGGATAAGAAATGCATTTCACTCCTTCAAAATATATTAATTAATAATATTTTTAACTAAATGTACCTATTACTAATAATCGTTATAAATTGTACCTAACAGTAATGGACCCTAACATTATATTGGTTGATGTTCAAATATCATTGTTAAGTAAAAAAAAATGAAAATTAAAATATCAAAAAGTAAAATATATAAATGTCATTATAATTAATATGTTTGCAAAATTAAGAAAATTAACCATGAATAAGAAAAACTATATATTAAAATATGATAAAAAATTAAAAGTGATGAAACTCTATCTTCTTCTAACAAAAAAAATTCTACTAATAAAAATGCATATTTAAAGACATATATTCCACAGTTTCTCTTTATTTATTTATTTTTATTATTTATTTATAATTTTTTTTTCTTTCTTTGTGACATTAAATGTCATTATATAAAGGATTGCAATCCTTTTTATATAAACCTAATTTGCTCAATCATTTTTTCAATCTTGAAAGTTTTTCTCATCTTTCATCAATTGAACATTTAATTTTGTCAGTGGTATCGGAAAAGTTCTCTCCTTTAACTGTAGATTTGTGTCGAAGGACAATGCGTTTGATGAGATTGAGTGGAGGACAACGAATAAGGACGTAAAATAACATAAGTATGAGGGAGTATAATTTTGTGCTTTTCTTCTCTCTCCATTTTAATGAGTAAGATCTATTGTGGAAAAGTTACAATCTTTATCCCCTTCAATTGTAAATCTGTATCGGAAGATTATATGTTTGATGGAATTGAATATGGTGGACGTTAATAAACAAGGAATTTAAATAACCGTAGATCTGTAATTTTTATTTTATTTTTTTATATGTTTTTTTGGTAATTAATTGTAAAATAACCACCTTCAAGCTTAATTAATTTCATTATAACTCGCTAAGAACACCGACACAAATCTTAGAGTAAAAGATTAGATTCCTCAATCAAATTAAATTTCTCTTCGATCCGTTTCATATATTAATATTACAATCTACTAATCACCTCGTGCAAGTTTGGACCTTATTATTCAGTACTGTAATGTAATTGGTTGTTATGGGATTTTGGTTGTAAATAAATAATTAAAAATATACTATTATTCACTCTCCATTTCATTTGAAAATGTCATATGTGAATTTTGCTTGTTATGGGATTACGGCTCTCTCTCACTACTGTGCTCTTCATGTGACCAAAAACTAACCAAAACTTAGAAATCATCATTCTCTCCCCCAAATTTCTGCTGATTATATGAATTCAGCCCCTTTCAAACCCTTTTTTTCCCTATATAATGCTCATATAATTCATTTACAACATTAATAAATATATAAATCAAATGTAGCATCTCTGGTATTATCATCAGACCATGAAAATGAATTAAACTGATCGGACCTAAATTTGTGTGGCAGATACCGAAGAGAGAGATGATGCATGCAACCTCGGAATCAGACATGGCGAGCATCGAGCCGCCGTCGTCTGTGTCCCCAGTGACGGATCCAGAAACTTTTTTTCGTGGGTACGACATGTAATTATAAAAATATTACTCCCTTCGTCCGCATAAGTAACACGTGTTTTTTGTATGCAAAGATTAAAAAAAGTTAATTTTTATGGTTAAAGTTGATTAGATGTGTAAATACTAAATATGAGTATATTTAGATAATTTAATGAAAATATTGTACAGAATTATTGAGATATATGTAAAAAAATGGATATTATTGAGATGCATTTCGTATATTTTTAGAAATGTACATTTGAGTTGAGTCGAATCAAAAGAAAAATGTGAAGTAATTAGAGAGATAAAAGGAGTATTTGATATTCAAAATCATATAATAAATAAATAACATTCTGAAATTATAAATATTGGTGACACCGTCTAATTTTTATTTTTAAAAAACAATATAAGATATTATTATTATGAATTTATAGTGTAAATTTATTAAAATAGTAATGAATTGTGTATAAATTTGTGTTAATTAAATAATTTGGGGTACAAATTAATAAATATACAAATATTTATGCATATAAATATATATATAAAAAATTTTAAAAAAGAAATTAGGGGGTTGGGGGGTTTTGGGGGTACAGTCGTACCCCCTGTATCCGCCAGTGTGTGTCCCCGAGGGCGTACTACGTGCAGAGCCCGTCCGGGGACTCCCAAGATGACATCGACAAGTGCTCGTCTTCGTGCAACAGCCCATGCCCTTTGCTGTCTTATTCGAGGCACTCGTTGACGTCGTCGTCCTCCACGGCCATCAGCCGCATCTTTGGGAATTGGCGGCGGTGGAACAAGCACTACTGCGACGTGGTGGCGGAGGAGGGCGGCGACAAAGATTTCTATGGGAGAAGGGCGTATGAAAAGCACTGCAATGCTGTGGTTCTTAGCCTTGCTTTTCGGATGGTTTTTGTTGGGGTGTGTTTGGTTGTTTGGGGAGTTACCAAGCATTACAAAGCTCAAGTGAGCATAAAGGTGATGCATTCATTAATAAATTAAGTGTACCGTGAAATTTTTATAAATTAATATATTTAAATAATATACTTGGACAGAAGAATTTATTAATTTAAAGAATATTATAAATCAATAAATTAATAATTTATTAATTTCAAGAGATTATATATAAAAAACTATAATTTTCATAATTTATTTATACATATTAGGAATACATGATTTATATTTAAGAGATTCACAATTATTTTTGATCTAAAAGGTTAATAGACGGAGCTAATCATTTCGATAATAAATCCAAATCTTTTCCTTTGAAAGGAATTCCTATTTTTACTTGTAAAATATTGATTTATTTTATTTGATTTAAACTTGGCTGCCATCGAATGATTTTAAGATGAGATTAATGCATATTTGAAGTTCAACAAATAAATTCATATTTTTACTAAAATATTTTAAAATGTTGAAGTTGATAATATATATATCTGAGATTTTTTTAATAATTATTAATTTATAATTTAGTTGGGACCTTAAGTATTCATTAAATTTTTAAAAAAAAGTATTATCTTATTATTTAATTGAATGATACCCAAATTTGAACTAATCCCAACTTGGGATCGGTGGGACCATACAAATTATTAATTTTATCGAGGCTATTAATTTATCGAGTATTAATTTATAGGGGTTCTACTATACTACTAATTAATTAAGCAATTGAATTGAATTATGTATGGTATTAATTAATTAATTACATGGAGTGCAGAGATTAAGGGTAGATAATGTTTATCATGTGGAATAATTAGATCGGACAGGAGTTCCAACTAAGTTGATGACAGTGAATTGTTCAGCCAGATTAGAGATTAAAAACCCTGCAAATTTCTTTGGGTTTCAACTCACCTCTCACACTGCTAATTTCATCTTCTTACACATCACTGTTGCATCTGGTCAGGTTAGATATTTCCATTATATAATACTTCATTATACACACATACCTACAATATATATATATATATATATATATATATATATATATATATATATATATATATATATATATATATATATATTATGTGGTGGGTTAAAAGGTAACTCTCGTAAGTTACTATGATTAACCTACTTCACATGCTGTCGGGCCGACGGGCGGGGCGCCTAGTGTGGTGAACCACGTCCTTTTGCATAATAAATATAATTTTTTATATGATTTATATAAGAATGAACTGATTAATTATGAATTGATACTCCTCTCTATCAATTTAAAGCTTTTAATTAGATAAAATATTCATTTAACAATTTATTGTAATTATAATATCCAGGACAACTACATATTTAAAACCTTTGTAGAAATGAGTTATGATCAATGGCATTGAAAACATACTTAATTTACAATGCTTTTCTCAATCGATATTATTTATACCTTTATTTTTTAGGCAGTAGAACATTTTTATTATAATATCATTTTTTTCTTATATTCTCTCCATTCGATTCTAAGATATCCATTTGCTTTTTGTACGTGGATTAAGGAGTATTATTATTATATGTAAAGTGTATAGTTGTATTAGAGGGAAGTGGTGGACCATATTATGTACTTTTTTTTACTAAATATGGGAAATAGATACCTTTGAAGTGAACTCCAAAAATAATAAAATGGGTACCTTAGAAGCGGACGAAATGAGTACATAGAAATCATTATTTTTATTGGGCAACGGTTATCTCGAGAAAATTTTCGTCTATGAAACGAATAAAAAGTTATAATACTTTAATAAAAAATAATATTTTGATTAATCAAAAGTATTAGTTGTGCAGTATTATATAAGGGTAGGTCTTGTGCGAGACCGTCTCACGGTTCTTCTTCCGTGAGACGGATCATTCATCATCAATTTGCATAATATAAAAAATAAAAAAATAAAGAAAAAAGCGGGCTTGGACGGTTTGCCATAACTTCTCGAAAGCAGTACTGTTTTAAAATTAATTAAGATCGTCTCCCATGCATAATTTCTCGAAAGCAACTCCGTATTGCCAACACATTCATGAACATACGAATGTTAACTGTGACAATTTTTTTCTTTTCTTATACTTCATTTTAAAATTTTATTAATTATTAAAATTGTAATTAATACTATTATACTTAATGAGAAAATTAAAAATGATTGTTGAAAATTCAAAAGTAATGCTTAAAAAGATAAAAAGTGATATACTTATTATTGAATTATTTCATGAAAATTTTATAAATTTAAAAGTGATAATATATTTAATAAAAAGTAATATGTAAACATTAGAAAGTGATACTCGACTAGTCAAATTATTTCATAAATAATTTGCAAGAGAGACAAAAAGTGATAATATTTTCAATTAAAAGTGATAACTTGATTAAGAAAAAGTGATACACATCCAATTAAACTATTTAAATGAAAATGTTAAAGAATGGATAAAAAGTGATAACATTTCTAATAAAAAATAATATATGATCAAATAAAAGTAATAAATATCCAATTAAATTATTAATGAACACTATATTTTTTTAAAAATAAGTGATAACATTTTTTATAATTAATGATAACTGATAAAAAAAAGTGATAATCATTTTAATGAACTTTTTATATTAACTTGGTATAATTAATAAATGCAAGTTATTTTTTATTTTAATTATGTATTATTTTAACACAATTAATATTAATTGTTTTCCTAAGGAAAGTATAATCTTACTTTTTATAAATAATCATACTATAGATGTAATAACCAATACTAATATACAATAAATGTTTTAAAATAATTAAACAAAGCCTGAATCAATTGTGAAGAAAGAAAAAATGTTAAACGTGCAAAATGATTCGGTGGACATTCATTACATGTATATAGCAGGTAGCAAGGTGGATGAGGATCAGCAATTTTAGTTTGGTTTTTATTTGACCCGTCTCACGGAATGAGAGACCGTCTCATTCGTGAGACGGTCTCGCACAACTTTTTGCCATTGTATAATTATACTTTAATCCTCTATTTTTAAATTTTACATTCCTAAATTTATTTATTATTTCAAAAAACCATTAAATGAAAATTAATTTGGATATAAAAATATATTATTGAAATCACCTATTCTATAATAGTGTTTCATATGCTATTCCACAATTAAATGCTTGCCACGTGTCATAATCTATGCCCAAAATTCAATACATTCCTCAAGGATTTAAGGATCATTTGTAGGATATAATTTTCTTTATTGTGAAACATCAATGAAACACGACATTCAACTTGAAAATATATGGTTACTCAAGCTACTTATTTACTTATTTTTAAATTGAGTCAATTATTATGACAAGAGTCAATTATGGAATCGAATCAATATGAATTGAACAAATTAAACCATCAAATACATTCATTTTGATTGAATTCCTTTGTAATTTGCTTCGTGTAATTGAGTACTGTTAATAAATTATCAGAATATTTTTCATTCTTAAATTGCTGAATTGATACGACCTTAATTCAATAAAAGGAAGATACAAGATATGCGCTCGAAGAGCGAGTGTAAGCTCCAAAGAAATAGAGGGGGAAATAGGGAAGAAGGGTCGCCCCGAAAACAACCTTCCTTTTTTAAACCCATTCTAAAGGAATTCGAAAAAAATTACAGAGGAAAGATTGAGAAAAGGGGGTAACAAGGGGAGGAAGGAAGCACAATGCCTTAGCCAAAACTATTCTGATGCTCGCAAACAAGAAGACTTCTTTATTTATCAGCCTTTCACATGATGGGTTTAACATTAAACCAATGGGACTCCATGTTGGGCTTTCCCCCTTAAAATTGGTCTTGTCCTCAAGACCCAACGTAGCTTTTGGGTGGACAATTTCATACTCAATATAAGTTGGAGATCGAAAGTGAACTTCAAGCAAACCATGATCCTCGTCACTAGAAATTTCAGCTTTCAAACCTTGGAGTGCCACCTTGAAGTGTTCCATGCAATCACCCAGCAACTCAATCCACTTACCTTGCCGTTCAAGCTCCATAATCATCTTAGAATTATCATGTGAAACTCTAAATTGTAGCAACCATTCTATTCCCAACACCGCATCAGGGCCCTCTATAGGAGTATAGAGTTTTGTGTCGAAGTGTTCTTCCCAATTTTCATTTTCGACGGGCATCCGACCATCGAACCACTTCCCCAACCACTTGAGCAATCCATGATATTTTTCTCTAATCACTATTGGCAAGCATATGAAGTAGACGACAATTATCAACATAAATCTCACCCTTCCCACATCATCAAAAAGTTTATGCACTGTGAGTGATGAAAACACATCTTTAACAATGTTGGTATTTAGAGCCTTGCAAAGTGTAACTCCCTTCATACATGAGTGATGATGAAAATAATTTTGCAAATCCTCTAATACAAGACTTATGAGAATCTTTGGAGAGTCTTGAAGTGGGTGAAAACCCTTTGTCCAAATAAAATCACCACCCATTTCCACTCTACTATCCAGTATCCCATATTTTTTTTTCCTACACAATTATGACCTTTGCTCCATTTCACACCACAAATTGAGGAATGAAGTATGTGAGAGGTGCCCAAAACTGAGTCAAAGTAAAGGAGATCATATACATGAAAACCTGCAGTATCACTCCCATCTCCATATAGAAATGAATAACCATATCGATTACCTTCACCGAAGTGTTTGGCAGTGGTAGTCTGAACTATTGAAGCACGTACACTCTCTGAATAGAAAATAGGAAAAATTGTTGAAAATGCATCAACATCAAGCAAATTGAGAGGAAGCCCCAATTCACTATGATGTGGGCAATTAGTAGAAGAACGGCAAACAACCCACATGATGTCGCTCGCATTATCTATTGGCACATTGAAATCCCTAGGTGGAGATCTTAATTTCAATTTTGTAAAATGCTGGCCAACCATATAGGGGTGGGAGATCCCTACCACCTGAAAATCAACGATGCTGGCGGGAAAACCATCCAAGACTCCCGGGTGGCGGCTACTGTCCCGAGCTTTAATCAGCTCGAACTCCACCTCTTCGTCAACTGGAAACGCCCTTTCTAGAGTAAGCACTCGTTGAATTCCGACTCTGAGATCCGATTGAAAAGTGGGCGTTCCAACCGTTAGGTTCTCCATAAATGGCTCGAACTCAAGACCTCCCGATGACTCTCCCGTGAGGCAATAATGCGGTTCTGCTTGAAGTGGTGCATGTGATGTGCGCATATGCTCTGTTGTGTGATATTGAACACGAAGAGATGTGTTTGGGCTTACATTAGGTAGGTTATACCGTTGATTCTGGGCTTGGGCTGTCAGCGTGCTCCACTTCGGCCCATTTGACACAACAGCAGGCCCATTTGACACTACAGCTGGACCATCATCGGAATGGGCTTCGTATGCCCTAGCAACAGAGGAAGCCGCCATGGCCGGACGAGAAAACAACAGAGGAAGTTTCCCCTGGTAATCCTCATCTTGACAAATCTATCCATCTGGGTCTGTTCCATCGAACTTGGGCACTTCCATTCTCATTGAGCGAAGGAATTGGGGACTTTCTGCAATCTCTGTTGAGTTTCCTTCTGGACGGTAGGTGCGTATTTGAGAAGAGGATGCTGCAGTCGATTGATCAGGAACATAGATTGGTGAGCGCATCTCCTCCAATTTAGAATCCATGATAGTCATAATCTCAATTTTAGACTGCTGCAAATATCGATGAATTGCCAATTTCTGGCTGTCGGCGTGGGATTGAAGGATCTCCTTCATCGCTGCTATAATATCGGAATTTGTTGACATATTCTCTCAACTTAGGTTCGCCACTCAACGATTCCTCTCAACGAGAGCACCAATTGATACGGACTTAATTCAATAAAAGGAAGATACAAGATATGCACTCTTCGTGCGAGTGTAAGCTCCAAAGAAATAGAGGGGAAATAGGGAAGAAGGGTTACAGAGAGGGAGAATTACAGAGGAAAGATTGAGAAAAGGAGGTAACAAGGGGAGGAAGGAAGCACAATGCCTTAGCCAAAACTATTCTGATACCCGCAAACAAGAAGACTTCCTTATTTATCAGCCTTTCACATGATGGGCTTAACATTAAACCAATGGGCCTCCATGTTGGGCTGCTACTCTTTTGGGTCGTATCATGAATAGATTATGTATTAAGTGGTGTTTTAAATATATTGTGATTAAAATTAATTAAGTAGGTAGTTGGTTTAATTGCATGCATGCAGTTGAAGAAATATTACCAGCCCGGAAAGAGCAAGCGGAATGAATGGGCCTCCAAGTTGGTTTGTATCGATTCCTACAAACATGTGGTGGGAGAGTTGATCAAAACCAAGCACACACTATTTCTATCTCTTGTTTCTTACTAATCCATCCTCATCACTCACTCTAAACAGATTGTATTTCATGATAACTCTTGCAAATACTTGTGACATGCGTTAGTATTTTTTTTCTTCTCCCTCATCTTAGGGTTGTGTATATATTTTAATTATATACTCCTCCGTACTCCAATGGATTTTATTTGCTTTTTGCACGTTGATTAAGAAATATTATTATTAAATGTGTAATTGGTAGTTGTATTAGTGGGAGTGTGAACCCCATATTTTAATTGTATTAGTAGGTATATATAGATTCCATGTGTGTAAAAAAGAAAAAAAGACTCTTAAGAACGGACGCCCAAAATGAAAAAATAACTCTTTTAAGCGGATGGAGGGAGTATTTACTCGTAACATTTTCCTTATTTCCATATTTTTGTTTTTCTTTCTCATTTAATTTCGTTGAGTAAATATAATATTTTAGTTATATAAACTTTTCACTTCTCCCATACAGTAGTACATAACTAGTATTGAGTCCGTGCGATGTACGGGATTAATTAAATTATTTGATAATTTAATATTATTTTTTATTTTAATTTTATGTTAGAAAATTTTATTTAAATTTAAAATTATTTATTACTTTATACATGATTGAATTTATTATGGGGTATATTATAACATTAATTTTCATAAATTTTACATGTAATTTATCATAGTTTCATGAGCAATTTAAAGTCCTTTTAAATTTTCTTTAATCATCAACATATATATTTAGTCTGACAGAAGAGATGTCAAAAAGTTTGAATTTCATTTGACTGACCTAATTATTCCGAAAATATAGTGTAATGAGGGCCAAAAAAAAGTAAAAAAATAATAAACATATAAAATTGAGCCTTTTCAATTAATACCCATTAGCTTGCGGGCTAATCAGATTAATTTGGCAGACTGGATTTTTTTTTTTGATTTTTTTTTTCTATCATCAGGTTGTTAATTCAACAAATCATCCAAATGTAAAGTCAAGTTATTAAGACTTTGCCCGAAAATAATATGACATCAATTCTAAATAGAAACTATTGTAATAAATATGAATATGAAAATAAAAGATGACATCAAATCATCAATGCATAACCAAAAAAAATATGTAACACGACCAAAATAAGGGTAATATCACAACCTATAAACACAAATATATAGAACAACAATTATAAAAATTGACATGCACAAAGCAAGTCATTACAAATTTAGTGGCAAAATGATAAAATTAGAGTCAATTATTTGTAAATAAATTATCAACCAAATATATAATAGAGTTTTAATAAATAAAAAATAAAAATTATATGAACAAATTAATATGACCCTTGCAATGCATTATTAGCATTATTACAAATGAGATGATATATTAATATACTTAAAAAAATAAGAGTTAAAAAAAGTCTTAATAAAATTTGATAGGTATATATAAAGAGTTAAAATCATTTTTGGTCCCATAACTATAGGGAATTTTTAATTCCGTCCCAAAAAAGATAAAATTTTCAATTTCGTCCCACAATTATTGATATTGTTCGATTTTGATCCCATTTTCGCCGGGAAATTAAATTTGTGGTGGAATTAGACCTGTGCATGTCACGTGAGGTAGAAAATTAAGGATTTCCGGTAGGTATATCCCACGTGCCATTGAAAAGTTATTTATGGCCAATGAACTTGCCACCTTAATTATTTAATTATAAATTTTAAAAATTCTGTAATTCCATGTCACAAAAACATTTTAAATCTATCTATATACATACATATATCAAACTAAATAATATTATAAATCAAGTAAACCAAAAATGTACAATAAAGCCGAAAAGATACATTACAAATGGGAGCAGGCGAGGGATCCTGCCACCCGACTGACCTGGAAACATGCAAGGGATCCTGTTACCCGACAAAACACACCCACCCTAACATGAGGTCTAAACCTGTACAGCCGAATACATGGCTGAAAAAACCTATGGATGATCTGACCACCCTCCGGACGACCTTGGTAAAAACCTCTTTATAGAAAAACCCAGTGGGAAAAACTCATATAGAGGAAAAGAGCACCTTCCAAAGGATGTCATAAAATTCACCATCTAACCTAAACCTAAATGAGGCCCTGGCGTCCAAATCAATCCACTGCAGCATCCAAACACTCCAATTATTCCATCCATTGCGCATCAGAATGAACAGCATCAAAGACTCAAAATGGAAATGATGAACATAAAGATCAATAGGAAATAAATCACCTGGTGCACCCGGCGGCCTCGCCATCGGAGAGACATCTCCTTCACATACAACCGCCTAGGTGAGAAACCAGAGTGACCCAACCAAGCAACAATGCCAAAGAGTCATTTAATCCTGTAGTGTTCAAAATTCATATCCGCAAAAATAAGATGGCGAATTCTCAGGAGGTGCAGAAGCATGCCAAAAGAAATCCCCTCAAACATCAGCCAAACGATCAGCCACAACATTCCCCTCACGATAGATGTGAGAGACTCAAAAATCATCATCCGTGTAATCTCCATGCTTCTACGCCATCGAGAGAGAAGTCTCCAAGGCAGCTCCGGAGACGGAGAAGGAAGGGCATTAACCACATAAGTCGAGTCAGACTCCAACCAAAGAGAATTCCACCCTCTATCATATGCCAAATCAATAGCCGTTAAAGCAGTAATAAGCTCTGCCTCAAAAGCAAAACCATGGCCAAATCCACTAGAGAAGCCACCCATGTAGAACCCCCTGCAGTTATGGAAAATTACAACACCAAAAATAACACCAGGAGCAGCACTAGCATAACCATCCGTATTCACCTTCACCCAACCAGGCTGGGGCGGGATCCACCTCAAAGGAAAATAGAAAGCGCTTTACGGGGCCTCCCCCTGACTCCAAAATAATAAATAGTAGTAAGATCATCATTAGAATTCCGCATCACACCCATATCAAGCTGATTAATCTCACGAATCAGAGCAAACAATGATGCAGAAATAGCATCTGGCCAAACCACCTTGTCCACTATACCCCCATCCATATCTACTATATAGCCATCAGCCATAAAGGAGTTACGCTGGTTCTAGATAACCCAAACGTAAGACACGATAGCCAAATGTCAAACAGACATAACCTGAACACTACCCTGCATAGTTATGGCCTGTAAGAGAAATTGCATAAAAGTTTGCTCCAGAATGATACGATTACCAAAATGGAAACCATCCAGAATTCGGCGAAGAACAACCAAGGAGACTAAACATCCAAGCATAATATGATCCAAACTATCTTCAGCCGACCTACAAAGATAACACCGAGAAGGACCTAAAAAATCACGATCCGTAAAAGTGTCCCATGCAATAAGGACATCCCAAATAGCCTTCCAAGCGGTGAGGAATCGCCTTGGAGGAATAAAATGACTCCAAATCCACTTTCCCCAACAAGGAACATGGAACTTTTCATGAAGGTGAGTATAAGCCAAACTGGAGAAAATCCCTCCACGAATAGTCTTAGTCCAACACCTGCGATCACTGATGGTAGATGATATACTAACAGCCAAGATAGAATCAACAATGCCTGAAAATGTGTGATCAAACTCCTCAGTAATATGCCAAGTCACATCAAAGAAATAAGCTAAAATCTTCTGTGTAAAATGATGCCTGTACTCAACAGGTATACCAATTATATCATCAATGGGCTGTCCAATCCTATTATCTAACCAGAAATAAACCGAAGATCCATCACCCACAATCCAAATCTCATCGTCCACAAGCCGACGAATATGGGGAAGACAATCCCCTCTGAGGGAAGAAAGCAGCTGATGATTATGTGGTTGCCTTTGTTGAAGCCATTTATAACGTAAGAAATCCAAAGGGTATTCACATCCAACACATCCAATGCAAGCTTCATAAGGAAGGATTCATTAGCTATACGCAAAGAGCGCACACCCCTCCTTAGTAGGAGTACGAACTTTACTCCAGCTCACACTAAAATAATGTCTCCTAGTAGCATTCCCTGACTAATTAAAATTCCTCATAGCCATCTCAATCCTCTTAAGCTGATCACGAGGCCATCAATAGATCATCATTGAATGAACAGAAGAAGAAACAATCACTGAATTAATTAGACAAACACGACCAGACATAGAAAGACTAGAACCCTTCTACCCGTTGAACTTATTAGGAATAACACCAGCAGTACCCTGGAAGTAAACAGCCTTCGGAGCCCCCAAAAAAATTGGTACCCCTAAGTAACCAAAAGGATAAGTACCATCCCGAAAGTCAAGCACCTGTCTAACATATCTCTTAATAAAATTCTTAGTATGCCTTCCATAGAAAGCAGAAGACTTGGCAGGATTGCAAACCTGTCCAGAAAGCTCACCATATCCATCTAAGACTCTTTTAATTGCAGAAATAGACCCAATGTTGCTTTACAGAAAATAAGAATGTCATCTGCATAGAATAAATAAGAAGGGATGTAGTATTCCCGACCTCCAGATTTCCCACCAATGACCCTATGGATCCTTCTAGTGTCCACAAATCTAAAAATCCAAAGGCCCAAAACCTCTTTCGCCAAACAGAAGAGAAGAGGAGAGAGGGGATAACCCTGCCTAACCCCACGACCACAACCAAAATATCCAGCAGGCATTCCATTAACAAGGATAGAAATCCTAGCATATGAGAAAATGCTTCTGAGAAGAAGAACAAGCCTTTCAGAGAAGCCCATATGAGTAATAGCCTCCACCAAAAAATACCACCTGATAGTATCAAAAAGCCTTTTTAATATCAATTTTTAGAGCCACACTGCCATGAGAAGAAACATCAAGTGAATTAAATACCTCAAAGGCAAGAGCAATACAATGATGTATACGTCTGCCAGGAATGAAACCAAACTGGAACCTGCCTAAATGAAAATGAAGAATAGGGCCCAATCTAGAAGCAATGATTTTAGTGAGGATTTTAAAGAAAAAGTTGCACATATTAATCGGACGGAAGTCCTCCACTCTATTAGCACCATCTACCTTTGGGATTAATGTAACAAAATTAGCATTAACACCATCAGGAATAGATCCTTCCTCAAAGAAAAATTGCACAGCTTGGCAAACATCTATATCAATAACATGCCAAAGTTTCTGAATGAACGCCCCACTAAACCCATCAGGTCCTGGAGAACTGTCTGGAGAAAGATAAAAAATAGCAACCCTAACCTCTTCGTCAGTGGGAACTCTAATAAGAGTCAAGTTCTCAGGATCAGTCATAAAATTTTGAATGAAATCCAAAGCAGAGAAATCAGGCTGATCAGCAGGCGAACTAAAAGGCTGCGTATAATAATCCATAATATGCTGAGAGATAGCCTGGACATCATAACTCATATCATCACCAATATGAAGCATAGAAATGTCAGCTCTAACTTTCCTAAGTTTATGAGCCTTATGGAAAAAATTAGTATTCCGATCACCATCAGTAAGTCAAGAAGTTCTATTTTTTTGATAGAGAAATTGAGTTTTCTTCTGAAGTTCACCCTCTAAACGTATATGAGCATCAATCTCCTCAACAAATAAATCTTCAGTGTCCCCTTCATTGTCAATACGACTCTGAATATTTTGGAGCTCAATCAGAGCTTCCTCAACCCCAACCCACATATTCCCAAAATCAGACTTATTCCATTCCTTAATATCCAATTTCAATCTACGAAGCTTCCAACAGAAATAAGTATGGGATCAGGAGCCCACATAGTTTTAGCCCATGAAGATGAGACTAAAATGTAGAATCCTGTATCAAGAAGCCACATACGCTGAAAACGAAAGGGCCTGCGAACTGAACCACCACCAGAACTAGCCGAAAGAAGGACTGGATTGTGATCAGAATGATGTCTAGAGAGAGCCTTAAGAGAAATAACTTCCCAAGAATCTAAGAAATCCTCTGAAACCAAAGCTCTATCAATTCTAGAAGCCCTATAAGGCCGTCTAGAAGACCTGGAAAACCAAGTGTATTTCAAGCCAGACAAAGCAACATCATGCATATAACTAACATCTAAAAATTCCCTGAATTCTGTAGTTCCCAGAGAAGAATAAGAGAAGGAGCTCTCATGATCACCCAGAGTAGAACTAAAATCACCCAAAACAATCAAACTACTATGCAAATGAGACAAAATATCACTCCAAAGAACACGACCAAGCATGTATTATTCGCATGCACCACACCCAAATGATAAAAAGCACAGTTTACATGAAATCAACCATAATAATCTGATCTGAAGTAAACACCACGTTGATATTACTCACCGTAGAATAATGACAAAGCAACCAAATATTAGGGTTCATACTAGCCCGATGATTATGTGCAACAGGAGTAAGACCCAAAGATAACCAAACATGTGTGTAAACATAAGTGGTACTGACCTTAGGCTCAGCAATGGCAATCCAGTGAGGCTGATGTAGCTGACATAAGGCTTTCAAAGTGGCAAGAGATGAGGAGTTGTCAATCCCATGAATATTCTAAAAGAGCAAGTTCATTTAGAATGATCCTTATAACTGTGCTTCAGCGACAAAGAATAATCAAGAGACCTCTACTCCTCACGAATAGTAGAATGCATGGCACGGGTATCATGAGTGACTGAAGGGTTGATGTAAGTGACCATATCCTCCTGTGCCTTAGAGCGTGTGGTAGGGCCTCCACCCCTACCTCTACCCCCACCATGCCCTCTTCCATGATGAGGGCATAAGAAGTCCTCGGAGATTTCTCAGTATGAAATGGATGTTCAGTCTGTTCAAAAATCATACCCAGATCACCGTATCCACTCTGCCAGAGAACATCAGTCATCATCTCACGGGTGTAAAAAATCTCCAAGTTTTCCTCAGAAAGAATGTCAAAGCTGTTGGCTAATGGAGTCTCTATGTAATCAGTTTGTATATGAGTATCAGCATCTGCTTCAAGATGATCAATCACCATATCATGCGCAAGGGGAGATTCCAAATGAACCTTGTTAGTATCCTTAGCGCAATTATCATTCCTATTTTTTATTCCACTTCCGCCAGCATGAGCAGAATAATCAATGCGATCAACAATATTTTCACTCTCAAGCTGTGTATATTGTTGCACAACTTGTTTGCTTTTCATTGGAGTCCAGCGTGTAGTTTGCTCATGAATTCGCTGATCCACGTCCTTTCCAGTGCGTTGGGGCTCAGCCCTTCTATTCTTCCTATAGTCTGCATTTCTGTGGCCCAAGATGTAGCACCTAGCACAGTACTGTGGAAAATTCTCGTAACTGATAGAAGTTTAAATGAATATTCCTCTGCTTGAATAGTAATATTCTGTGGGAGTTTCTCCTGGACATCAACCTCCACCAACACATGCCCAAAGTGACCCATTGAGCCATCTAAAGCTCTCTTATCCGCACGAATGGGATAACTGCTGGATTGTATACTAAAAGTCTAGCTTTTTGTATGAACAATGTTATAACAATTTATTTGAAATGAGAATCATATGATCAAATGATTGCGTCTTATAATTTATTTATATGAACGATGTAATAGTCCACTTACTTTATACTATAGATAATATGTTGTGCGACAACACGCGGAAGATCATATTATTAGTTTCCTTATAAAGTATATACAGATGCTCACAATCGAGATAGACGAGGACTCTCTATTAGGATAGTTGTAGTGTGGTTAGGTCTTAGCTTGTCTTGGTTATAGAATCACATTAGTGCACTTTGCGTGTATTGAGCAGGACCGCTTGAGATCGTTCGACTTATACTGACTTATATAAGAACTTGATCTCTGTTATTATGGATGTTCATGCTCTTAATCCCTATACAATAATCTCGACATGTAGGGCATTATGTATTTCTTTGATTCATTAATGGGTGAGATTTAGATGCAATTAAATCAACAAACTCGGTGAGTTTGGAAGTAGTGTTGTCTCTATGGTGAGCTGTTAATTGTAGAAGGAATCCGTGCCCGTCATAGGTTGATGATGTTTCCTTGAGGAGCTCATAAAGATTATCTGTAAACCCTGCAGGTGGATTTATTCCGGTATGATAATTAGGTTGAGTGGTACTACTCTTGGATGAGATATTAATTAATGGAGTTATCAGTAACTTAATTAATTAATGGACATTGTATATCTTAAACATGGGAAGACTAACGTGCTCATAATAAGAAGGAACCCAAAACGTAATTTTAGAATTAGAATGGTAGTGCAGTATTAATATTTTAGTGGTATATATTATTATTATTGGATTTAAGTATAAGCTTTGGGCTAAGCTTGGATACTTAAGCCCAATGGAGGCCCAACTCTAATTTCTCCTCCTGGTCCCTGCTGTAGCCCATATATGTCATCTCAACTGTTCTAAACCTAATTCTCTGTGCCTAACATACGGGAGATAGAGAGTGAACATCAGATTGAGAAGATCTCGAGGATCGTCGCCCACACGATGTTGAGATTGAACTTGGGAATACAATAGAAGACCCAAAGGTCGTTTGCTGCTGCTGTCCACCATGTTGTACAATTTTTATAAAATCTCACGACCTTGGAATCAAACGTATAATATACTGATAGAAAGCCATGAAAAGAGGATCGTTTTACCGCATAGATCGCTCAATTCCGACATTGGATGATAGAGTTATGCCCAAAACGGTGGAACTGCACAGGCTGCTGGCGAGATTATATCTTTTCCAACATACCCTGGTGAAAGGTAATACCTTTCTTAGTATTTCTTGATTCTGCTAAATTAGAATCGTATGGAACCCTAACGGGTCACGTTAACCAAATGATCGAATGCCAACAATTGGTATCAAAGCTTTAGTTTTGTGGTAAAACGTGACACGTTAGGCTAGGGTTTATGTGTGTACATGAATTAGGGTTTAGAATTAAATTTCTTCTTGGATACTCTAATTGTACATGGTGGCACATGAGCACCACACGACAGGTCGATGATGGCAACGACGGCTCGGTGGGGTGAGGTGAAAATTGACAAGCGACTATTTTTGGCAGGACAGATTGCGAGCGGTAGCGGGCACGTTGCCGTGCACGGCATGGGTGCTTGTCATGAAAGTGCTTGCGGGGGTTGTTGCCAAGAGGAAAGTCGTGTCCTGAAACCTTCTGCTAGGCATCTCGCATGGCGGCATGATAAAGACAGGCGCTAAGCAGTCGGCAATCATGACTGGAACTCAACGTAAGGTCGACCTGGTCAAACTCCGGTGCTGGCTGATCAATGTGATGAACTGCACAGCTTCATACGACTGCATAGAGCATCGGATATTCACCGTATAGGAAACATGATTGAAGGCAGGCCACGATAGGTGGGCCGAATATCACGATTCGTGGCTTGGTACGCAAGATGCTGGGCGGATGATTACATGATTATTCACGGTGGGCACTGAACGTCCCATTGTAATCTGACAATGAAGGCACTATGGATAGCTGCATCATCATTGAAAGGCGGGGTTGATGTTGACCGGGGACAAGCGGGAAGGCTTGGCATGATTCACAACGGACGAAGAAACGTGAGGAGGCGGCAGTTGGCATAGGCGAGTCCTCTGCGGTTTCAGGCGAGTCTAGTCCGAGCGGTCTCCATATTTTTCTAGCCAGGTTGTCATGGTGGCTGGGATAGGTCAGCATGTTGGCTAAGCAATTCGGTAAGATGGATACGCAGGGGCTGTCGCTATAAGCGGCGAGTGTCAAATCCTAGCCGACGATAGCTGCACGGTTGGGTTGTGCCATGTAGCACTGAAGAACCAGCCACGGTGGTCAACTTCTACAACAGTGTGGCTGGCGGCTGCTGCCGGATGATGGAACCCAACGGAGCTGATGATTGGAGCTGGCATCGGATTGGCAGCTTCATGTTTGAAGCATTCTAAGCATTGTTGGGTGGCCTGGCGGGCTGGCATGTTGGCCGACGAGTGAGCAGATTGCTTGCTCATCAAGATGCACGTTGGCGGATGAATGGCACCATATGGGGTGTTTGCGAATGTTGAGGAGCATGCCCGGCGTGGGCACCGCGCACGATGGCGGGCAAGAATTGGCGCACTGTTAGAGTGAAAGCCGCACGATTCGTGCTAGTCGCCGGGTGTGGCGAGCATGCTATCAAGTAGGTAGCTAGGCGGGGAAGCACGATCTGTGCTTGGTGTCGGGTGCTGCTGGTGCTTTGAAACGGGAAGCCGGGTGAAGGCGCACGAGTCGTGCAAGCATCAACCGTGCATGATGCTGAGTGAGGAAATTTGTGCTACCGTGAAGTGTGGTCACGGACTCATTTTCGCTCATAACGTGCAAGTTGTGGCAGTGAAATGCATTGGGAATGTGGTGGAACAGGCTGTGGGGCAAGTAATCTGGAAGAAAATTCATGAAGACCAGGCTGCGACCTCACTAGGGAGGTCGATCCCCGTCTGCATTGCCCGCATTCGTGATTGGTGGCGAACAATCAAATTCGCTGATATATAACTTTTAATAATTGATTTAATTATCTAATTATTGTTATATACGTATGCATGATTCTCTGTGATTTACTGCCTTATGTGCCGTAATAGGAGCATGCTAGGTTGCATATTTTATTTTTGAATATTATATGCATATAAAAATCCATTGGTTTTAAATAACTAAGTGGGAGAGGGGATTGGTAAATAATTCCCGCGGTCTCCATTATTGGTTTGTAAAGTGATGTGAATAAACTTGCGTGTTGGTTATAGTGCCTTCCTCCCTAACGAATGAGTTTATTCATGGATCACTGGTACAGACTTCTTTAAATAATTATTGTTTGTAATGTGATGCATACGGACTTGCACGTTGGCTATAGTGCCTTCCTCCCTAACGGATGAGTTTATATGTGATTCACTTGTACAAACTTATATAATTGATAGTTGTAGAAAGTTATCTGAGCGCGTGTGTACTTCTCCAACAGTAAGGCACATAAGCTTAAGCAGCGGACTTGGGATGAAATAATGGTACACTTAGGTGTAAATAATTAGTATCCTCCACAACGGAGTCACTGCTGTTATTTGCATGGTTAAAGAGGAACCGACTATTAATTATTTTGTCATGAGGTTAGGTTGACAAATGAAATTAATGGGTAAAACCTTCTCTTGTAAATGTTCGGGTCTGTAAACGTCCACACTAACGTGGCTTGCAAACTCACGGTGCTTGAGATGTCTGTGAGTTTTAAATTTATATTATTTTGAGGGAATCAATATAAATGAATAAAATTCAAAGATTTGATCGGTTTATTTATTTGTGATTCTCTGAATTTCAAATGGTTTTATCTCATTTATTGTATAATGAGAGAAAACATATTTACTAGTCCAAAATTAGATGATTTGAAAAGAATCTTGGTTTCGTATCTTACTGCTTGAAAATATAAATATGTATTCTCACTAAGGATGTCCCATGATGCCTATTAAAGTCTCTAGTGAAGAGGTGAGAGGTTCATAGAAATATTATAGTCTCATGCGATTCTTCAGATACTTGAGTAAGTTATAAAGACAAGAGGTCATAGATAAGTTGATGAATGAATTGGAAAAGCTTGAAACAGAAATTGAAAGGAAAACCTAGATCAATTTATTCTTCATAGTTTGCCTGGATGTTTTGAGCAAATTTTACCTGAAATAAGATAGGTTGTATATGGTGGGGAACTTCTGACAAAACATGTGGCAAAGGAAATCCAATTTCATCAAGATGTGAACAAAGTTAGTATCTCATTCCCTAGTTGTTGAAGCATGATTAATGATGGCATCTGCTGACACGTTATGTGTAGTCATCGGATTCATTAAAAGTCTGCAACTAAGTGATGATGAGATTGAAATATACATGGGTAATAATACGAGAGTAGTGGTTGTTACAGTGGGAGTTGTTTATTTATCTTACGATATGAATAAATGGTTGATTTTGAAAAAATTATCTTTACGTACGTTTTTCATATAAAGAATTTGATTTCAATTTCTGTGCATTTACGGATGGATACTCCATTTCATTTAAATGATAAAGTCATAGCAAAGAAGGATGGAGCTATAATCTGTTGTTATACGTTGGCGACAATTTATTCCTCTTAAATCATGTTTATCCCACGGATGCAACAAATAGTAATTAATAACCCATCTTCTGATCTTAATAAGAGAAAGAATCTTATAGAAATAATTACATAGATCATGAGTTATTTGGAATTACTAAATTTATTTCATGGGTATACCCTAAAAATAGTAATTCGAATGAATGTTTGTCTATTTGTGGGATATCCTAGAAAAATGAAAGGTGATAATTTATTTAGTCCAAAAGATCGAAAGGGTGATTGTTAACACAAATACTAGATTTTTGGAAAAAGACTATGTATTAAATCATAAACCCATGTGTAAATTATTATAAAGGAAGTGAGAGAGAAAACACAGAGTATTAGTACCAAGTGTACAAGAGGATATACCACAAGGTATACAGAAACACGTGTCACGTCTGATACACAATTGCATGTAGTGCCTTGTCATAGTGGGAGGGTTGTTCGACAACCCGTAAGATATATTTTTTGGGAGAGTCGTGAGACTTGGTCCCTGGTAAATATGGAAGTAACCCACGGATACGACGAAGCACTATAAGATAGAATGCGGAATCTTAAGTAAACTGCAATGAATGTTGAAATAGAATCGATAATTCTAAATAAAATCTCGATGCTTGTAGAACCATGGATGGTGTGAAAGCCATAAGAAGTGGTCATATAAAATAAAAGAGGATAATACGGTAAGGTGAAAATCTTAGAAGCAAAGTTTGTTGCAAAAAGGTATACTCAGAAAGAAAGGGCTCAATTATGAGGAAACCTATTCGCCGATAGCTATGCTTATATTGATCCGGACTGTTTTATATGTTACTACTCATATGAAATATGAGGGATATCAAATAGATATCAAGACAACTTTCCTAATTGGAAGTCTTGAGGAAAACATCTATGTGATTCATTGCAAAAGGCTAAGAGCATTTTGATAGTAAGCTTAAAAGTGTCATTCGATGGACTAAAGCAGGCTTCAAGATCATGAGACATCCATTTTGATGAAGAAATCCAGTGATATGGATTTAATTAATGCTCGGATATGTCTTGTGTATTGAAAAGAATGACGGGAACATATTGGTATTTTTTGTACTATACGTAGATGATATATTGCTCATTGGAGACAATGAAAGAGTATTGTCGGGCGTATGGGGTATGGTTAATAAAGCAGTATGAAATAAAGGGCTTAAAAAAAGCAAAATATATCCTTTTGATCATGGTAATACAGATCACAAGAAAGGATGTTATGCTTATCTCAAGCTTCATGAAATGATACGATCCTTACTCGTATAGCATGTGAATTTATCTAAGGGAATGTGTCTTGAGACACAAAAGAGGATAAAGGTGATGAAAGCGGTTTCTTATGCTTCGGCGAATAAGGAAGCTTAATCTAAGGAATGCTATGCACGAGAATGGATAACTGTATTGCCAATGACATGGACAGTGGGTATCAAGGTAATCCAAAATAAAAATGTTGAACTGTTGTAACACATAATTTTGAAGTACCTGAAAAGGACTAGAAACTATATGTGGGCTTACCGGACAGATTCACTGCTTCTTAGTGGTTACATAGATTCAGATTTTTCAAATCAGATAGGGACGACAGTAAATCCACCTCAAAGGTTATGTGTTTAATTTTAGGAAGTTGAGTCATAATATGGAGTTGTGTTATATAGAAATATATTTCGGACTCCGGACTCCACCATGAAAAGATGATAAATTGGAGCCTATGAGGCAGCCAAAGTATCTATTTGACTCTAGAAACTTCATGTTGGACTTTGAAGTGTTTCTAAGTTTGCCCATGGTTATCACAATTTATTTTGATGATAATGGTGCAGTTGCAAACTTGAAGGAATCACGAGCCCATAAGCAATTTAACACATGGAGCGTGAGTACCACCTGTTGCGAGATATCATGTAATGAGGGGAAGGTTGTTGTCTCCTAGATTGCATCGGATGATAACCTAGTAAATTCATTTACAAGGACCTTAAGGCGAGAGCTTTTGATGGTCGTGTAGTAAGAGTGGGAATCAGATGTATGGCAGAAGACATAACAGCAAAGTCTTTTAGTATAAGTGGGAGATTGTTGGATTGTATACTAAAAGTCTAGCTTTTTATATGAACAATGTTATAACAATTTATTTGAAATGAGAATCATATGATCAAATAATTGCGTCTTATAATTTATTTATATGAATGATGCAATAGTCCAATTACTTTATACTGTAGATAATATGATGTGCGAGAACACGCGGAAGATCATATTATCGGTTTTCTTATAAAGAATATACAGATGCTCACAACCAAGATAGAAGGAACTCTCTATCATGATGGTTGTAGTGTAGTTTGGTATTAGCTTGTCTTGGTTGTAGAATCACATTAGTGCACTTTACGTGTATTGAGCAGGACTGCTTGAGATCGTTCGACTTATACTGACTTATAGAAGAACTTGATCTCTGTTATTATGGATGTTCGTGCTCTTAATACCTATACAATAACCTCGACACGTAGGGCAGTATGTATTTCTTTGATTCATCAATGGGTGAGATTTAGATGCAATTAAATCAACAAACTCGGTGAGTTGAGAAGTAGTGTTGTCTCTAGGATGTGCTGTTGATTGTAGAAGGAATCCGTGTCCGTCATAGGTTGATGATGTCTCCTTGAGGAACTCATAAGGATTATCATGTAAACCCTGCAGGTGGATTTATTCCGGCATGATAATGAGGTTGAGTGGTACTACTCTTTGATGAAATATTAATTAATTGAGTTGTCAGTAACTTAATTAATTAATGGACATTGTATATCTTAAACATGGGGAGAATAACGGGCTCATAATAAGGAGCCTAAAATGTAATTTTGGGATTAGAACGGTAGTACAGTAATAATATTTTAGTGGTATATATTATTATTATTGGACTTAAGTATAAGCTTTGGGCTAAGCTTGGATACTTAATCTCAATGAAGGCCCAACTCTAATTTCTCCTCCTAGTCCCTGCTGTAGCCCATATATAAGTCATCTCAGCTGTTCTAAACCTAATTCTCTATGCCTAACATATGGGAGATAGAGAGTGAACAACATATTGAGAAGATCTCGAGGATCCTCACCCACACGACGTCGAGATTGGACTTGGGAATACAGCGAAGCCCGGAAGGTAATTTGCCACTGCTATCTGACACGTTGTACAATGTTTATAAAATAGCACAGACCTCGGAATCGAACATTTAATATACTGATGGAAAGACACTGAAAAGAGGATCGTTTTTCCGCATAGATCACTCAATTCCAACATCAGATGAGAGAGTTATGCCCAAAACGGTTGGACTGCGCAGGCTGCCGGTGAGATTGTATCTTCTCCAATATACCCTGGTGAAAGGTAATACGTTTCTTGGTTTTTCTTGCTTCCACTGAATTAGAAACATATGGAACCTAACGGGTCACGTTAAACAAATGATCGAATGCCAACACTTGCCCACTTCAGCAACTATAGCACGTATGATAGCATCACTCCAAAATTCATATGGGAGCTCATATACACGAATCCAGACTTGCGTGATCTAGGATTTAATACTGTATGGATTGAAAAAGGGTATCCATTTCTGAAGTCGAACACAACCTGGCTTCAAATCGTAAATTTGTACATCTAAAACCCACTTCCTAGTAGCCTGATCATGAATCAAGATGTTGTAGTATCCACGCCCTAGAGGCACAATAAATAAATCATTCGCATCAAAAGTAGCTTTCAGATGAGCAACGATCTCCGGGAATGACAAAGGTTTTTGCCCACGTTCATAAGTAATCCTACCAATCACAAATTTAGAGCACAATGTTATACGTTCTTTAAGCAAACTAGCATCTACAGTGATTGAAACAGTATCACATGTACGCTCCTACAGCCTTGCCACTGGATTAGGAATTTGTTTGCATAGGGCCGCCCGGAACAAGGGGATTAGCATCGAGACTAGACCAGAAATGGTCTGATATGGAGTTGTTGGGGTTGTTGTGCCATCAGCCGTAAAGACTGGTGGTGGTGCTGCTAAATCTGGCGATATACCCCGCCGGGGACTTGGGTTAGTGGTGCCTTCAGAAGTAGTGGCAGCATGTTCTATCGTCACTTGTAGTGCCATTGGTAGATGCTGCAGCTGGAGCCATCGGATGGGTAGAGGCTGGAGGCGAGTGTATTTCGGAGGCAGCATCATCGTCGTTAGGCTGGAAGGGGTAGTGAGAAGGCTGAGAAATGAGATTTTCAAAGATAGCTGGAGGCGTGACAAAAGAGAGATCTTTGCTGTTCTTGATGAATTCAACAAGCCTGGGTTTTTCCAGCACAGTTCGGCAAGTATTGTGTATGTAGAAATATCAGAAGCTTCTAGATGTTACTTTTGACATGTGTCCTCACTTTAGTTTATTTGATGGTTGTAACCGCTTATACTCCTTTATATACTCTCTCTGTATTCAAACTGAAAGTGAATTCAATCATAATAAAAATACACATTTTATCTCTCTATACTACCACTGGATTCTAGATGGTATCAGTTTCAGTTTACGATTTTGATTAAAGCTTGAAGCCACTTCTATGGCGGGTCCTTCTACCTCCCGTTTGAATGACATTTAGCCAGCTTTGACTTCAACAATAGCGACAACAACGATGCTAGACGCGACAGCAACTTCTATAATGCCGCCACAAGGACCACATATTTTAGATCTGACGACGGTTCATGGATCAGATCATCCTGGTATTCTTCTTTTTCAAATCAACTTACTGGTTCAAACTATGCTTCTTGGAGTAGTGCCATGAAAATTGCATTAGGAGAAAAGAATAAATTAGGTTTCATTGATGGTTCTATTATTGCCCTGAAATACATTCTCCTACATTTGGCCAGTGGAAAAGGGCAGATTGTATTGTGATTTCATGGCTATTAAGTTCTATCTCTAAGAATCTAGTTGATACATTTTTGCGTGCAAAATCTGCTAAGCATCTTGAGATGATATTGCTAAGACATTTGGTACGAGTAATGGTTCAATGCAATATCAGTTGCAGCAGGATGTTTGCACCTTGAAGCAAGGCCATGAATCTGTTGGAATTTTTTACAGAAAACTTAAGAAATGTGGGATGATTTGGATGAATTGACATTTCTGCCGGGATGTAATTGTGAAAAATGCACTTGTCATATTGAGAAGCAGTTTATTGATAAGGAGATGAATTTACATTTGATGCAATTTTTAATGGGGTTAAAATTCTGAATATGATAATGTGCGCAATCAGATTTTAATACTTGATCCATTGCCTACTGTCAGCAAAGCCTATAACATGATTTTACAAGTTGAAAGCCAAAGGATTGTTCAGGATACTTCAATCGACACTCTGAACACACCAGTTTTTTCTCTAAGGATGATGGACGATATACTAACCGAGGCTATCCACACCCTGTAACTTGGCATGCTGTTGGTAACAAAGGGAAAGGTACTGTTACCAGAAGTAAAGAGGAGAAAGAAAAATTGGTTTGTACTTACTGTGGAGGGAAAAGACATGAAATGGTCGATTGCTTCAAGCTACACGGATATCCTGAGTGGTTTTCAAAGCTCAAGGAGAAGAAGAAAATTGTAGCCAACTATATTGATTCCACCTCATCTAGCTCTTCGACTCCTCCCATCCAACATCCGTTTCATTCGACTGGAATTGCTGAGATTGTACAGCAGGAGATTGCTAAATATTTGGCACATCAGAGTGGTGAATTGAGTTCCAGTAATGCAATTCCTAACTTTGCCAATATGGTGGAATATGCTGGTATGTGTGATTTAAGTTCTGCACTTTCTATACTTGATGATGGTTATTCAGGTTTTTGGATATTAGATACGGGAGCCAGTAGACATATGTGTCATGATCTTTCTTTCTTTTCCTCACCCCTCACCACAGTTGATCAACCCATTACTATTTTCTTACCTGATGGAAGTAAACAATTGGTTTCTAAATCTGGCCACATCACTCTTCCAAATAACATAAAACTATTTGATGTTTTTTATGTTCCCCACTTCAAATACAATCTTCTCTCCATCTCATACCTCATTCATCACACTAATATGAAATGTACTTTTTTCTCCACCCATTGTGTTTTGCAGGCCCTGCAGAGTGATGAAGTGTTGGCTACTGGGAGATTGACTGGAAAGTTGTACATCTTGCAGCATTCTTTAGTACCTTATTCTAAGACAACTGCTTTACTTTGCACTCCTTCCTATGATATATGGCATAAACGTTTGAGCCATGTTTCTCCTATTGTACTGCAACATCTTGACTTTGTTCAATCCTCCACCAATAAAACCATACTACCAAATTCTAATCCTTGTACAGTTTGTCATTTGTCTAAACATAGCAGGCTTTGTTTTCCTACCAGCACTATCACTTCCCTTGCCTCCTTTGATATGATTCATGTTGATATCTGGGAACCCTACAAGTATGAATCACTTACTGCTATACCTTTCTGACTGTGGTTGATGATTATAGTAGAGCCACATGGGTGTTTTTGTTGAAAACAAAGACTTATACTGTTCCAATTTTGCAAGAATTCTATCAAATGGTGCTTACTCAATTTGATAAGAAAATCAAGGCATTAAGATCAGACAATGGTACTGAATTTTTGAGTAATTCTTGTCAACAATTCTTCAAGAATCATGGCATCTTACATCAATGGAATTGTGCATATACTCCTCAGCAAAATGGAGTCGTGGAAAGAAAACACAGACATCTCCTTAATATAGCCAGAGCCCTTATGTTTGAATCCCATTTACCCTCTAAATTTTGGCCATACTCCATCGTTACTGCTGCCTACATAATTAACAGATTGCCTACACCACTTCTGAAATGGAAAACACCATTTGAACTTCTATACCAAAAACCCCTAGCATATACAAACCTCAAAGTTTTTGGGAGCCTTGTTTTTGCTACAAATACTCATCCCCATAAAACAAAATTCACTCCTAAAGGTCATCGTTGTGTTATGCTTGGATATGTCAATGGTCAGAAAGGTTTCAAGTTGTATGATCTAGATACTCATGTCATCTTCAGCTCAAGAGATGTTTATTTTTATGAAGATGGTTTCCCTTTCCTACACATTCATGATTCCTCATCACCACCCCACATTCTCTATTCCATTTTTCAGAATCATATTTGGATCATGATATCCTATTTTCTTTAACTCCAGACGTACATCCTACTCAAGAGAATGCTGTCTCTCGAGATACAACATTATCCTCTTCTTCTCCTCTACCACAAGTCCCACCTCTACCACAATGAAAATCTTCCAGAATCAGCCACAAGCCTACTTATCTTAATGACTTTGTGTCTCATTGTACAACTGCTCAATCAATTCCCTTGGCTACACATTCACCTCGCATGGCTACGCCAGGTACTCTATACCCTCTTTCAACCATTTTACCATTATATGATCATGCTTATATGTCTTTTATGGCTAACGTACATAGTGTTAAAGAACCCAATAATTATAATCAAGCTATAGGAAATCCAAATTGGGAACAGGCCATGCTTAATGAGTTGGAGGCTAATGGCACATGGAATTTGGTTCCTCTTCTATCCCACAAGAAACCTATTGGTTGTAAATGGGTTTTCAAGATCAAAAGACATGCTGATGGCAGCATAGAACATTACAAAGCCCGCTTAGTAGCCAAGGGCTACCATCAAAGTCAGGGTGTTGATTAAGAAGATAGTTTTTCCCCCGTGGCAAAACTTGTTACTGCTTGCATGGTTTTGGTATTAGCTACAGGAACAGGTTGGCCTCTTTGTCAACTCGACATTAACAATGCCTTTTTACATGGATTTCTCTCTGAGGAGGTTTATATACTTCCACCTCCGAGTTACAAGCTTGCAAAGAAGGGAGATGTTTGTCGATTACGTCGAAGCTTAAATGGGTTGAAGCAAGCTTCATGGGAATGGAACTCTGAATTTTGCAGCAAATTATTGGCATATGGGTTTGTTTAATCAACCCATGATCATTGTTTATTCATGAAAGGTACCGTATCTGATTTCATGGCACTACTTGTTTATGTTGATGATGTGTTGATCACCGGTGCAGGACTTGATCTTATTAATGAGGTTAAGCGGCATTCAGATGCTACTTTTACAATCAAAGACCTTGGATTTGCTAAGTATTTTTTGGGTTTGGAGATAGCTTGGAGCTCTGCTGGTATGTCTATCTCACAACGTAAGTATCTCCTAGATTTGTTGATTGATACAGGTCTCACCAGTTGCAAACCTGCCTCAACTCCTTTTCCTCCCGATGTGCGTCTCTCCGTACATCTGGTGACTTGTTTTCTGTTCCAGAGTTGTATAGAAGAACAATTGGTCGACTTTTGTACCTCAACTTCACACACCCTGACATTACCTACAGTGTGCAGCAATTGAGTCAATTTGTGAATAAGCCTTATACATCACATTGGGAAGTCACACTACATCTTCTTCGGTATTTGAAAAGGTCATCTACACATGGATTATTCTACTCTTCTACTAACAATTTTACACTTCAAGCTTATAGTGATGCAGATTGGGGAAGCTGTGTCGATACTCGTAAGTCGATTTCCAATGATCTTCTCCTTCATGTTTCCTTGCCGGTCACCTTGTTTTGTGACAATAAGGCAGCCATACACATCACAGAAAATCCTATCTTTCATGAGAGAACAAAACATATTGAGATTGATTGCCACCTTGTTCGAAATTTGTTTAAAGCTGGTTTCTTGCAACTCTCACATATATCCACTCATCATCAATTGGCTGATTTGTTTACCAAATCACTTGGGTGTGCTGCTCTTCAAGCCTTTTGTTCCAAGTTGGGTTTGCTTGCTCTCACTTCGTATCCAACTTGAGGGGGGATGTAAAAATATCAGAAGCTTATAGATATTACTTTTGACACGTGTCCTCACTTTAGTTTGTTTGATGGTTGTAACCGCTTATACTCCTTTATATACTCTCTTTGTATTCAAACTGAAAGTGAATTCAATCATAATAAAAATACACATTTTATCTCTTTATACTACCACTGGATTCTAGAGTGTAATCTGATGGAGCATAGTTGACGTGGGGGAAGAGCAGGGGTGAAGGTAGGGTTGAAAGTAGGGGCCGCCGGAAAAATGGGCTGACAGGGGATTGGTAGGATTGGTGGCAGCACACGTTTTCTCTTCTTGGAAAAAAGCAGTCTGGAGTTGTTCTTTGTCCTCTGAAGTTGCAGGTTGAACAAGAGGGAAAGGGGAAATGGAGCAGCTTTCTGCAGGAGCATTAAATGCTCCCTGAAAAGGCGAATCGTCTCGTTATCAGCTATCAGGGAGATCGCCGACCTAATCTTGCTAGGACAGTCACCATGTGTCTTGGGCGGATGACGAATTCTGGTAGAAGCAGCCGGTGCTAGGCTGTCATGACTCATAGGACAGTAGAGATTTTGAGCTGTTTCGATGCTGTAGTATTTCAGGGCCGAGACCTCAGTTTGTTGGCCAAAAAATGTGAAGACACCCTGGTTCAATGGGCATACCTCCGACAGGCTGGTCGGAGGTTTAGAGAGTGGAGGGAGGATATTTTTAGAGAGAGAAACGTCATGTTCCCATGGTTTGATTTTCTATATACATACATATATAAAAGCAAACCTTAAACTTTTACTTTCGTTTTCATTTTTTTTTAATTTTACTCTATTTAGAAATAATTTAATTTTAATCTTGACCGTCCAATTATTGCTTTTGATTTCAATCATAAAATAAAATTTAATTATACTAATAATGAATTTTATTATTTAAATTTTACTTTTATTTTACAATATAAATTTGGTAAATATAGAAGATATTTTTGGCATATTTGGCTAATATTTAATCAATATATGCTTAATTCATATACATATATAAAAACAAACTTAATTTCTATTTTTATCTTCATTTTTCTCCATCTTTTTAGTTTTAGTGAATTTAGTTTTCATTAAATTTTAATCTTGACCGTCCATTACATACTTGTTCTCATTCATGGATCCTATTTATGCTAATAATAAATTATTTATTTATTTTTTAATTAACGATATAAATTTGATAAATATGAAAAATATTATTGACATATCTTTTACTAATAATTGCCAATCAATATACTAATGTTAATAATAATAATATCAAATCTTTCAATGCTATTTTTGGTAATTTTTCATCTTTTTTTCCTACGTCGTTGATTGCTTTCAATCACGATCGTTCATTCTTTCAAAATATCCTATATAAACCTTTTCATTACCTAATCAAATCCTTACTTTTTTTCTTTTTGATGCTTCTTCTTTTTCTTCTCTATTTCACTTTCATATTATTTCTAATATACTTTTATTTGTTTTATCTTTTATACTTTTATTTGATTTGATCTAATGTGCATGTTTAATCATTCTTTGAGGTATCATTTTTCTTTTTTATTTTTTGTTATCTTATTTTTTATCTCTTCGATTTTTTGTTTTATTTATAATTCTATAAACCTTATTTATATATTTTAATTTATTTATCTTTTATACTTTATTTTATCTTATTTTTATGTTGAATCATTCTTATATTTGATTATATTTGCAGGTTCAATCATTCTCATTTGAAGTATTATTCTTCTTTTTTAGTTTTTGTTATCTTATTTTCGTTTTCTCTATGATTTTTTATTTACTTTATAATTCTATAAACCTTATTTATATACTTTAATTTATTTATCTTTTATACTTGTATTTGATCTTATTTTCAAGTTCAATTATTCCATTTTTCTTTTTGTTTTTCGTTTATTTTATGATTTATGTTTTTTCTTTGTTTTTTTAGTATTCTTCATATTCTATAAACCCTGTTTTATAATTTTTTAATTGTATTGATTTTATTTTTTATTTGATCTTATTTGCAGCTTCAATCATTAGAAAAAAGTTATCAATGTTTGGAGTGATAAATTTGGACAATCCATAATTAATTTTAAAATGTTTTCTTTATAATTTTATAAACTCTATTTTTATATTTTAATTATTTTATCTTTTATATTTTTATTTGATCTTATTTTCAGATTCAATCATTCTCCTTTGAGGTATCATTCTTTTTTTTAATTTTTTGTTTATCTTATGATTTATAATTTTTCTTCGTTTTTATTGTTTTCTTTATATTTTATATAATCTACTTTTATAAATTTTTTAACCTAATTTTTCTTATTTTTATGGATCACTTACTATTGGATACATAAAATAATGCATAATTGCAATAAACTATATGACTCAAAGCACTAATACTCATAACTACACAATTATGATTGTGATACCATAAAAACCCCTATGTGTTTGCACAAATTTGTTTTGCACAATTTGGTTTGCACAATTTTCTTCTGCACAATTTTTTTGCACATTTTATTTGCACATTTTAAGTTTCGGCGGAGTTCCAGCAGCCGGTGGCGGAGGTGAAGCGGCGGTACAGGGGATGTCCTGCGACAGGCCGGCGGCAATCCGGCGGAGGTCCGGGGATCGACCGGCTGCGGTCCGACAGTGGGTGGGTGGGTAAGAGGTAGGGTTTGTGGTTTGAAAGTGTTTGAGATTATAAGGTTACATTTGATATTTTACTTTAATATTTTGTATGTGAGAATAATTATTTGAATTCAATGTATATCATAGTAATTTAGGGTAAAAGTGTGTACCTTTAAGTGATTTTTCCTATTTTTATTTGATCTTATTTGCAGAATCAATCATTAAAAAAATTCACTATTTGAAGTGATAAATTTTGACAATCTATAATTAATTTAAGAAATTTTAGAATTGGAGACTTCATCTCAAAACACAGGTGAAATATATTTTTTATTTAGTCATTAGGATTATTATATGGAATTTATTTCGAAGTTTTGTATTTTAGTCTTATTTGAAGTTTTGTATTTTATTGTTTTTTTCATTCAATTTTATTTTCATAATGATTGTCTCTATAAATATTCTTTTAATTTTATCTTTAGAATTAATGTATGAAATCTATTTTCAAATTTTTGTAATTTATTTTAATTTTAATTTCAATTTTATTTTCTTTTGGATCGTCTCCATAAATATTCTTTAATATTTATAATTAATGAATTTTCATAATATTTCATATTTTATTTTATTCATATGTTATTCAATTAAAAATAATAATTTTAATGTAATTAATTATAGAAAGTTAATATTTATTTTAAATACCGAAACAAAATTTAATGTAATGAAAAAAATAAGCGTATGATAAACAATACAATTTAATTGATAAATATAAAATTACGTTATATAAAATATGTACGTTTATATATTATATATAAATAATTAGTTGTTTATATAAAATACATAAATTCAAATAAATAAATAAGTATATATATATATATATATATATATATATATATATATATATATATATATATATATATATATATATATATATATATATATAAAAGGAGTATATATATATATTTATGTATTAGCTAAAATAAAAAATTAAACATAAAAGTAAATAACTGTTATATAATTCTTTCCGTGCAATGCATAGATAGGTAATATCTAGTAAATGTAAAATACACAACTTAAAATCTAAAATAATTAACAAAATAAATTAAATTAATAAAACAGAAAAATGGGATTAAAAATAACAAAGTCTCTTATGAGACGCTAGTTATGTGAGATAATTGATGAGACGTGTTTAAAGTATCTCTATTATATAAATAAATTATATTTAATGGTTGTTAAAGTATATTTTTTGTAAAGAATGATTAATGATGAATTAAAATATGATAAACATACTTTAATAATAAGTCAACCCGTCTCACAATGTCTCACATTAAAAATAAGAAAAATTAAAAACGGAATTGCATTAGAATCACCCAATTTTCTCCCAAAAAAGTAAACAAGCCCAATTCCCCCAATTGAAACCTTGGGTTATCGGCGACAGAAAGGCCATCACTTTCCAGAGGGAGAAGCTACAAGCTCTTCACCAGCAAGGGTGACAGCGGCGGCGACTACGGCTTCTACCGGAGGATGTGGGTGTTCGAATACCTGGCCACCTTCGACACCCTGGCCATGGACTCCATCAAGAAGCAAAAGATCGTAATACGCCAAGATCGAAGTTGAGGAAGCCGCTGATCGATACCTTCAGCAACTCAATCATTATGATCGTGGACATCGCCTGCTCGCTGGAACTCACTGGACAGAGGGAGAAGAAGGAGGAGGAGAACCAAAGATGAAGAGTTTTCGAACCAAACAAACGTGCGGTTCATAGACCAGTAAATTAGGGATATTTCGTTTTGATTACTTCTACTGTGGTTGTGGGAAGAGGAAAAAAATTCGATCTCGACATGTTCGATTGTTGGAGGTGGAGAAATTATTCAATTTGGGGTGTGAAATTAGGGCTCTTCATTTCTATTATCCAAAATTTATTAGAGTCGGGTTTAAGGACTAGACTAGATTCTTTGTAATTTCAATTCAATTGGCATTCCAATTAAATTGCGAGATATGGATTAGGTTTCTTGGTTTTAATTGAAAATGATGTATTGTGTTAAGAGTTGATCCAATTGATTAGAGTCGGGTTTTTTTTTTTCATAATAGAGTTGATCCAATTTAAATTTTTACTATTTTTAAATCCTTTTTACTTACTGTTTTATTAATTCAAAATGAATTTATTTTGTTAATTAGGGAGTACTTGTGATGAATTTATTTTGTTAATTAGGGAGTACTTTCAGTTGTGTATTTTACATTTAATTTTTAAAAGTTTTTGTTAAGTGGAATTATTAAAATATTTAATTTTATATTAAGTAATTGAGGTGGCAATTTTATTGGCTATGAATTTCTCTCTGTGCCACGTATGTAATGCCACCGAATATTCCTAATTTTTTTTGTCTCATGTGACATACACATGCCCAATTCTGGCAGAAATTTGATTTTTTGGCAAAAAATAGGACAAAAATCGAGCAATATCGATAATTGTGGGATGAAATTAAAAAAATTATTTTTTTGGGACGAAATCAAAAATTTCCCATAGTTATGGGACAAAAAATGATGTTAATTCATATTTAAAACATAATATAATACAAATTATATCTAACATATATAATTATTTTTTAAATTATTTAAAAAAATCTAGACTATACTTTCAAAATGGTGCAATGAACAGGATAATTTTTTTAATTTATTTATTAAAATTAATTACTCTCCGCGTTTCATAATAATTTTCATCCATTTAATTTTGACAAAGTGTATTGTACAATAGTTTTAGCGTATACCGGTTGACCCAAAATTGATTCGACCCGCAATATAAATATGAAGCACTTTTATTTGGATCATTGTTCCAATTTCTCTCTTTCTCTCTCCCCCGACCCCCGGCGATCTCTCCTTCTTCTCCTTTTCTCTTTATCTCACTAGGCGTTTAATTAGGGATTTCTCATGCCACTGCTGTTCTTTCGCCTTAGAGATTTCTCACGCCGCCATTGTGCTATCATCGTTGTCGGTCAGAAGAAGCGGCAACGGAGAACGACGACAACATTCCTCCGTATTTCTCCCCATCTTTATTATCTTCTGGCAATTTAAGAGATTTTTATGACGTCGTGGTTGGATACCGATAGTGCTCATCGCTTTTCAATATATGATTTTGGATACTTTTGAGTTAATATTCTTATTCCTCTCTAATTTCTTCTAAAATTTATTCCTAACTTTAATTCTTCTTTTCAAATTTCAGATTTAGTTGCGAAGGATTGTTTAAAATTGTGATTATACTTTTGTTGTTTTTTCAAAATTTTGAAGATTAAAATTATTAAAATTGAGCTTGTTAAATTTATTCATTGATAGGTTGAATATGTGATTGGGATTTAGTTTATTATTGTTTTTGTTGGTGATTTGATTTTGAGGTTTGTATTTTATGATCATATAGGCAACATGAGATTAACATCTAGAAATATAAGAAGAGTTAGAGAAAGTCTTTGATAATGATCCATGAAGTTGAAGAGTTTAATGATGATGGTGAATCATCCTTTTAAAGTTCACACCTCACTATTGTATATGTTATTGGAAATAAATGTATTACTTTTTATTCTTTAATGTGTTTTTTAATTTTAAATATAAATGTGTAAAGTATTTTTTTTCAGTTGTAAAGTGTATATTTCACACTTCACCATGTTATTGGAAATAAATGTACTACTTTTTATTCTTTAATGTGTTTTTTTAATTTTAAATTTAAATGTATAAAGCATTTTTAGTTGTTTTCACACGTATATTTTTTTACTTTTTTTATTCATCAATTTTTATGTTATACTTCAATATAAAAAGTATAATACATTTGTTAAAACAAATATATACATTATTAAAGTAAAACTAATACAAATATTAAAATGTCATCAAATAATAAAATAATTCAATATGTTAAATTAACCCATCTCATACCAAACCAAATAAAAAATTTACAGATTATATTTAGAAAACTTAAGAAAATCGATGATGAGACTATGAATTTCACTAGATGATGAGGCTATGAATTTCACGCGCAGATCTAGATCGATGGAGGGAGATATGAGGAAAATCGATTGCGTACGACGGTTGGATCATGAAGATCTGAAAAATCATTTTTCACACCAGATCTGCATCTTGTTGGATCTAAAAAATTAATTTTCACGCGATGCAGATCTGCATCTGGACGGTTGGAGGAAGTGAGATTAATGAAAACTTAGAGGAGAAATCAGAATAACAGATTATTTTCTTTGTTCTTCAAATTATGATTGCTTGAGGAGAGAATAACCACCTCTTCACGTTAGGATCACTTGAAGGGAGAGAATCGCCTGGATGGGAGGGGAAGAGAATGGTAGAGGGAAGAGAATCACGATGTCTCTGGAGGGAAATGGGGTGGAGCGAGAAAATTATAGAGAGAGTGAATGAAGATTACCGGGTCTTTAGGCTTTTATATTTGATCCATTTTTAAATATGGGTATGTTGGTTAGTGTACAATATTGTACAGTAGATCAACTCTTTATTGTCCCACAAAAGTTTTCACCCTCTTAAAAAGGTAAAAAGTCAAAGGGTGAGTTTTATATGAGACCATCTCACGACAAGATCATTTTACGATTTTGTTATCGGTTATCGCTTTCGCTATAAAAAAATGCTCATAATGATTTTTTTTTTTAAATATACTAAAAAATATGTAGGTATCAAGCCTCTCGTTATAATCTTTTTTATTTCTATTAACCTAATTTATATTTTCAAAAATTATTATTAAAACATCAGTATTTAACTTTAGTTAATAATTGAAAAGTTCAAAATCCTTGATTATATAAAAATACCCTAATAATAAACATATTGCGTTATATTTTTCTAAATTAATAAATACTATCAACTTAAAAACTCTTTATGATTTAAAATTATGTAGTTATCAAAGCCTATCAAAATTATATTACTCTTATTCGAGACAAATCATATATTTTATAAAAACTTTTTCATTGATAATTTGCAAAGCGTCAAGAGAAGTCAACATTATAGAATTATATTATTGAAAATAAGTAGGACAATACTATAATTTGAATATATAATTTGATTGGATAATATATGAATATTGATAATAATCATCATAATAATAATAAATTTGTATAATTATATATGTGCATAAAAATTGGTTATACTCGAGTAAATTTTTTTAAAAGTGTGATGAAATGGGAATAAGCAATAAAGAATTATCATCTTTAACGTTATTATTTATAAAAATATTGATTATCTAACCATTTAAATGGTAAACTATAATCATGGGTATGCAATAATTAGCCATAATGATGTCAATTATATTCGTTTTTATATAAATCTGGTCATAGGAAATAAAAACCAACTATCAAACAATTTAATAAAGTAAGGATGGTGATTGAAACGAATTTATCTCAAATAATTTTTGGGACTGTTAAATGATGCAACCATTACCTAATAGTGTTTTGCATTATATCGATCCTAAAGGACAAATTCTGGTATATTATATCAAACTTAGCAATACGTAAAAAAAATATACCTCAAAAAATTTATCTCTACTCCCTCCCTCCCACACTTAACTTCGTCGGCACTAAAGATACATTCAAGACGATGAGAAAAAGAACAACACTTTCGGATTGAACACTGGAAGAAGCCTAAAAGATAGAAACCTTAAAACCAACTAAACTGATGAACATTTACAGACTGGTGGTGAGAGGCTGTATGAGATAATCAGAAACAGAGGTCCCATTGTTATCTTATTGAAGCACAGTTAACATATCTTGACTTCCTTTTCATATGTTCATCCACATAATATCAATAATCTAACTCATCAACAGGCACCAAAACATAAAAAATTTGATGGAAACATATGAACTCATATAAACCGTAATTTGAGCTAAAATACTTTTTTATTTATAATAAACCTTGATAAACGGAGCTGTCTGTAAAGTTCTTGTCTAACATTAAATTCATACTAAAAAGAAATAAATAATTCTTTTATAAAAGAACATATCAAACCCACATATCTCCTAGTATATTTCTTCGTGATACAAAATCATATAGAACACATTATTTGTTGAATACAAATAACACTACCTAAAAACGTTGTAGCTTCATTTTCATAGACACCTAAAGGTCAGATAGAAGCCCATTTCACAACTGCTTCGGCGAACTCATTGCCTCTACCTATTTGCATTAGATGAGTAAAAATAGATTAAAACATTTCTTTTCTTTAATGCCTCTAGGCAGAATAACTTTCAGATTAAACAATGATGTTTAACAGACATAGATCTGACCTAATTGCATGATTTAGCAGTTCTTATAGAATTCACCAAGTCAAAAGAGTCTATCCTAATTATTCAAAAGGTAGAGACAGTTAGGAAAAACACTTGACAAACAAATTCCTAACTCCAAAAGTGATCCAAAATCTTCAATGAATGTCCAGCCCTTGTAAGCAAGATATATTATTAGCTTATCTAAAGATAGATACCATAATTAGCAATAATTTTTAAGTAAAGGAATCCAAATATGTATTCCTATAATCACAGGAAATATGTGTATTCATAATTTAATACGAAATATACAAATAAGAATAGAATTTTTGACATATGAAGGAATTTTAACAAAGATTTTTTACATAAAACTAAAACATCTTAGATTCACAAAAATTAAATGGAAGATAGATCACGAATTAGAACAAAATTCCACAATAAATTTCTACGAATTGTTTGAAAAAAGTGACAAAGACAAAAGGCAGGAGCGCAAGTACCTTCTTCTAGATGGCGGCAGGAGTTTGCGATGAATCAAGAGGGAAGAGCTCTGGTTGCTTGTTAAAGGTGCCATTGGGAAGACCATCACACCACTTCTTGAGGAGATTATCTTCTGTTATACTCTTCCTGATCTCGACCAAAATAATCTTCCCTTTGCCGCCATCAAAAACTTGATGCGCATTTTCTTTGCACGCAAAATTAATCCCCAAGTATTAAGTATATCAGTTGCAGCTTAAGCAAGTGACCAAGTTATATTATCGAACCCAAAGGACGGCGTATTATCAATTTAATTATTAACTAAATTAATTAAGATAAGATGACAATTAAGTTTGAGGTTTGAATTATTAATCTACTAATAAAAATATAAAATTACAATTAAAATAAAATAAACACTAGAAGAATTGCGAAAGTGGATCAAGTAGGAGAAAATGTAGCTCTAGGATAATCCGGTTTTACTCATTAATCTCCCTTTCGTGTATCAATGTCCGACTCTGCCTTGTGGAATATGGACGCATCACTAAGCTATGCAAATCTACTCTATAGACACAAGTAAATATGCGTGTAACACGTGTGAATAACCTTGGAGCAAGAGATATAATTTCACCCCCCTTTCTAGGTAATATCAATATCAATTATTTCCCCGTAGGATTGGTACTCTAACCTGATATGATCTCCCTTTATAGGTACTATAAAATTAACATCTTTATCCTACTTATCAACTCGAATCCAATTCAAATAATAAGTATTCATATAAGATAGTTCTAATGAAATTTCGGAATCCCCTCACTTAGAATAATAACATGAAATCCTGCTCAGCAGTGAACGCACTCAATCAATAACAAAGATATATATTCAGACTCTACATAATAGTTAATAAAACACAAAACGACTCTGAGTATGAATTAAAAATGCATAGTCTTATATAAAATAAATCCACAAGCAGTGTTGTACGGAGTATACACGCCAAAGTTTAATTAACTTGTAAAACCTTCATAAACCATAGATCTACCAAAATGGTTATAGCCCATGAAGTTTCGAAGAATGTTCATGGGAGTTGGATATATCTTACGCATATATCCAAAAAATACAAAATAAATTAGGAAACAAAGAAAACCCTAGATGTGGGCATCGTCGCGTCCTTCTCCTTCTTGAATTCTCCTCTTAGTTCTCCTCTTGATTCCACAAACGAATCTTCAAAGTGATGGATGGATGGAGGAAAGGATGTGGATGATGGTTGGGGATGATCTGCCCTTATGGGGTGTAATATTGTATTGTGGTTCTCTCCAATCCAATATTACATGAATAATGATATGATCTACATCCCCTTTGATACTTGTAAGCTCTTCTTATAGACCTTGGATGGACTTTTTCTTAGAAAACACGAAAATTAACGAACCGGGGGTAAAAATCCCGTCGAAATCAGATTTGCGTGTCTCCATTCGACCAAAGTGGTTCTGGTCGAACGGGTGGTCGAACGAACTCCTTGGTTGAATGGAGGTAAAGCTGCATGCGCAATCTTACCATTTCGCGCACAACTTCCACATCCAAGCTCAGATTTGAGTGATTCTTGTGTTCACGTGATCCTCTCTTCCTTGGCTTTCTCTCCAAATAAAGAAATCCCAGAGACTCTAATATTTGTATGTGTAAAAAGTCATACAAAGTGGCACGGCCATTTTGTTCGGCACATATTGCACGATGTTACCATTTTATCATAACTTTTTCGTTTGGACTCCGATTGAGGTGTTTCTTACGCCAAAACGATTCTCTCTTCTGTGGATTTCCAACCATTTATCACATTTTTAATTCAGAGCTCCAAAAAAATATAGAAAAATTACACAAGTTGGACGTGCATTTTTTAGCATTCTTGCACAAATTGCACATTTTCTCCAACTTGACACTTTTGATCCTTTTTTCACCTAAAACACAATAAAACACCTCAAGTACACCTTTTTCTCACATACATCGAATATAAGACACTTGTGCTAATATATGACAACAATTCCTATAAAAAAGGTGTTAAATTGATCACTAAAATACGCTTATTTTCACTCTCATCAATCCCCCAAACTTACTCATTGCTCGTCCCGAGGCAACACAATAAAAATAAAGAGAAAAAGAGTAAAAAAATTAGCGAGAAAACAAGGACTATGACCAATACTCCATTCACAATACAATTGCCCTCAACTTAGGTCATGCAACTCTCATTACATGTAATAATCAATTTATAGCATACAAGTTAAGACAATCACCACACAATTCAAATGCTCCATTGACATGATATCACAGGAAGTATATATCACTCACACTCAAGTGTAAAAGATGTACACTTATGGGTTTAGGTGTTTACGCTTAGATTCTATTCAAGTGCATGCGTAACCATAAGCTTGCCAAATGTCTCAAACTCTCCACCACTAAAGTATGATTCGATAATGGGATAAAAAGGGACTTTTCTATTGGATGTAATATTGGCTCTTTGGTTAAGGTAGAAAATATATGGATAAGTGACTCAAAACTAGGATCAATCAAGTGCGTATTCCATCATGATCTTTCATTCTTCTTATTCACTTCAATTAAGTACAACATCCTCCTCAACTCTTTCACTTTTTTTCTTTTCTTTCCAAGCACAACACTTTTTTTCCTTTTCTCCTTTTTTTTCTCGAGGTACCAGTTTCGAGCATTACCTCGCGCATCCTCCATAGGGTACTAGATTTAAGCACTACCCTAGGGTATTTGATTTCATGGATTACTAGATTTAAGCACTACTCTATGATTTTCCTTAGATGCGTTATCAAGATCCATCACTATTTCAACACCAATTTCATTCCTTCCCAAATTGTTATCAAGCTCCATCAACTCATTTTGAAAAGCAATTAATTCTCGTCATGATAGAACATTAAGGCTAAAAAAATTCAGATGCTCAAATTGGTTATTTCTCGTAGGCTGCCAAAGAATGAGATTTTTAGGCTCAACAGGGCTAACTACGGATAAACATCATTCGGTAGGGAATTATTTGGATAAGTGACTCATAAATTCAAGGATGACCTAAACTCATCTTCAATTATCTAACACACATGTAGTTTCAAGTAAGACAAGAGGCATGTTCTGGAATACACACACAAGAACGATACTTACAAGAAAAGAAATATCATGTGATTATGCACATGATCAACGAGGCTCAAAATCTCACATGGATTTATAACAAGTAATAGAATACTTTTCATATTAAGTAATGTCCCACAAGTATACATAGAACTTCATATTACAATATAATTCAATTACACTTCCTTCATCAATTTCAAAAGCATATGAATTTCAAGCACAATTCTAAAAATATAAGCTCATGTAGATCACCAAAAATCAAGATCTCATCCTTCCATACCTACAAATTAAAAGCACATATAAAAATTAGAATAAGGAAACGAGGGCACCTGATTTTTCTCCTTCAAAATATTTACGAGCTCCTCGAGTTGTTCAACTCGGTCAGGTCAAGACTCAGTGTAGAACTCGTCTTCCACCTTCTTTTACTTTTTTCTATCATCAAAGCTCAAACACACCTCATATTCACAGATTCATAAATAATAAAATAAGAGAACTATAAGAAAGACTCTATTGACTATCTAATCGACTACTCCACACACTAGACACACCAACACAACATACTAAATATTAGGTAAGTTGCAAAAAATCGACATATCAACACCGGTTAAAATATTAATATGCCATAAAAAATCAATCTCCTAACAAACAAACAACTAACAAAAGAAAAAATATACCCTTAGTGCTCATAAGATGAGGTAAGTACATCACACCTCCCCAAACTTAGTAAGAACGTAAGTTGAAACTAAGTTTAAAAAGAGATGTAATTGCTGAAACGTGAGCACTTCAAATATAATAACTCCTCACTCACACAAAAGAAATAATAAATCAATAGAACGGAAGGGACAAGCCCCCAACAGGCGCTCATGTTTAACATTTCAGAGTCACGACGGATGTAACCTTTTGAACTACTGGATAGGAGGACGCTCTTCTCGCATCCTCACCTTCAAATACTTTCTTTCACTCTTCTTGTCTACACTCAGCACCACACCTTTCTTGGTCACAAAAATTTTCTCAGAATTTCCTTCCTCCCATGACTGTCTATACTACTCCTTGTCAATCTTCCACTCAAATTCATAATCATCTTCCTCCCATGATTGAGTCTCCATGAGCATCTTCATGGCTTGATCCAGACAGGAAACACATCTTCATTATCCATATGCAGTCTAAGCTTCTCGGCTCTCAACCTCTTTGCTCTTTCCCACTTCTTCTCAACTATAAGCTCAGTATTCTGACCTTGGGATGGCACTGGAGTGTTTGAACAACATGTGTAGCATTCGCTATCGAAATGGGAGTGCATGAAGCTGTTCGACCAGAATGGTCTGGTCGAACAACGTGAGTGTGGTCGAATGAGGGTTTTAAAATTGGGTTCAGCCTGTCTACTTCTAGTTCGACCATAGTTTGACCAGAATATTCTGGTCGAATGGGATGAGTCTGGTCGAACAGAGACCCTGTAAACTGAATATGATCCTTCTTCACCACAGGTGCCAGTTCGACCATGGTTCGACCAGAGTGATCTGGTCGAATGGTAGTACTTTGGTCGAACAACAGGGTAGAAAATAGAGCATTGTAATTTTATTTTTTCGAAGCTCGTTCGTTCACCGTTCGACCATCAGTTCTGGTCGAATGGCCTAAGCTTGGTCGAACGGGAGCCCTGTTCTCTTTGTTTTCATCAACCAGCTTCATCGAACCATCTACTGCGTCCCAGACCTCAATGTGAAGGCATGGCATTCTTTCGAGTTCATTATGCCATGAGATGAGAACATTCTTTTCTCTAACGTTTGTCTCAATTGATTCACGTTCCCTGCCATCTGACCCATTATAAAGGTAAGGTCCTTCAACTACTTATATAAATCTGCATGATTAGCATTCATACTAGCCTCGACATGGTCAACCCTTGAATCATTCCTTGCCATGTATCGATTGAAGATATCTTCAACACTCTTCACTTCGTGCTGCTTCATACTAGGCCCCCTTTGTGTCAACTCTGTAATCTACCTCTGCTGGGACTCTAGTAGCTTGTTGATGTTAGCTAATCTAGAGATGATCTCATCATCCCCATTCGGCTTCACCGCTTGATGTTCAACTTGAGCCACTTTACCAAATACATATGATCCTCTTACTCTTTTCGTAGGCCAGTCACGTGAATTCATAGAGATGTCTTAAAATAATTTTTCTACTTCAAGTGCTGTTCTAGATAACAACGCTCCTTCTGATGATGCTTCAATAAGAATTCGCGACTCACAATCCAATCCATAGTAGAAAATGCTTATGTACTGAGCTTTAGTCATTCCATGCTGTGGGCACCTCCTGAGTATATCTTTAAACCTATCCCACGCCTCAGAAAATTTCTCACCCTGATTTATCACAAATTGACTGATGTCTTACTTCATTCTTAAGATCCTTGAGGGTGGCATGTATCTCTCCAAGAATTTCTACTGCAGTTGGTCTCATATAGTGCAATCTGTGGCATCGAGAGTCTCATACCAAGCGTCTGACCTATCAATTAATGAAAACTTGAATAGGGCGATTCGCCTAGCATGATCATTAGCACCAGCACTTGTCTGAGTATTTGCATAACTAAGAAATCTTTTGAGATGCTGATATGGATCTTCAAAGCAACCTCCAGAAAAGGAATTCTTCTCTACCATGTTAATAAGAGGGGGATGTATCTCAAAATCATCATCTCCCCCCTTGCTCTTATCAACCCCATGTCGCCAATCCTATAGTTCGTGAAAATTTTACGTATGGCAACATTTTCCGGATTCTGCCTTGCTCCGGCTATATTTAACACAATGTGTAATTCCTTTCTTTCCTTCCTATCATTTTCCTAGTACACAAGTACCTCAAAACAATTCAAGGTTAGATTGAAAATAAATAATCACAAATAAAAGTAATAATAAAACTAGAAATAATAAACTAATAATAACAGCAGTCCTCGGCAACGGCGCCAAAAAACTTGATGCGCATTTTCTTTTCACGCAAAATTAATCCCCAAGTATTAAGGATATCAGTTGCAGCTTAAGCAAGCGACCAAGTTAAATTATCGAACCCAAAGGACGGCGTATTATCAATTTAATTATTAACTAAATTAATTAAGATAAGATGGCAATTTAGTTTGAGGTTTAAATTTTTAATTTACTAACAAAAATATAAAATAACAATTAAAATAAAAAAAAAACATTAGAAGAATTACGAAAGTGGGTCAAGTAGGAGAATATGTAGCTCTAGGATAATCCAGTTTCACTCATTAATCTCTCTTTCGTGTATCAATGTCTGACTTTGCCTTGTGGAATATGGACGCATCACTAAGCCATACAAATCTACTCTATATGAGTGTAACACGTGTGAATAACCTTGGAGCAAGAGATAAAATTTCACCCCCCTTTCTAGGTACTATCAGTATCAATTATTTCCTCCTAGGATTGGTACTCTAACCCGATATGATCTCCCTTTATAGGTACTATAAAATTAACCTCTTTATCCTACTTATCAACTCGAATCCAATTCAAATAATAAGTATTCATATAAGATCGTTCTAATGAAGTTTCGGAGTCCCCTCACTTTGAATCATAACATGGAATCCTACTCAGCAGTAAACACACTCAATCAATAACTAAGATATGTATTCAGAGTCTACATAACAGTTAATGATGCACAAAACGACTCTGAGTATGAATTAAAAACACATAGTCTTATATAAAATAAATCCACAAGTAGTGTTGTACGGAATATACACACGAAAGTTCAATTAACTTGTAAAACCTTCATAAACCCTAGATCTACCAAAATAGTTCTAGCCCATGACGTTTTGAAGAACGTTCATGGGGGTTGGATAAATCTTACCCATATGTCCGGAAAATACAAGATAAATTAGGAAACGAAGGAAACCCTAGATGTGGGCATCGTCGCGTCCTCCGTCTTGAATTCTCCTCTTTATTCTCCTCTTAGTTCCACAAATGAATCTTCAAAGTGATGGATAGATGGGGGAAAGGATGTGGATGATGGTTGGGGTGATCCCCCCTTATGGGGTGTAGTATTATGATGTGGTTCTCTCCAATCCAATATCACTTGAATAATGATGTGATCTATATCCCCTTTAATACTTGTAAGCTCTCCTTATGGACATTGGATGGGATTTTACTTGGAAAAAATAAAAATTCATAAATAGAGACTCCAACATTTGAATGTGTAACAAGTCATGAAAAATGGCACAACCGTTCTGTTCAGCACAGATTGCGCGACGTTACCATTTTTATCATAACTTTCTCGTATGGACTCCGATTGAGGAGTTCGTTACGTCAAAATGATCCTCTCTTCTATGGCTTTCCAATGATATATTACAATTTCAATTCAGATCTAGAAAATAATATAAAAATTACATAAATTGGACGTGTGTTTTTCTGCATTCTTGCACAAATAGCACCTTTTCTTCAACTTGGTACTTTTGATCCTTTTTCCTCCTAAAACACAATAAAACACCTCAAGTGCTCCTTTTTCTCACATATATCAAATATAAGACACTTGTGCTAATATATGACAATAATTCCTATCAAAAAGGTGTTAAATTGGTCACTAAAACACGCTTATTTTCACTCTCATCACATGCCTCTTCAGTGTCAACACCTATTTTGTAGCCTTTCTTCCACACCTCCACCTTGCTCCTCGGCCGCTGCAACATCTTGACAGGGATATGGTCCAAGTTGTCTCTATTTTCCTCCGCTCGATGGCTCAAGCGACTGTTCGATGAATTGCCAAAAAGAGAAATAAAGAAAAGTTTCAAAAGTCTATATATCAACACACAGAGAAGATACTACAGTAGTACAATGCTGACAACTAAAAAGAAGTTCCCCCACACATTTTATCATAATATTCTGATAATGTATTGTTAAATTCAGTTGTTTAGCACTCATACTCAATAGGAAAATGCATTCAAAATCATGCATGTACAATATTCAAGTTTGAATATAAATTTATAAATCTATAGGAAACATGGCCAATATAAGATAGATGATCATCACACATATTAGATAGATGTGTTGGAAATTATTAATTTCCATTATAATCTAATTGTGGGCAATATATTATTATGCAATTATATTAGCTATTCAATTATATTATGGACTTAATTAAGTGATCCAATTAAGGTTAAAGGTCCATGGGCTATAATATTAAATGATATGGGCTTATTGAGTAGATAACCAATACTACATGATTAGGTGATTATGGGTGGTCTAGTCAAGTAGTATATAAAGGCTCCCAGGTTATGGTCCCCAATATACTAAGCCGCACATTGTCTTCCCTTCTCCCCATCGGGAGGGATTACTACGGTCCCCATAAGGAATAAGGAGGCTTAGTTGAGGAAGATCATACAACCACTGATCCTGAGTTCGTGTTCCGCCTAGAGACTCATATGGACTAAGGTACGCTTCCGCTTTACGGTTTAAATCTCGTTAATCATGATAGGGTTAAAGTTTTTTTGGATTAATTACCAACAAGTGGTATCAGAGCCACCCTATTTATGATTTTCTGAGATATGATAGAATTGTGTCTAGATTCAAATATTTGTGTTTGAATCATCCTGCAAAATCACATATTTGAAATTCGGAGATTAAAATAATTCACCAATTTTTTGCTTCAATTAATTATGGATCTGTGAATCTTTTATTTGTATTGGGCATACAGTTTCATTCATGTGGTAATTGGATGCGTAAATAATTTGCATTGAAAATTGGTTGATTATTGAAAATATATGTGAATTACTAGATATGTAATTCCTTTGGTTGCAATATGCTGTAAAATGGTAATAATTGATTTATATCATGGTAATAATTGATTTATGGGACATAAATACAATACTTGTTTCCAGTTGTCATTTCGTTATTTTTAATTGAATTGAATTATTTATGACATTAAATGAATTGCTGGTGGGTGACTACCACACATGTTGAATTATAATTGATTTATGATTCAAATTTGTCGCATAACTGTGGTATTTGGTAAATAAAATTCACTCATGTCATTTATTATGGAAAGTATTGATTCAGTTGATTATTGATTTAATTATTTATGGTTATTAAATCAATTTTTATACTTATTTATTAAATTGGGATTTTGGAATCCCTAATTAAGTAAAGGAGATCTTTCATCATTATAGGGTAATGAATCATCTAATATTCCTATTTGGTTAGAGGAATAAAATTAAAATTAAATTGGGGAGACAGTTAAATGTCGTTTAATTAAATTAAATATTTTAATATTTATTTAATTAGTCTAGTAAACCTTCAATCTAGTCAATCGAAGCACCATGTTGCCACAACAATATCGTGTGTGGAGAAAAATTTTATTGAAATTACATAGACGGGTGTGGTATTATTTATGTGTTCTGTGTTCGGCCCACAGGTAGGCACAGTTTGACAGAATAATAACACACATGTGATAATAAGTATGTGATAATTATTTGGATTATTCATGTGAACATGAGTCGGTCCACAGATAGACTCTTGTTTGACAGAACTTATTGTCAATACTTGATTGTTACACCAAGATTACCCCTGCAGTTAATTTTTATCCACAGATGAGGTTAATGTTGCACAAGGTGTCTTGTGATGGGTCTCTAATTAATAATGTTGTGCGAGTGTATTTTCATGCGGGTATTGATCGGCCCATAGGTAGATTAATATTTGGCAGAAATACATAAGCGCCTGTGGTAGTAAATACGTGACAATTATTTATTTGACATGTGAGTAATAAGTCGGCCCAAAGGAAGGCTATTGCTTGACAGTTTTATTGTCAGTATTTGACTACTATATAGAGAGTGTCACATACAAGTTGGTATTGATACTAATGATGTGATAGATTCCTTGAGATGATTCTAAACTATTTAAAATTTGAAAGATTATAAAGTTTAGTGCAAGCATGATAATCATTTTGGATTAATTCTCTGTACAATTAAGAAGTCTGTTAATTAAGTTTAACTTATGTCAACAACAAAATTATACATGATGAGAACTTCAACAATAAGAATGAACTAATAAGTTTCTAACAAACTCTGTCTCAATAAAGTATAAGGGCAACAAAGAAATACTCGTTTGGAAAGCTGCTAAAGTATAACCTTTCGTTTTCTCCTAAAGGCTTGTGGAATTATTTTATAATACACCACATTAAGATTACTTAGTATGAATGGTGTTGTGGTGTAGTTAAAAGACAAAAATGGTACTCCACAATATATGGTTACTAATTGGAGAAATACTAAAGATTGCAGCTTATGGTCTCAAAAAAGTTCCAACCAAAGAAGTTGTGAGAACTCTTTGAATTTCACATATGGTGATATCCAACTAAGGCTAGATCATTGGGATCTACTAAAGAAAATTGGACTCAAATAAATACAAGCTACTTTATTGGTTATGAATAAAAATGAAAGTTTATGATCCAATTGATCGGATCATATTTGAGACGGGTAATACAGTATTATGTGAGGATGTTGATTTTGGGGGAAGAATAATATTAGAGACATTGTCCTTAAGGGGAGTCGATTCGATCTCCACTTATGCTTTAAAGAATTGGTGCAAATTCAGAATAACGATATGACAATGTCAATAATATTTAAGGAATAACAAATTCAACAACCTCAAGAATTAATGTCACTAAGGAAACCACTAGAGTTGGGAGAAAGATAATTCAGAAGATTATGTAGTTTTCTCCTAAATAATGAGGACACTATAGAATTAATGGTAGAATATTCAAACAATGTTCATCAAACCATGAAAGGTCCAATTACTCCAAAGTGTGTTAATGCTATAAGTTATGAGTATAAATCAATACAAGATGATTAGGTTTGCATCTTGATATAGGATTATACTCAAAAGGGAAGGAAGTCATTATTATAAGATAATCGTGACATTAGTAGCACATTTTGATCTTGAATCATATTAGATGGATGTAAAGATAAAGTTCCTTGATCGCAACACTGATGATACGATCTAAATGGTTTAAGAACTAATAGGAAATCCATCTATGCATTCAACCAAATTTTTTTCATAAAGGAATCACAAGTATCATCATGAAGTAAGTGTCTCATTTGGTTTTGAGACAAATGTAGATGATTATGTGATTCAGTGGGAGAATGTTTAAGTTAAACTAAGGGAGACAAGTGCAGTCTCAATCAGGTGCCCTAAAGTTAAACTAAAGATTTAAGAAATGTAGAAACATTCCATATTCATTGGTTGTTGGAAGTTGTTGTATGATGAGGTCTCTACAAGACCTAATTTGGCTTATGTTGTTGGTATATTAAGTAGACATTTAAGTAACTCTAGTATGGATCTTTATAAAGTATGTATAGAGAACTAAGAATAATATGCATGTACATCAGAGATCAGATTTGTTAGAGATCATGAGGAATTCTGATTCTGAGTTTGTTGGATGTCAATACAGTATAAGATCCACTTCAGGCTATATTTTCTGTTGGTCGGAGAGCTATACAAGTAAAAGTATTAAGCAAACACTTTAGCTCATTAACCATGACAACAGAATTAGTAGCACACTAAGGGCATTCAAACATAAAATAAAGGTTGCGAAGCTTTGTCACATAAAGTTCATTGTGACAGTTTGTTCGCAGTAAAGTATTTACGACAAGAGTACTTATAAGTCAAGCATATTGACATAGAATTCTTGGTTGTTAAAGAAAGTGTTTTGTGTAGATAAAATTTTAGAAGAGCATATTATGATAGACTCTAAATATGGATCCACCAATTATGAATTCAACGCCCTGTAATTTTTATGAGCTAGCTACTCATATGGGTGTTATATGGTTTTAGAATACATTAGTTCAGTGGGAGTCTATATTTATTGTTCTTTAAAGTTTCAAGACACTTTGATTTGGATAATTCAGTTTTCTGCAGAATAAAGTTCATGGCTTTGAATTCATTGTGAATTCACTTAAGTAATTTCATTTTGTAATATTTTACATTTTGAATTGATCTCACTAAAGACTAAAGTTGGACCAGTTGGAAATAGACATGATGTTGATCACATTTGACATGTAATTTCCATGCTACTTACCATATTTGATCTATGTCATTGAGTATATTGATATTTGTAATTGTAGGGGTTTAACCACGATTTATAATGTGGTGAATGCCGCTGTAGTTCCATATTAGTATATGAGATGGGCCAGATTGTTAAGTATAGCCTGAAGAGGAATAGCATAAAGTTGCGCAACTAAGGACTCTTGATATAATTGCTAACGGAAAATATATAGCCCAAGTGGGAGATTGTTGGAAATTATTAATTTCCATTATAATCTAATTGTAGGCAATATATTATTATGCAATTATATTAGCTATTCAATTATATTATGGACTTAATTAAGTGATCCAATTAAGGTTAAAGGTCCATGGGCTATAATATTAAATGATATGGCTTATTGAGTAGATACCCAATACTACATGATTAGGTGATTATGGGTGGTCTAGTCAAGTAGTATATAAAGGCTCCCAGGTTATGGTCCCCAATGTACTAAGCCGCACATTGTCTTCCCTTCTCCCCATCGGGAGGGATTACTACGGTCCCCATAAGGAATAAGGAGGCTTAGTTGAGGAAGATCATACAACCACTGATCCTGAGTTCGTGTTCCGCCTAGAGACTCATATGGACTAAGGTACGCTTCCGCTTTACGGTTTAAATCTCGTTAATCATGATATGGTTAAAGTTTTTTTGGATTAATTACCAACAAGATGATCACACAGAGAATATGAAAGTGCACATCTTTATCCCAGTTATAGTAAATGAAATTAACAAATACGAAATTAACTAACAAAGATGCGACATTGAGGAAAGCAGTAAATGAAATTAACAATTAAGAAATTAACTAACAAAGACACGACATTGAGGAAAGTTTAAAGAGCAAATTAAACAGCAAGGAAAAATATTTGACAGGGAATCAATTAAACATTATTATATTCATCAAAGATTAATTCACCTCCAAATAGAAAAGAATAATTTAAAAAGCAACCAAACTAATCAACTAAAAATAATAAACATATATTAATAAAATATGTTTAATTAAATTTAAGATTATTAGTTGATAGTCTATTAATTAGTCCGATGTAATTTTTTTAATTTAATTACATTAAAGTGGGGATATAAATTATTGAACGTCCAGCACAATCAATTTAATTTAATTTTAATCCAATTGAATAATTAATAATAGTCTGGGAAATAAATTATGGGGTTGGCAATTTGCACCCCCAAATTTGTTAAATATACCCCGCATGTAAATAAATCCCAAATAAATAATATAAACAAGAACAAGTTTACTAAATATACCCCAATTTAAGACATTTATGAACTTTAAATTAAAAAATAAATATTTTACTATCACTTCGTTAATTTGCAATTTGCAGATCAACAGCTCCAATGGCCACTTTATGTTACATTATGCTTGGACTAAATGTTACTTGCTCCATATGATTAACAGTCACAGATGCACCAATGATAAGATCATTATGAATAGAAGTTATTATATTATTTTATAATATAATAGCAGAAACAGTAATATAAGAATAGAAGCAGCAAAGTATATATCATTTTAAATGTCAAAATCACCTACTCTATCCCTTCATTTTCTCTGCACGAATTTGGGTTCAAAATTTGTAAAGAAGAAAGAAAAGTGGAGAAGCCACACTTGATTGGTTGCAGTGTAATTTCCTGCTGAAACTATTCTTGGTTGCTGTTTCTTAATTGCGTTATCGTCATTTAACATCAGTATCTCTTCTACGCCTCCTCAGAATTGGTTCATATTTTATGATGGCTGCGGTTGGGATGGTGTTGGCTGTGATGGATCTGATAGAGTCACCACTCTGTGGCAGCTGTCGAAGGGTCTCGCAAAAAGCATCATTATGATAGGAAAATGTGAAGTATCAATGAATGAGATGAAGAGTGGAAGTAATGAATTTGAAAAATTGTGGGAAGAGAAGCAGTAAAACGGCTGCTAGAAGTAACAGGAGATAGGACAAAGTGAGAGAAGTTGAAGGAGATAAGGAGATGTTGTAGACGTAGAAAATAGAATTATTTAGTTTCCATAAAAAAAGAACAGAAGGGTAAGTAAGTATATTTACTTTAAATATTCAAAATTAAAATTTATATAGGGTACATTTAGATATTTTGGGGGTGCAAATAGCCACTTCCATAAATTGTTAAATATTCGTGCAATATAATTATACTTCTTAGATAAAAATATGTGTATAAAATTAAGATTCAGCAATCTAATTAGTTCACTGCAATTTTAAAATTTAAGTATTAGAAGTGGGTGGAAACATTATTATTAAGTTGGAAATCACCCAGCAAAAAAAAATATTAATAAAATAAAAAGCAAGGTTTTTGTAGATAATTTAAAACTAAAGTGGAAAAATTTGATGAAAATTAAATGTGTGGACAAAAAAGATGTAATGAACTTGCAAGTGGGTAAAAGTTACAATTTCTAATTATTTTCAAATCAAGGAGTGAAAAAAGCCTATCAACTTCACTTTGGCTTTTGGACCTTTAAGCTTTGCCACCATGCATGTAAGTATATAGCTTTTATATTTGTTCATCAAAATTTCTTGTTAATAATTTCCCTTTCTATCATGGAATGTATCAAAGGAATGCATAAAAACACTGACGTCAGATGCACTGATTTTATCTGGTCGAGACACGTAGTCCTCCAAATCCACTTCATCACTTAGATTCATTTTAGCTGTACAAACCTGCAAGCAATGACCATTTACTTTATGTGGAACATGGAAAAGAATAAAGATGAATAAAAAACCATTCATAGGATAGAGAAAATTATCTTGCACTTGGTAGTGAATTTTTTTCATTTCAAAAAAATGATGAAAATATTTTATGGTTAAATTGTAGGTAAAAAAAGATAAAAGAAAAGGAGAATTCTATGAACAAAAGTGCAATGATTATAGTTGACGTGACACGCCTGAAAATGCTTGTCATTCGATATGAATTTTTTTTGTTGAAAACTGTAAAAGGAAAAATATATATACATAAATAGAAACACACCCTTGAACATCTAAGGTTATCTTGATATAAGATTTCTTCCTTCTTACATTCAACTTTTTTCATCTCTACTTCTTTATCAGTAGAGCACTTTTCTTTTACCACTTCTATTATATCTTACACTTTTACTTTTTAACAGGAGAATTTGTGATAGGTATGAGTATTTGGTGCTTTTGAATAACATGTTTTATTTATAAAAAAAGGGGTATTACCTGAAAAACAAAGCCTCTTCTACCGTCTGTCAGGCAAAGAAAACTCAATTTTACGATCAAGTCTTCCTGGACAAAGAAGGGCAGGATCCAATGTATCAGCTCTATTAGTTGCCATGATAACCTTAACATTAACTGTTTGATCAAATCCATCCATCTGCAAATCTGAGTATATGTCCTCATGATCTTTTAAAGGATATTTATTCAAAAATGATTCCTCTTGACGTTCTCAACATACCTGATTAAGCAATTCTATCAGAATTTACTGACCTCTCGATCTGCTTCAGTTGTAGCATAAAATCTAAGATATAACTATTGCATCTACCTCATTAATAAATACAATAGCAGGTGCATTTTCTTTTACAAGTTGAAAAACATCTTGAACCAATTGGGGCCTCCTGGAGATATCATGTACAACAATTAACAATCAGATCACATGAGGAATCAAGATAAATATTTTATGTGGCCATGTTTCATTGACACAAAGGAACTGGTGACAGAGAGGGTGACAATGAAATTTTATGCTTGAATTTAATTGCACAAAAATTCAAACTGCATTAAAAACATATATACAACAAACTGAAACCGAATACTAAGAGGTAGAAGGAACAAATACAAAAACAATACCTACCGAAGAAGCTCAACTTCACTGAAAAATGGCGACCATTGGATTAATGTCTCAACATTTTGGTTCCAGTCAGCAGCAGACGATCGAATCATCCTGTTCCAACATTTGCCGCTTCTCTCATAATCAAGCTTTCAACCATTTAAGAAAAGATAGAAGACAACATCATGCACCTAACAGTGATACTAACAATTAAAAAGCTCATAGTTGCAACATTTTTGCATAATGATGCTGGTGTATAAACAGTCCCATTAAATTTGGAGCACAATTTTGAAAAAGGAAAAGATTACATCTCAAATTTAGTCAAAGTCAATATCAATTTATCATAGCATCACAACTACCAACTCCTTAAATCATATAATCACAAACCAATGTAAACTGTAAACACCTGACATAACTAATCGTATGTCAATAACACATCAGTGACATACTTAATTAACATCAAATTTCTATTCAGGCAATATCCATAAAAAAACATGGCCACATGAAATATTTGCTCATGATCTTTTAAAGGATATTTATTCAAAAATTATTCCTCTTATCGTTTAATGTGTGTTAATTCACGAATCTTGCGCCTAGATTTATGCTATTATAGAGTGTTTGAAGGTTGAAATCGGTTATAAACTGATATATATTGGGAAAAGACATGAATCAAGTGTTGTTGGAGCTATTTGAGTGGTTTTTTGAAGGAAATCGGAGTGGAAGTGTTGAAAACTGAAAAAAGGAAGTCGAAGTAATCCGTTTGGGCGAAGCAAAAGTTCAATTCGACCTAAAGGAGATCAATTCGACCAGCCCTTCAGGTCGAATTGGCAGCATAACACGAGCAGAAGGTGGATTCGACCACGACATGGGAATTCGACCTGGGCATCAGGTCGAATCGAGGTCGAATCGATTGGTCAAATCGAGCACATGGGACTTAAAGTGTGTTGGTTCGACCTGTTGCTGAGGTCGAATTGAGACTCGGAAACTTACTATATTAGTGTTTTTACACCGTCAATGTGTGTGATCACTTAAAAACCCCATTCAAAGCCCCGGAGACATAATTATAAGTATAAAAGAAGGCTTGTGTAGCATCAAGAAGAGACTACTTGATCAAGAATACAAGGAGACATAGAGTTGAGAGGAGAGTCGATCCTCCATCCTTCGGAGGGGCTATGACAGAGTTATGCTGGAGATTCAAATAAGATTAGTTCAACTAACCATGATTGTTCTTAGATCAATCATGGGCTAAAATCGCCTTGGTAGTAGGGTTATGAAGGTTTCATGAGTTAAATTATCTTTCGTGTGTAAACTCCGTACAACACTGCTTGTGGTTTATTTTATATAAGATTGCACATTTTTAATCCATACTCACGGTCATTTTGTGCATCAATAATTATTGTGTATAGTCTGAATACATAACTTGGTTATTGGTTGAGTGCGTTCACTGCTGAGTAGGGTTTTATGTTATAATTCTAAGTGAAGGGATTACGAAGTTTTATTAGAACTATCTTATATGAATACTTATTAATTGAATCATATTCAGGTTAATAAGTAGGATAAAGAGTATAATTTCACAGTACCTATAAAGGGAGATCAAATCGAGTTAGAGTACTAAGTACACGAGAAATAATTGATTATGATAGTACCTAGAAAGGTGGGTGAATTATATCTCTTGCTCCGAGGATATTCACACTTGTCATACGCATATTTACTTGTGTCTATAGAGTAGATTTGCATGGTTTAGTGATGCTTCCATAAACCACAAGGCAGAGTCAGACATCGTCACACAAAAGTATGAATTAATAAGTGGAACTGGATGACCTGACGAACTACCTACTATTTTACTTGATCACAACCTACTATTTCTTCTTCTTGTTATTTTTACTTGCTATTTCAATTAATAGTTGTTACTTAATTTCTCTATCAAAACCATAATAATTACCAACATAGTTATAATTAACTAGAACATAATTAAATTGATATTTATCCGTTCCTTGTATAACTTGGTCACCTTCGAAACTACGATTGATATCCTTCATACTTGAGGATTAAATTGTGTGTTGAGAAAACACCTATAAGTTTCTGTGACGTTCTCAACATACCTGATTAAGCAAATTCCATCAGAATTTGCTAAACCTCTCGATCAGCTCCAATTTTAGGATCAAATCTAGCTGTAGCTATTGAATCTACCTCATTAATGAATACAATAGCAGGTGCATTTTCTTTTATAAGCCAAAAAATATCTCGAACTATTCGGGTCCCCTAGAGATATCATATACAACAATTAACAATCTCCTACGGCAGTTAGCTGACGCCTCGATTAAGAAAAAATAGTTTAATTCCTTATGAAAATAGCTATTGAACAATACCATAATCTAATCTAAGAATTTAAAGTAACATAAAAAAATAACAGAGAGAGGTGATCTTATGTTTGCGAGCAAAGTCTTCTTACTGAGAACGAAAAGTAACGAGTTATTCTTTAATGAGATTGGTGCGTAATTTCACAAAATTTTCCCCAAGTAGCCTATATTGATCCTATAAATCACTAAAAAAGTAAATCAGAACAATGGTAGATATGGATAGAAAGAGAAGGAAGAACCCTAGCAACGACGACATCTGCAGGCCTCATATTCCTGGTCTTCGCCTCAATCTAATATTCTAATATTATCCCAGATCGACGATCAATGAATTTTGACATAAATTTTACACAAATTGAGAACAAAATCACATTCATGATGGTCTCTGATTGATGTCAAAATCCCCCGATATGCGATTTCTACAAGTAGCCTTTATTGATCCTATTATACACCTAAAAAAGAAGTAAATCAGAACAATGGTAGATCTCCATAAAACAGTCCATAAACAGACATATGGATAGAAAGAGAAGGAATAACTCTAGCATCGGCGGCGTTCTACAGGCCTCCGATTCCTGGTCTTCGCCTCATTCCAATATTCCGATACTATCCCAGATCGATGATCAACGAATTTCGACACAGATTTTACACAAATAGAGAATAAAATTACATTCGAAATGGAGATCTCCAATTCATTTTAATATATATGAACGAGGAAGCATTTTGAGAGAGTGAGGAGGAATAGTCGAAGTGAAGAAAGAGGAAAATAAGGGCAAACCTAAAAGCCGAAGAAAAATAACGCCTAAATAAAAAGAAGAAAAAATAAAGAAAACTAAGAAAAAAAGGAAGGTGCATGAAAAAATGTGATGATGCCATGTCAACAAGTTAGAAAGTGAGACATCCCACGTCATCAATAGCAAACTGCTATTTAATTGTCTTTAGATTACATTCTTGAAAATGTTACGATCAATCCAATAACTTTTAATTACATAGTTGGTCTCTTATATCTCCGGGTGTACAAGATGTATAAGGTATAATATTTTATTTTAAATAATACTCCCTCCGTCCCCTTTAAACAGGGTATTTTTTTATATTTTGGTCGTCTCATCTAAAGAATCCTCTTTTTTTTTTACACGTATGAGACCCACACACACCCACTAATACAATTAAAATATGAGACCCACACTCCCACTAATACAACTACCCACTATACATTAAATAATAATACTCCTTAATTCACGTGCTAAAAAACAAAAGACCCTCTTAATGAGGGACGGATGGAGAATACATTTTAATTAATAAGGATACAACATTTTATTTTAACGGGTATATTTCACTAATTTTTTTTCAAGAAATAAGAGGTACACATCCTTATACTAAAGGGTATACCATTTATTTAATACTAAAGAGAATCACACGGTGTCCCGGGGACACACAAATTTTTGCCTTAATTACACTTTAATTTTAAATTTGTCATCTTCATCTAACACATGACATATTTTTTTTATTACTTAAAAATATAAAGGTATCAAAAAATTCATTTTATCATTAAAGACCAAAAAATGGATAAACTATCAATTCGGGGCTTAAATAAATTATTTTTTCTATCGATTAAGGGCCTAAAATATGTAAAATTATCAATTCATAACATGAATTTAGGCCCTAAATGAATAAAATAGAAGATAATATTTGACAAATTCAAGTCATGAAATTATAATCATATATATTTCAGACCCCTAATTGATAAAAAAATAATTCACACCCCAAATTTATATTTTAACCATACTGGAAAAATTCAGTTCCTACTGATATCATACTTTAATAACCTTAAGATCATATTTTAAAAAAATTGCACATAATATTCTACTAAATCACACTATATATAATTATCTTAGAATTATAATTGAATGAATGCATCATTATTCATAACATTACTTTACATTTTATTTATTACTTAAAAATACTAAAATATCTTTAAAATTAATAAAATTTGTCAAAAAATAACTTTTCTTAAACAACGTGGAACAATTAACGTGAAGGCTATTATGGGATGGAGGGAGTACTATATATAATTATCTTATAATTATAATTTAATGAATGCATCATACTTAAGTGAAGAATAATATTTTAATTATCTTGGAATCATAGTTCAGTGCAAACTAGCAAGATAATGCATGTGTTTTGAATGTGATATCGAGTTCTTATGAGATTCAAATGAAATTGTCATCTTAATACTCCATTTAATAGAGTTCAACAAATTAAATCAATCTCCATAACCTCTTTTACTGAGTCCCATCAAATTTGTATGAGATTATCATCCTTAATCATATTAAAGTGCCCTAATGTGAATTACTTATCATCTTATAGGAAGAAACCTGAATTTTAACCACATTAATTACTCTCCTATGTTCTATTATATTTTAAAACAGTTATCATTCTGACCAGGATCCAGGGGTGCAGGGGACTGGTGTTGGTGTACAGACTGAGGACCGTTACGTCTCTACTCCAGGGGGATCTGTCAAGGCTGATGTGAAGATGGATGGTAAGAAAGTCCCCCCTAAAGTGAGGGAGCCGATCGATTACTCCAAGTTTGTCAACAATCGTCATATTGATCCAAGTTGGAAGTTGAGATACATACCACCAAGAGCTGATGGGTCAGTGTTTCTTGATCCTAAACATGATAACAAAGATTGGGATCATACGTTGATTGGATACTTTTCTGGGAAGTTTCCAAGTATGAAGGCACTACATGGGATCTGTGGTTTGTGGGGAATTTTTTATGAAATTACTATGCATCAGAGTGTCTAGATCATCATTCAGTCTGAGGCTGATCTTGACCATGTGATGGACACGGCTCCCCACAACATCGAGAATTTTGAAGTACGACACACATAAGCACGATAGCCTCCATGGTTGGTCGTTCAATCATGATTGATGAGGCTTCCGACATGAAGGGTAGGAATTCTTTTGTCAGAGTGCGAGTGAATGTTGATGTATCTTAGGATCTCTCGAACTAGATTGAGCTTCTTTTTCCTGGAGATTGTTTTGCTCAATCGGTTAAGCTTTCTTCATATTGTGTTTACTGTAGAAGGTTTGGCCATCTTGCTGATATGTGTGCTACAACTAAGGAAGGGGCGAAGGAGGTGACTGCAAACTAAGGTGAGATGAGTGGAAAAGATGAGGATGGTTTTGAGGAACAAAAGAAAAAGAAAAATAAGGGTAAGAAGAAGAAGGCTGAGGGAGGGTCAAAGAAAGCGAAGGGTGGGTCGAATGTCCGGGCAAAAACTCAGGGTATCTTCAGGACGTTATCAAGTGTTCGAAGAGCTGGAGGGGCCACCTCAATGTGGTCGTGAAGGAAAGACTCCTATAAATATTGATAAGAGCATTGGACCTTATAAAAGTTGTTAGCCTTCGGTGGTGAGTTCTTCGTCAGATAAGGAGTATGAAGAGGAAGAGGAGAGTGACGATTCTCCACCTCCTCTTCATCATCAAGGTGGTGGTACTAAGAAGCGTACATCTAAAGTTGTTATACAGGAGCCTTCTGCTTCTGTGAGGAAGAATGTTCACTCCAGAGGGAAACCTCCAGACTCATCCCATAGATGAAGATCCTCGCTTGGAACGTGCGAGAACTGGTGAATGATCGCAACATGTTGTATGCAGGTTAGTACGGAGTAAGGGTGCATGTGTGGTTAGCCTTGTCTAAACTAGATTGACTATTGATAATGATATATGTTATGAGTCGTATCGTGCCTGGTTGGAATTTTTCACATAATTTTGATGATGTTGTTGGTAGTCGTATTATTGTTGCATGGGATCTCTTGCTTCTTTTGAGTCTATGGTCCTACATGAGCAGTGTATTTTTGGTATGAGTCGTTGTGTTACTACTTGTAAGGAATTCTATATCAGCACGGTGTACGTGTTAGATTGTATACTAAAAGTCTAGCTTTTGTGTGAACATTGTTTTAACAATATATTTGAAATGAGAATCATATGATCAAATGTTTTTCATGTTATAATTATTTATATGTTATTGAAAAAGTCCACTTACTTTATACTGTAAATAATATGGTGTGCGGCATCGCACGGAAGGTTGTATGATCGATTTCCTTGTAAAGTATAAACAAATGATCATAATCAAGATAGACGAGGACAATCTATCGCGATAGTTGTAGTGTGATTTGGTATTAATTTGTCTTGACTATAAAATCACATTAGTACGCTTTGTGTGTATTGGGCAGGACCGCTTAAGATCTTTCGATTTATACTGACTATATAGAAGAACTTGATCTCAATTATTATTGATGTACGTGCTCTTAATCCCTATATAATAATCTCGATACGTAAGCCAATATGTATTTCTTTGATTCATCAACGGGTGAGTTTTATATGTATTAAATCAACAAGCTCGGTGAGTTGGGAAATAGTGTTGTCTCTATAGTGTTCTGTTGATTGTAGAAAAAATTTGTGTCCTATTAAATAGGTTGATGATGTTCCCTTGAGGAGCTCATAGGGATTATCATGTAAATCTTGCAAGTGAATTTATTCCGGCATGATAACAAGGTTGAGTGGTACTACTATTGCATGAGATATTAATTAATGGGGTTGTCAGTAACTTAATTAATTAATGGACATTGTATATTTTAAACATGGGGAGACTGTCGGGCTCATAATAAGAAGGAGCCCATAGCTTAATTTGGGATTAGAGCGGCAGTGCAGTAATAATATTTTAGTGGACTATATTATTATTGTTGGACTTAAGTATATGTTTTGGGCTAAACTTGGATACTTAAGCCCAATGGAGGCCCGACTCTAATTTCTCCTTCTAGTCCCTGTTGTAGCCTATAAATATGTCATCTCAGCTGTCCCGAATTCTAGACAGACATGCCTAAATTGCGAGCAATATATGGAGAACAGCAGATTGTGAGAATCTTGAAGATCGTTGCCCACACGACGTCAAGATTGGACTTGGGAATACAATAAAAGATCACGAGATTGTTATATGAAGTTTTTCTTCTTCAACATACCCTGGTGAAAGGTAATGCGAACTTTGATACTTGCTTCCGCTGATATAGTTTGTACAGAACTCTAATGGTTCACGTTAACCAAACTATCGAACGCCAATAGTATGGTCATAATAGTGTCGTGGATCGTCGGAGGTTGTGGGAATAGCTTGTTTCGGTATGTCTAACTGTTGACTCCCCTTGGCTTCTTTTAGGGTACTTCAACAGTGTCAGACGTCCGAATGAGCGTTTGAAGGAGACTCCTAATAGTAATTGGCAGAGGGTGGATTTTGAGGAGTGTTGTGTGCCGTTGGGTCTGGATGATGCCTGTTGGAGTCACATTGATAAGGTTCTTGTCAATGGTTTATGGACGTCAGATTCTGGAGTTGTGGAGGCAAAATTCTTGGAGATGGGTACTACCTCTGATTATAGTCCTATGCTGGCGTCTGTTTTTCACTATGAGGTTGATTGGATTCGCCCGTTTAGGTACTTGAACATGTGGAGTACGAGTGAGGGTTTTCTTGATGTGCTGCTAGGAGTGTGGGACTCCGCGATTATTGGTACTCAGCAGTTTGAGGTGTGTAGAAAAATGAAGCCTCTCAAACCCGAACTGAAAACATTGGGTAAGAGAGACTTTGGTTTTATTACAGAGAGAGCGAAACATGCTCGTGATGAGGTTGCTAGACTACAGGTGGCAAGTCATAGAGACCTGAGCAATGCTAATATGTGGGATAGAGTGAAATTAGCAGCTAAACAGGCAAATTTTCTTACTAATGCTGAACACTTGTTTCTCAATCAGCTTGTACGTGGGGAGTATTTGAAGAATCAGGATAAGGCTACTGGGTTCTTTCATAGAATGGTTAAATCTCACGGGAGTAGATATCTTATTTCCTCCGTAAACACTGATTCTGGGCATACCACCTCCCGTGATCAACTTGTGGAGGAATTCCTCACTTTTTATAAAGGGTTGTTAGGTTCTTCCAATCACTGTGAGGATATTGACTCTTCTGTTTTTTAGTATGGTGCAGTGGTTACAGATGAGCAGGCCGCTGAAATGATTGCTCCAATTTCGAGTGATGAAATTAAAAATATTTTATTGGGTATGAACATTAGTAAGGCTCTTGGTCCTGATGGCTATTCACCTACATTCTTTAAAGATGTGTGGGAGGTTGTTAGAGGGGATGTGATAGCCGCAGTCCAAGAATTCTTTGATTCAGGAAGGATTCTTTGCCAGCTTAATTCCACGTTCATCACCCTGATTCCTAAGGTTGTGCATGATACTGGAGTTAAATATTTCTGTCCTATCTTGTGCTACAACGTGCTTTATTAGATCATATCTAGTCATTGTGGGGCGTATTTCAGGACTGATAGATGGTTTGGTCTCTGAGAGTCAGTTTGGCTTTGAGAAAGGGAGAAAGAGGAGGGATTGTATCATGTTGGCCCAGGAGGTGGATCATGAAGGTTTCTTTGAGGGGAAAAGGGGATTAAGGCAAGGAGATCCCCTCTAGTCTCTTTTGTTCGTGCTCTATATGGATTATTTATCCACGCTGTTTAAACAACTCTCTGTTCGAGGCAGGTATAAGTTTCATTTTAGACAGTGTGCTAGAGTGGGACTCACTCATCTCGCCTTTGCTAATGATCTGATTCTTTTTGCTTATGGTAACTGTGTTTCTGCTAAGGTAGTTGCCAAAGCGCTAAGAATATTTGCTGAGGTACCTCGGCTAGTGGTTAGTGAGGAGAAAACTAGCCTATTTATGGCTGGGGTGTCAGTTATTGAGGAGCAGAAGATAAGGGAAGTTCGACCTTTTCAAGAGGGTACCTTTCCTGTCCGTTATTTAGGTGTCCCACTCCTGCTTTTGAACCTCTCATCACTAAGTTGGAAAACTTGATTCGAGGGTGGTCTAATCATCCTTTGTCCTATACACGAAGGTTGGAGTTTATTCTTTCTGTGGTCTATGGAATTCTCAACTTCTGGGCTGCTATGGTTAAGATTCCTAAAGGGATGATTGATAGAGTGGAAAGAATGATTAGAACGTTTATGTGGGGTGATGAGAGTGAAAATAAGCTTGTTTGAATGTCCAATTTAACACCTTTTTGATGAGAATTGTGGTCATACAGTAGCACAAGTATTTTATATTCAATATATGTGAGAAAACGATGCACTTAAGGTGGAAAAGGATCAAAAGTGCCAAGTTTGAGAAATATACAACTTGTGTAGGAATGCTGAAAAATGCACGTCCAACTTGTGTACTTTTTCTGTATTTATATGGAGCTTTGAAGTAAAAGTGTGATAAATGGTTGGAAAGCCACAGAAGAGAGGATCGTTTTGGCATATTTCAAACGAGAAAGTTATTATCCAAATGGTGGCGTCGCGCAAGTTGTTCCTGTTCAGCAAGACTGTTCCACTTTGTATTACTTTTTATACATACCAATATTGAATTTTCTGTAATTTATTCAGATGGATATAATGCCAAGGAAGAGAGGATCACGTGAGCGCAAGAATTACTCAAATCGAAGGTTATATGTGGAAGTTATGTTCAAAATCGTGAAGTCGCGCAGCTGCTAGCTAGCATTTCTGAGAATTTCCGAATTTGTGTGTTTTTACATCCCTAGTGTGTGTTTACGTGTATTTTCATGTTTTCCAAGAAAAAACCCATCTAAAGTCCATAAGGAGAGCTTACAAGTGTAAAAGGGGATGTAGATCACATTATTATTCATTAGATTGGATTAGAGAGCCACATCCATCCTACACCCCACAAGGGGGGATCACCCCCCAACCATCATCCACATCCTTTCCTCCATCCATCCATCACTTTGAAGATTCGTCTGTGGAATCTAAAGGAGAACTAAGAGGAGGATTCAAGACGGAAAAGGACGAGACGACTCCTGCATCTAGAGTTTTATTTGTTTCCTAATTTATCTTGTATTTTTCAGACATATGGGTAAGATCTATCCAACCCCCATGATTGTTCTTTGCAACATCATGGGCTAGAACCGTTTTGGTAGATCTAGGGTTTTGAAAGTTTTATGAATTAATTAATCTCTCTTGTATGTCCTCCGTACTATACTACTTGTGGATTTATTTTATATATGATTGTGCTTTCTTAATCCATATTCACGGTCGTTTTATGCATCTTCAATTGGCATATAGAGTCTTAATATATATCTTGGTTGTAGATTGAGTGCATTCACTGTTGAACAGGATTCCATTTTATGATTCTATGTGAGGGGACTTCGAAGCTTTATTAGAACTATCATATATGAATGTTTATTAATTGAATTGAATTCGGGTTATTAAGAAGGATAAAGAGGGTAATTTTATAATACCAATAAAGGGAGATCATATCAGGTTAGGTTCCAGACGTGGGAAATAATTGATACTGATAGTACCTAGAAAGGGGGGCGTGAAATTATGTCTCTTGCTCCAAGGTTATTCACACGTGTTACATGTATATTTACTTATGTCTATAGAGTAGATTTGCATGGTTTAGTGATGCGTCCATAGTCTACAAGGCAGAGTCGGCCTGCACTTGAGAGGGAAGTTAAGTAGTAAAACTGGATTACCCTAGAGCTACTTATTCTCCTACTTGATCCACTTTCGTGTTCTTCTAGTGCTTAATTTATTTTATTTTTTTATTTTAATTAATTGTTTAGTAGTTGATAATTAAATTCACAATCTTTATTTTCAATTTGTCTTAATTAATTTAGTAAATAATTAAATTGATAATACGTTGTCCTTTAGGTTCGATATTTAACTTGGTCACTTGCTTAAGCTGCAACTGATATTCTTCATACTTGAGGATTAATTTTGCGTGCAAAGAAAACGCGCATCAAGTTTTTTGCGCCGTTGTCGGGGACAACAATTATTATTAGTTTGTTATTTCTAGTTGATTAAGATTTTTATTTGTGATTATTTAGTTCTATATAACCTTAAATTTTCATGTACAATGGGATTTGCAACATGAGATTGATAGGAGCAAGGGGGGAAGATGATGATTTTGAGATACATCCCGCTCTTATTAACATGGTGGAAAAGAATCCCTTTTCTGGAGGTTGTTTTGAAGATCCATATCAGCATCTCCGAAGATTCCTTGGTTATGCAAACAGTCAAAAGGGTACTGAAGCTATTGATCATGCTAGACGAATCGCCTTATTCAAGTTTTCATTGATTGATAGGGTGGAAACTTGGTATGAGACTCTTAATGTAGCCGAATGCACTACATGAGACCAACTGTAGTAGAAGTTTTTGGAGAGATACATGCCACCCTCAAGGATCTTTGGAATTAAGCAAGACATCGATCAATCTGCTCAGAACCAAGGTGAGAAGTTCTATGAGGTGTGTGACAGGTTTAAAGATATAATCAGGAGGTGCCCACAACATGGGATGTCTAAAGCTCAGTACATAAGCATATTCTATTATGGTTGTGAGTTGCGTGTTTTTATTGATGCATCATCAGGAGGAGGGCTGTTATCGAAGAGAGCACTTGAAGCAGAAAAGTTATTTGAAGATATCTCTATGAATTCACGTGACTGGCCTACAGAAAGAGTAAGAGGATCATATGTACTTGACAAGGTAGCGCAGGTTGAACATAAAGTGGTGAAGCCAAATAGGGATGATGAGATCGTCTCTAGTCTAGCTAACATCAACAAGCTACTTGAGTCCCAGCAGAAGCAGATTACAGAGTTGACACTAAGGGGACCTAGTATGAAGCATTAAGAAATGAAGGGTGCTGAAGTTAGCTTCAATCGATACATTGCTGATAATGATGCAAGAGTTGATCGTCTTGAGGCTACTATGAATGCTAATCATGTAGATTTATCTAAGCAGTTGAAAGACCTTAGTTTGATGATGGGACATATGGCCGCGAATATGAATCAATTGACACAACCATTGGAGAATAATGCCATCACATTGAGATCCAGGACGCAGTACGATGGTCCGATAAAGTCAGTGAGCAAAAAAGATAAAAATAGGAGCACTGTTTGACCAACACCACCTCGTTCGACCAAACCTAATGGTCGAATTAAGGTGGAACAACTTTTGGTAAAATAGAATCCTGATTCTCTTTTTATGCCCAGCCGTTCGATCAAGAAACCCTTGTTCGACCAGACCACTTTGGTCGAACAGAGGTCGAACAAGCACCTATGGAGGAGAAGGATCGCATTCAGTTTATAGGGTCTTTATTCGACCAGACTATTTTGGTCAAACGATGGTCGAACATGCGCTGAATGAGCAGAACCAGTTTACAGAGCCTTTGTTCGACCACACCAGTGTTGTTCGACCAAACCACTCTATTCGAACAGTGGTCGAACAGCTTCACAAACCTCCCATTTCGATACCGAATGCTACACATGTTGTTTAGAATACTCCAAAGCCCTCCCAAGAGAAGAGTAATAAGCTTATAGTTGAGAAGAAGTGGGAAAGAGCACATAGGTTGAGAGCCGAGAAGCTTAGACTGCAGATGGATAATGAAGATGGGATTTTATCTCTTGATCAAGCAATGAAGATGCCCATGGAGACTCAATCGTATAAGAGCATAGATGTGATTTCTAACTTGTTTAATCTTGATTTTTCTAAGACAGATGATTATGAATTTAAGTGGAAGATTGACAAGGAAGTGTCTAGACAGCCATGAGAGGAAGGAAATTCCAAGGATCATATACTTGTGACTAAGAAAGGTGAGGTGTTGAGTGTAGACAAGAAGAGGGAAATAAAGTATTTGAAGGAGAGGATGCAAGAAAACCGTCCTTTGATCAAGTAGTCCAAAAGATTACATCCATCGCGACTCTCCGACGTTAAACATGAGCGCCTGTTGGGGGTTTGCCCTTCCATTTTATTGCTTTATTTCTTTTGTGTGAGTAAGGAATTATTATATTTGAAGTGCTCACTCTTCAGCAATTACATCTCTTTTCAATCTTAATTTCGACTTAAGTTTTTACTATGTTTGGGGGGTGTGATGTATTTATCTCATCTTACGAGCACTAAGGGTATAATTTTTCCTATCGTTGGTTATTTATTTGTTAGGGGGTTAATTTTTTGCGGCATATTAATTTTTTAACCGGTGTTGGTATGTTGATTTTTTGCAACTTACCTAATATTTAGTGTGTTGTTTTTGTGTGTTCCTTAATATTCAGTAGTCGAGTTTTTATTTTTTTGTCTTTTTGATTTTTCTGGTATCTCATATTTTATTATTGATGAATCTTGTGAGTATGAGGTGTGATTGATGATGATAGAAAAAGGTAAAAGAGTGGCAAGATGAGTTCTATACTGAGGTTTTGACCAGACCGAGTTGAACAACTCGAGGAGCTCGTATATACGTTGAAGAAAAATCAGGTGCCCACGTTTCCTTATTCTACTTTTATATGTGCTTTTAATTCATAAGAGTGGAAGGATTGAGTTTATATTTTTGGTGATCCATGTGAGCTTATATTTTTGAATAGTGCCTAAAATTCATATGCTTTTGAAATTGATGAAGGAAGTATACTTGAATTATATTGTGGTATGAAGTTCTATGTGTACTTGTGAGATATTGCATACCATGAAAAGTGCTCTATTATTTTTTAAAAATCCTGTGAGATTTTGAGCCTTATTCATGTTACATAATCACATGATATTTTATTTTCTGGTGAGTATCGTTCTTGTGCGTGTATTCTAAAACTAGCCTCGAGTCTCCTTGAATATTCAAGATTAGTCTAGCGGATTATGGAAAAGATATTAGGCCATCTTCGAATAGCCCATCTTTTCCCATATACTTTACCTGAATTCATTAAATCCCTTGTCAGCCCATTTGAGCTTTTTTAAATCCATTCTTTTGATAGCCAATAAAGCTTTATTATAGAGAGCGGTGATTTGAGGGATGATAAGGATGATGAAGGAATAATCTTAAGGATCAAAAGGAAAATTCTTGGAGTAGTGCTTAAATCTAGTACTCCATGGAAATATACACCCTAGGGTAGTGCTTAAATCTAGTACCCTATGGAGCATACGAGAGGTAGTGCCCGAAACTAGTACCTCAAAAGAAAGAAAAAAATGGTGAAGAAAAGGAGAATGATGGAGTTGAAGAGCTAGAAAAGTTGAAAAAATATGTTGTGCTTGAAGGAGAAAGATGGGAGAGTTTGATGAGAATGTTGTGCTTGATTGAAGTGATGAGGAAGAGTGAAAGATCGATAGAGACTGCAGCTTGATTGATCCGAGTTTTGAGTTACTTATCCATAAATTTCTTACCTTTTCCAAAGAGCCACATTACAACCAAATAAAAGACCTTTTTTATCCATGATTTGCTAGCTACAAGTAAAAGGAGAGTTGAGACAATAGGCAAACTTATGGTTACGCAGACACTTGAATTGAATTTGAGCGTAAACACCATAACCCATATGTGTACATCTTTTACACTTGAGTGAGAGTGATATATATGTCCCGTGAGAAAATGTGAATCGAGCATTTGAATTGGTGGTGATTGTCTTATCTTGTATGCTATGAATTAAGTATTACATGTAATGAAAGTTGCATGAACTAAGTTAAGGACAATTGTATTTTGAAGGGGTATTGGTCATAGTCCTTGTTTCCCACTAATTTTCTTACTCTCTTTCTTTCTCTTTATTTTTATTTTGTTGTCTCGGGACGAGCAACGTGTAAGTTTGGTGGATTGATGAGAGTGAAAATAAGCGTGTTTGAGTGTCCAATTTAATACATTTTTGATGAGAATTGTTGTCATATATTAGAACAAGTATCTTATATTCAATATATGTGAGAAAAAGGTGCACTTGAGGTGTTTTGTTGTGTTTTAGGTGGAAAAAGGATCAAAAGTCCCAAGTTGGAGAAAAGGTGCAACTTGTGTAGGAATGCTGAAAAATACACGTCCAATTTGTGTAATTTTTCTGTATTTGTATGGAGCTCAGAATTAGAAGTGTGATATATATTTAAAAAGTCACAGAAGAGAGGATCGTATTGGCATAAGAAACACCTTAGTAGGAATTCAAACGAGAAAGTTATAATAAAATGGTGATGTCGCGTAAGTTGTTCCTATTTAACACGACTATTCCATTTTGTATGACTTTTTATACATTCAAATGTTGAAATTTCTGTAATTTCTTAAGATGGATATAAAGCCAAGGAAGATAAGATCACGTGAGCGCAAGAATTACTCAAATCGAAGGTCATATATAGAAGTTATGCTCAAAATTGAGAAGTCGCGCAGCTGCAAGCGAGCATTTCCGAGAATTACCGAATTTGTGCATGTTTTTACACCCCTAGTGTGTGTTTGAGTGTATTTTTGTGTTTTCCAAGAAAAAACTCATCCAAGGTCCATAAGGAGAGCCTACAAGTATAAAAAGGGATGTAGATCATATTATTATTCATTAGATTGGATTAGAGAACCACATCCATCCTACACCCCACAAGGGGGATAAGCCCCCAACCATCATCCACATTCTTTCCTCCATCCATCCATCACTTTGAAGATTCATATGTGGAATAAAGAGGAGAACCAAGAGGAGGATTCAAGTCGGAGAAGGACGAGACGACTCCCGCATCTAGAGTTTTATTTGTTTCCTAATTTATCTTGTATTTTTCAGACATATGTGTAAGATCTATCCAACCCCCATGATTGTTCTTCGCAATATCATGGGTTAGAATCGTTTTGGTAGATCTAGGATTTTGAAAGTTTTATGAATTAATTAAACTCTCTTGTGTGTCCTCCGTACAACACTACTAGTGGATTTATTTTATATATGATTGTGCTTTCTTAATCCATATTCACAGTCATTTTGTGCATCTTCAATTGGTATATAGAGTCTGAATATATATCTGTAGATTGAGTGCGTTCACTGCTGAACAGAATTTCATGTTATGATTCTTAGTGAGGGGACTCCGAAGTTTAATTAGAACTATCATATATGAATGTTTATTAATTGAATTGAATTCGGGTTAGTAAGCAGGATAAAGAGGGTAATTTTATAGTACCTATAAAGGGAGATCATATCGGGTTAGGTTCCAGATGTGGAAAATAATTGATACTGATAGTACCTAGAAAGGGAGGTGAAATTATGTCTCTTGCTCCAAGGTTATTCACACGTGTTACACGCATATTTACTTTTGTCTATAGAGTAGATTTGTCTGGTTTAGTGATGTGTTCATAGTCCACAAGGTAGAGTCGGCCTGCACTTGAGAGGGAAGTTAAGTAGTAAAACTGAATTACCCTAGAACTACCTATTCTCCTACTTTATCCTCTTTCGTATTCTTCTAGTGCTTAATTATTTTATTTGTTTTTTAATTAATTGTTTAGTAGTTGTTAATTAAATTCACAACCTTTATTGTCAATTCGTCTTAATTAATTTAGTAAATAATTGCATTAATAATACGCCGTCCTTTGAGTTCGATATTTAACTTGGTCGCTTGCTTAAGCTGCAACTGATGTCCTTCATACTTGGGGATTAATTTTTTATGCAAAGAAAGCGCGCATCATGGGGCTTAGCCCAAGGTGTAGTTCGGTGGAGTGAAATAATTTTACCTAAGGAACAAGGTGCACTTGGGTTGAAAAGTATTGAACTTTTAAATGACGTGGCATTAGTGGGTGTATTATGGGATGTTCACTCTGAAAAGAGATCTTTGTGGGTTAAGTGGATTAACTCAATTTATCTTGAGGGGACTTCTTGCTGGGATATAGAGGCGGTCTATTCCGCTTCTACAATGTGGAAAGATATTTTGAGAGCAAGAGATAGGATTCTTGCTCGCTTGGAAGGTGACTTGATTGATACTTTATCTTCATGCTCAGAGATGGGATGTTTAGTTACTAGAAAACTCTACATGAGTGTTGCTGATGTCGGCCAAGTCAGTTATGTTTACAAAAAACTGTGGTGTTCATGGGTTCTGAGGAAACATACTTTCCATATGTGGCTGGCCGTGAGGAATCGTCTGTACACTATAGATAGATGGAGGAGAGTTGTAGGGCCATTGGAGTGTGTATTGTGTGTGGGCAGATTGGAGTTGAGGGACCATCTATTCTTTCGATGTCCGTTTGCGAAGGAGGTTTTGGACCGTGTGAGGAGGGATGTAGGGTGGAACAGAATGGTGTCGTCGGTTTTATCAGGGATAAAATGGATACACAAGAATCGTAGGGTCCATGTTCGTGAGAAGGCAAGACGTGTGTTAGCGCTCTATGGATGCATGTACTACATTTGAGGAGCACGACGCAAAGTTCTATTGGAGGGAGACCATCCAACAGGGATGAAGTAGTTAATACTATTCTTATGCATGTTGCTAGGTTTCTTCATTTTCTAGCTATGTAGTAGATTTCATTTTGTTCGTTTCGTGTGAGTTGTGAAGTGGATGAGGGCTTTGGCCCTTTTTGAAGAATTCGAATAAATTAACATTTATTCAAAAAAAATTAAAACAATTATCATATTATAATTACAGTGAAGTACTGGCGGAAGTGTAATTAAATAAAATGGAAATCAAGACTATTTTAGTTTTGGTAAAGACTTGTGTAAGACCGTCTCACGTAAGGGATTACGTGAGACGGTCGAAAAGTGATAACTTTCATAACGAAAAGCGATACTAAACTAATGAAAAGTGAAAATGAAATTTTATGAACAATTTATGGTGTAAATAAAAAGTGATAATATTATATAGCGAAGTGATAACATTTTATAGTGAAAGTGATAACTATTTTAAAAAGTATAAAATGGTCTCACGTAAAACGATCTCATGTAAGACCAACCCTTTAGTTTTTTAATTCTTATTAATTCACTGCCGCAACTGTCGATCAAACTATCATATAGGATAGAGAGTTAATCTGAATCAAGGTGTATTGCTAAATATTACCTACTTTTTTTTTATTAAGGGTTGGTTTCTTGGATCGTGTACAAAGTATATAGGATATAACATTTTGTTTTAAAGGGTATACACTTTAATTAATAAAGGTATAAAATTTTCATTAAAATGGTCGGCTGAAATATAAATAGTATAAATGTTTCATAAAAAAATAAGATTTTTTCTCAAAATATGAAGGGGTATGTCTTGCGTGAGATCGTCTCACGTGAGACCATTTTTTACTTTTTTAAATAGTTATCAATTTCTCTATAAATCGTTATCACTTTCGCTACAAAATATTATCACTTTTTATTTATACTATAAATTGTTCATGAAAGAGCATTATCATTTTTCATTAATTTATTATCACTTTCCTTCATAAGAGTTATCACTTTCTGGACGTCTCACGTAAGTCCTTACATGAGACGGTCTCACACAAGTCTTTCTCAATATGAAAGGTGTAAGTTCTTATATATACTAACCTAGTATGAAACCCACGTACTATGTGGGATCATGAGTTATTATTTTTTATAATAAAAATACTATTAAAAATATTTAATTATTATAAATTTATTCATAAAAATATTGTTTTCATTTTACACTTTGAATAAATATTATAATTCATAAATTTTTATACTCCTTTGGGTTGAATGAATTCCTTTTGCTTTTTATATGTGGATTAAAAAATATATTATTATTATTATTTAATTTATAGTGGGTGGTTGTATTAGTAAATGTGTGAATCCCATATTTTAATTGTATTAGTAAATATGTATGAATCTGTCAGGACTTTTAATAGACTCTTTAAATGTACTGAGGCAGTATATAATTAAAATATTATATAATGTATATGTACAAATTCGATTAACTCAAATCAAATTCTATTTATTTTCAATGAACTAATGTAGATTAATTATTCAACTTTTTTTACTTTTTTTTCTATTCTTAAACTTCCATTATATTGCACTTAATACAATATTGTATTTTTGTTGTATGATTGTTAGATTGAGATGACAAAATAAAATTAAAATTAAAATCTGAAAATGACAAATCAGCAGATGTTTTTTTTGGAGTTGACACCTGGCATAAGTAAAGATTAATTTAAAATGAAAGTGCATTTCAATTTTATTGAATTGATTAGATGTATATGTATTGTGTTTCTCGCGGATGATGCACAATAAATTAATGAAGAAATTAGAAAGAGCTAAAATTGAGTATTAAAGTTTTCTAAATCTTAAACTTCTTGAATTAAAATTAAAATTAATAAAATTTATACGCTTTCATTCATGCATTTGAATATATGCATTTAGTACGAAATCCAATAATTAAATTGAGTTGATATATTGTGAAATTGGATACAATATCTTTATGTATAAGTTTTTATTTAACAGTGTATATAATTTTTTTACATTCCGTATTTTACATTCACATTTCCTATTGGCTGATTCCAACTTTTTAGTATAATTTTGTTTTCGTAAAAAAAATAAATAACATTATTCATTAGTATACACTTTCACACAATATAATATAGAGATTCACTTAAAATATAGTTAGTTATATTTTTTAAAAGATTAATTAGCTGATTTAATTATTCATTTACGATCAATACAAATTCACCACTTTATTAGGATTCACGAATTCAAACTTCTGTATTCCCATTTCAGAACTCAAATACTAATGAATGAAAATATGCTATATATTAATAAATAATAATTTATACACTTTGTTAGAGATTTTTTACAAATTTTCATTTAATTTTAATTAAAAACTAAACATAAAAAATTATACATTTTTTAAATTATTATTTAATAAAGTTACATGATAAAAAGTATAATAAATAAAGAGTATTTAGAAAAGAATAAATAAATGAAACTTGTCTTCTTCAGAAACCAAGGACTTCGCGGAGGTTCCTTGTCTCACTTTTGCAATGGTTTGTTGTAGAAAAGGGAATTAGACCATTGACTAATTACTTCCTGATGAGTGTGTAAATTCACGTGTTTTAAGCCTTGATTCATGTGATAATGATGTATGATTTGATCGTAAGTGAAGATAAGTCGAGATATATAGTGGAAAGTCATGAATCAGGTGTGTTTAAAGTCCGTTTGAGTAGATTTTCGAAGGAAAACGGGATAGAAGTGATCGGAACTGGAGAAAGGGAGTTGTAGGCACCCGGTTCGACCATAAAGGGAGTGGTTCGACTAGCACCCCTGGTCGAACCAGGTGCAGGAAGGTGGCAGAAGTGTGGTTCGACCACAACACTGTAGTTCGACCAAACATGGTGGTCGAACCAGAAGCCTAAAGAGATGCAGTTGGTGATTCGACCACGATGCATATGGTTCGACCAGCCGTTCGGGTCGAACCATAAAACTGCCAACGAATTACAGGCCGGTTCTACCAGAATTTGGTTGATTCGACCAGGGGCCTTGGTCGAACCGATGTGCTGGAAACATCCGAATCTGTATTTGCTCAAAAAGCTCATCCTAGATTCATAAAGAGAGCTCACAAATATAAAAGGAAGACCCTACGCAGTGGAAAGAAACCGTTCACCACCACCTTCATTCTACACAACATTCAAAACCCTAACATCATCCATGGAGCTGTGGAGAGAGATTCGTCCATCAAATCAAGTGAGAACCAAGTGAAGATTCAAGATAGAGAGAGGCGCGACGGCGCCCACATCTAGGGTTTACTAGCATCTTAATTTATCTTATAATTTTCAAGACTATGGGTAAGACCTATCCAACCACTATGATTGTTCTTCGATCAATCATGGGCTAGAACCGCTTCGGTAGTTCTAGGGTTTATGAAGGTTTTATGAGTTAATCGAACTTTCGTGTGTATACTTCGTACAATACTACTTGTGATTTATTTTATATAAGAATATGTGTTTTTAATTCATACTCAGTTGTTTTGTGCATCATTAACTATTATGTAGAGTCTGGATACATATCTTAGTTATTGGTTGAGTGCGTTCGCTACTGAGTATGATTCTATGTTATGATTATAAGTGAGGGGACTCCGAAGTCTCATTAGAATTATTTTATATAAATACTTGTTATTTGAATATGATTCGGGTTAATAAGTAGGACAAAGAGAATAACTTCATAGTACCTATAAAGGGAGATCATATCGGGTTATAGTACTAAGTGCACGAGAAATAATTGAAACTGATAGTTGATGAATGATATTTTCACCTAAATTTTAGTGTCATTTTATATGTATTTTCATGTTATTTTATCCGTATTTGTGTTCTATTTGGTTGTGTTTTGTATTTTTATGGAGATAATGTGAATGAGCTTAAACGTATGATTTTCAGATAAAAATGGATTCTAGACACGACAAGAAAAACATATGAAAAAGTAAATCTCAGTGCGGAGTTGAAACGAGGGAGAACGGTCCAAAACGGAAGAAGGAAAAAATAGGACTGCAAGGACACAGGCCGTGTATCGAACAAGGCCCTGTAAGAAGTGGCCGTGCTACGTCGCCAGAAGCTCCTACATGGCTACCCCTGTGGCCGTGTGCAGAACACGGGCCGTGTGCAGGAACACGGGTCGTGTACCAAACACGGCCATGTAAGCGAAAGCCGTGTACTGACACCCGAAACCCCTATATGGCTACTCCTGTGGCCGTGTACCGCACACGAGCCGTGTAGGTGCTAGACTCAGAAAAATTCCAGAAACTTCTAGAAGCTTCCCAAGGGGTATAAATACCCATTTATTCAATATTTGAGAGAGGATCCGAAATTGAGATACTGTTCACACACATCACACACTATTTTCTCCATTTTACACAACAATCTTCACCCATTCACCATCCATTGGATCTACCTTCATCCCACCATCAAAACTTCATCCAATTGAGGAAAAAAAGTAAGGAAGAGAGGAAGATTGCAATGGGAAGAAGAAGATCACTATTGGAGGCATCCAAGGGAGTTTTCATCCAACTTTTGTATTGAATCCTATTGTTTATCATGTTTTGTAAGGATCATAATGTCTATGTTAATGTTCTTATGAATATGGTAGCCTAATCTCCCTTGTGAGATTAACAACATGAGAGTTGTTGGATAATTTTGGGGATTTGTGTATTTTAATTAATATTTTGATTGGGTAAATAGATTTTCTATCATTGATGTTTGAGATCTTGAGGTTTATGATAGTTTGTGTATTTAATTATTCTAAATATGTTATTAGATTAAGAAATCAATTATATGCTTTTAGGATAATTGAGTGAATCATTTCATCAAACACTTCATGTGCATTATAAATTGTAAAGAGATTGAGAAATCCTTTAGAATTTAGAACCTTTTGATAGAACATGTGATTAGTTTGATCAAGAAGTTGATTAATTGTGTGAATGAACTCTCATTTCAAGCTTAGTACCTAGTTGTAATTGTTTGAGTGAGAACCAATCCGTTGAGCTATTCGATTTTCATATCATATTCATCTCGAGAGGGAGTTTAGATGAATTTAATGTTGGCCCTTAATTCTATATCCATGATACATATGAATTTTATACCTAATTCCTAGAATTACCACTTCTTGATTATTGTTAATATCACTTTTACTTAACTTGGAAATCGACCCTTCATCTATCTATCTTGTTTGTTGATCATTGCTTGCTTGCTTGTTTTGATTGATTTTATTTACTTGTTTTAACAACTTCCTTTGATGATTCGTCTCTATAAAATTACAAGAAATATGAGATCGCTTAAGCTCTAGCGTCTTCCTCCCTGTGGTTTGATAAATTTTTGAATTGGTCAACCCGACTACAAGTTATGGCAAATCAAATGGCGCCGTTGCCGGGGAGGCAACGGTTGCTAGTAGCTTGAAGAAGGATCGTTTCGAGTGATCTTAATAGAGATATTTTTTTATTTTATTTGTTTACTTGTATTTGCTTTTGAAAACCTTGTTCTAACTTCTTTTGCTTTGAAAGTGTATGCAGACAAGATCCAAAGGGAAACAAATAGAACCTATTGATTGGGAGATTGAGCATACGTTGAGAAGGAGAAGAAAAGAGAACAAATCCACAAATAGTGAGTTAATGGAGAATTTCCATGAAGATAATCGTGTGGAGATAGAGCATGATGTGGAAGGAGGACAAAATGTGAACGTGCAAGACAATGCACCTCAAGTCAATGCTAATCCTCCTCAACAAGCTCAACAAAATTTTGGAGATAGAAACAATCAAACTTTGCTTCAACAAATGGTGCAACAAGTTCTAAGGCAACAAGGCTTTCCACAAGCTTATGCTCATCCACAACAAGCTTATGTACCACCACCACCTCCAGTGCAACATGGAGTTCACAATGATCAAAGGGTGATTCGGGATTTTTTTATGCCAAGGGCAATGCCACAAATGATGTGGCCACCAATCAATGCCAATAACTTTGAATTTAAAGCGGGCTTGATTTCTATGGTGAGAGAACAATAATTTAGTGGAACCCTGAATGAGGATCTTAATGCTCATCTAGCTCAATAATTTAGTACAACTTAATTGTGACACTTAAAATGTGTCGCTAAAAACAAAAAGTGACATTTTAATTTTACGAATTATTTTAGATATTAAGAATACCCACACATGATCACAGATATTAAAATTATGTGCCTTATAATACATTATTTAGCTACACATAAAATTTATGTGTGGCTAAAAAGAATCTCATGTGACAATATAATACTCTATTTGACGAAAAATAATTAATTAATAGGAAACACAAAAATAACAAATATATTTCTTGAAAAATATTATTAAATTATAATTATATTTAGATAAAATAGCTTAGTTTGGAAACATATCCTATCTATACATATATAATTATAAAAATATTAAGTGAAATATTTATGTAGTCAAATGGCTAAAGCTTCCTTTCACGCATGCACAGATACGAGTTCGTATCTTACAAGGAACAAAAATAGATAAGATAAGATAAGACAAATAAAATATAAAATAACAAGATGATACACTCGCTCATGATATAAATTTCTTTATATATATTCTCACAAATATTTTCCCGTGGATAAAAGATAAAGATTTACTTACACAATTTATATGTGTAACTAAAAATATTTATCAACACAATTATAGTGACACATGTTTACACTTATTTTATGTGTGGGTAAAACGCAATGCCCACACAAAAATGGATTTTACCCACACATATGATGAGTGGGTAAAACCCAAATTTCTTGTAGTGATTAGGATGAGATTGTTTCCGTTCTCGTTGAGGGAAAGAGCTCGATCATGGTTATCTACCATTACTCCGGGTATGTGCAACATCTGGGATGAGCTAGCACAAATATTTTTGAACAAATATTTTCCGCCTTCTAAGACTCTTCAAATGAAGAGCTTGATCACTCAATTCAAGAAAATGCCTCAAGAGAGCACTTATGAAGCGTGGGAAAGGTTTAAGGATATGCTACGCAAGTGTCCACAACATGGCTTCCCGGAGAATCAACAAGTTGGATTTTTCTATTAAGGATTAGTGAATGGTTAAAGAGTACTTGTTGATGCTTCGGCGAGTGGATCCGTACTTGGTATAACTCCGGAAAGGGCCATAAAAATATTTGAAAAGATTGCTATGAATGTTTATCAATGGCGATCGGAGAGGGTAAGTGGATGCTATGGTTTTGAGAATTTTGATAAAGGGCAACAGTTTAGTGTGAAAAGTTTGAGTGTTGAGCCAAGTATGCCACAAATGCCAAGTGTTGAAGCGATAGCGATGAAAATATTGAGGCAAATGAGTGTGAACCAAGGTGTGAATCAAAGAGCTAACATGGTTGAAGGGCTACAAAGTGAACAAGGTATGCTTCCTCCGAATGTTGTGAATGGAGAACAATGGGCCATGTCGAAGCCAAAAATAGAAGATGTGCTCTACATGAAAGGAAGGGGTTATCAAGGGAATTATAAAATAATTTCCAAGGTAATTTTCCAGCGAGGCAAGGAGGCTTTAATGGTCAAAGTAGTGAATGCTCACACCCACAACAAAAATAAAGGCAAACTTTTCCTACTCTAAACCGAGCAATACGGTTGCTTATCCTCTGGGATATCAACCGGGGGCCAGGGCACCAAACAGTGAAGGGAAGGCATCTATCGATGAGCTACTTGAACAATTGATCGCATCAAACAATGCTCGAGATGAAGCTTTGAAAAAGGCGGAAGAAGCAAATGAAAGGAGGCTCAAAGCTTTGGAGTATAATGTGGGACAAATTACAAATTCTTTGAGTGCTCAACAAAAAGAAAAGATTGCAGCTGCATCCGAGGTTAATCCAAAGGCTCAATGTTAGTTGGTTGATATGTAAGAGGAACGAAAGGTTGAAGAAGGGTTGGTGGAAAGCAAGGTTGTTGAAGAGATGGAAGAAGTAAGTAAGAAAGAAGAGAAGGGGCCTAAATGGATACCTAAGTGGAAGAGGGTGCAAGAGGAAAAGAAAGTGGAGGAGAAGGTGAAAGAAGAGGAGTACAAATATGATTATTGGGGTATTCCGATCACTCCATTCTCTATTCCCTATCCACAAATGTTTGTAAAAGAGGAGAAGAAAAAGGAGTTTGAGGAGCATGTCAAATGTCTCAAGAAAAAGTATGAGGAGAAAAGGAAAGAAGAGCAACAAAAAACAAGTGGATCAATGCAAAAAAGGGGGACCTACAAAAGTTGTTGATCCGGGGAAGTTCATAATATCTTGTGATTTGAGGGGAAGGGTGTTGGATTGTATACTAAAAGTCTAGCTTTTTGTATGAACAATGTTATAACAATTAATTTGAAATGAGAATCATATGATCAAATGATTGCGTCTTATAATTTATTTATATGCACGATGCAATAGTCCACTTACTTTACACTGTATATAATATGTTGTGCGACAACACGCGGAAGATCATATTATTATAAAGTATAAACAGATACTCACAACCGAGATAGACGGGGACTCTCTATCGGTATGGTTGTAGTGTGGTTTGGTATTAGCTTGTCTTGGCTATAGAATCACATTAGTGCACTTGTGTGTATTGAGCAGGACCGCTTGAGATCGTTCGACTTATACTGACTTATAGGAGAACTTGATCTCTGTTATTATGAAAGTTCGTGCTCTTAACCCCTATACAATAACCTCGACACGTAGGGCAGTATGTATTTCTTTGATTCATCAATGGGTGAGATTTACATGTAATTAAATCAACAAACTCGATGAGTTGGGAAGTAGTGCTGTCTCTATGGTGTGCTGTTGATTGTAGAAGGAATCTGTGTCCGTCATAGGTTGATGATGTCCCCTTGAGGAGCTCATAAGGATTATCATGTAAATCCTGCAGGTGGAATTAATTCCGGCATGATAATGAGGTTGAGTGGTACTACTCTTGGATGAGATATTAATTAATTGAGTTGTCAGTAACTTAAATTAATTAATGGACATTGTATATCTTAAACATGGGGAGACTAACGGGGTCATAATAAGAAGGAACCCAAAACGTAATTTTGGGATTGGAAAGACAGTGCAGTAATAATATTTTAGTGGAATATATTATTATTATTGGACTTAAGTATAAGCTTTGGGCTAAACTTGGATACTTAAGCCCAATGGAGGCCCAACCCAATTTCTCATCCTGGTCCCTGCTGTAGCCCATGTATATAAGTCACCTCAACTTATCTGGAACCCTAATATAATTGATCATTCAGGTGTGATGAGGGTTGAGAGCAGATTGAGGAGGTCTCGTAGATCGTCGCCCACACGACGTCGAGATCGGACTTGGGAAATACGGCAGAAGATTAGAAGGTAGTTTGCTGCTGCTGTCCGCCACCTTGCAAATTTATATAAAATCGCACATTGATCAGAATTCGATGTTCAATATACTGACCGAAAGCCGTTGAAGAGAGGATCGTCTGAGCACAAAGATTATTCAATTCCGACATCAGACGAGGAAGTTATGACCATTCTCGTGGGACTGCACAGTCTGCCAGCGTGAATCAACTTTCTTCAACATACCCTGGTGAACGGTAATACGTTTCATGTTTTATTGCTTCCGCTGATATTAGAAACGTATGGAACCCTAACGGGTCATGTTAACCAAACGATCCAAGCGCCAACAATTGGTATCAGAGCTTCGGTTTCGTGGTGAAGCGTGACACGTTAGGCTAGGGTTTATGTGATTAATTTTTCGAAATTAGGATCGCATGTTTAGGGTTTTGGTTTTACTGCGCAAACCATGTATATCCCTATGTGTAATATACCCTATATCATATCTGTTCGTCGATGGTTGTGTGTGAGAGGATTCGACGAAAATTGTTCGTCAATTTCACATGGAAGGAAGAAATTGAGAGAAAATCCAGCGCAGTGATATTGCAGAGGCAATAACCGGAGTTTCAACCGTCGGATCAGGCTGTAATTTGGTCAGCACGTTCGGACTTTGTGGATGTACATTCTGAACGGTGAAGATCGTATTTGAATCTTTTTGTTGTCGGGAATACGTCGAAAACAGAAGCAGTTTTTTGGGCGATTCTGTTCTGCGCAGTCGAGGGAAAAGAGCCGTTTCTCACAAATTAACCGTTGGATCGACCTGTAATTTGGTCAGCACGTTCGGAATTTGTGGATGTACATTCTGAACGGTGAAGATCGTATTTGAACTTTTTGTTGTCGGGAATACGCCGAAAACAGAAGCAGGTTTTTGGGCGATTCTGTTCTGCGCAGTCGAGGGAAAAGAGTCGTTTCTCATAAACTAACCGTTGGATCGACTTGTAATTTGGACAGAATGTTCAGAACTCACAGTAGTACATTCTGGACGGTGGAGATTGGATTCCCTACTTCCTACAGTTTCGAACCCTGAACGACAGTAGGTGTAGTTTGATGTTGCGCGTTGGGCTGAACTTGGTACCGTGCAAGTAGGCACTTGGACGAGCGACAGTTCGAGCAGATCTGCATCAGGTTCGATTGATGCTATACCAGGTTCGAGTGGATTTGCATCAGGTTCGATCGACTCTGCACTAGGTTCGAGCGGGTTTGCATCAAGTTCGACTGGTCTGCATCAGATTCCGCGTAAGTCTTCACAATATGATCGGACAGGGTGCCGGAATGGTGGAGCAGGCTGCGGGGAGGTCGATCCCCGTCGCAGTTGTCCGCATTCGTAATTGGTGGCGAACAATCGAATTCGCTGTTATATAACTGTTATAATTGATTTATTAATTGATTATTGTTATATATGTATGCATGATTATATATGATTTATTGCCTTAAATAGAAGCATTCTAGATTGCGTATTATATTTGGTATATTATATGCATGTATGTTGGAGTGTTGATCAAGTCAACTTATTTTTAGCAATTTATTTCCTTATATATAACTTCTATAATTGTTTTATTGGTCAATTATTGTTATATATTTGGAAGTATTTATTCTGAATATTATATGCATGTAAAACCCTTGGTTTTAAATGACTAAGTGGGAGAGGGAATTGGTAATTAATTCCCGCGGCCTCTATTATTGGTTTGTTAGTAATGTGAATAAACTTGCGCGTCGGCATTAGAGCCTTCCTCCCAATCGGATGAGTTTATTCATAGATTGCTGGAACAGACTTCATTAAAATTATGTTTGTAATGTGATGTACATGAACTTGCGTGTTGGAATAGACCTTCCTCCCTATCAGATGAGTTCATGTGCGGATCACTGTACAGACTTATGACTGTAGGAAGTTATCCGAGCGCGTGTGTACTTCTCCATCTGTAAGGCACATAAGCTCGCGCAATGGACTTAGGGTCAAATAATGATGTACACTTAGGTGTAAATAATAAGTATCCTCCCCATCGGAGTAACTGCTTTTATTTGCATGGCTAAAGAGGAACCGACTATTAATTATTTTGTCATAAAGTTAGGTTGACAAATGAAATTAATGGGTAAAACCTTCTCTTGTAAATGTTCGGGTTTGTAAACGTCCACACTATCGTGGCTTGCAAACTCACGGTGCTTGAGATGTCGGTGAATTTATATTTTATATTGTTTTGAGGGAATCAATATAAATGGATAAATTCGAAGATTTGATCAGTGTATTTTTTATGATTCTCTGAATTTCAAATAGTTTTATTTCACTTATGGTTGACTAAGAGAAATTATATTTACTGGTCCAAAATTAAATGATTAGAAAAGAATCTTGAATTCTAATTTTACTGCTTAAGAAATACATGTGTGTTCTCACAAAAGACTTATCATGATGCATATTAAAGTCTCTGGTGAAGAGATAAGAGATTCATAAAAATATGATGGTCTCATGTAACTCTTCGGATACTTGAGTAAGTAAAAAGGCGGTAGGTCATGATTGAATTTGATGAATGAATTGGAAATACATGGAATAGAAGTTGAAGGGGAAACCTAAGTCAATTTTATTTCTTCATATTTGCCTAAATGTTTTAAGCAAGTTCCACCTGAATTACAAAGAGGTTGTATATGGTGGGGAATTTCTGACAAAACATGTGGCAAAGGAAATCCATTTTCATCGAGATGTGAACAAAGTTAGTATCTCATTCACTAGTTGTTGAAGCATGAATATTGATGGCATCTACTGACACGTTGTGTGTAGATGCCGGAATCACTAAAAGCGTGTAACTTAGTGATGATTAGATTATTATGGACTTGGGTAATACTACGAGAGTAGTGGCTGTTGCAGTGGGAGTTGTTTATTTATCTTACGCTATGAATAGACGTTTGATTATGAGAAATTGTCTTTATGTACGTTTCATAGAAAGAATTTTATTTCAGTTTCTATGCATTTACGGATAGATACTCCATTTCATTTAAATGACATGGTCATAGTAATGACGGATGGAGCTATAATCTGTTAAGGTACGTTATTGACAATTTGTATACTCTTAAATCATGTATATTCCACAGATGCAACAAATAATTATTAATAATGCATCTTCTAATCTTAGTAAGAGAAAGGAACCTTCGGAGATGAACTAAACATGCATTTGGCATCTAAGACTTGATCATTTTACTTGAGTAGGATTCAAAAGTTGATAGCAGATGGACCGTAAGGTTTATCTGAAGTGAAAACTATCGGACTTGCGAGTCTTACTTAGAAGTAAAAATGATTAATTACCTTTTCAAGGTAAAGGGGTGTAGAGCCAAAGATATATATGTTGGAATTGGTTCATTCTGATTAAAGCGGGCCTAATATTATCCAGGCGAGAGGTGGTAATGAATAATCGAAGATTATTCTAGATACCGATATATTTATTTGATGCACTGCATGTCTAAGTTCTTTGATTTATTCAAGAATTGCAAGGTTGGTACAGTAAAGCATCATGGAAAATATATCAAGTAATGACGATTTAATCGTCATTACGAGTACCTCTTAGGATAATTAGGAGCTATTAATCAGAGATTGAGATTAAATCTCAAGTGGTCTACACCGGGCAAGCCCCAGCTGAATGGTGTGGTGGATAGAAGGAATAATACTCTTATGGTAATGATTAGATGGATGATGAATTATTCAGAATTACTTAATTCATTTTATGGATAAGCCCTAGAAACAGTAATTCATTTGATTGTTTGTCTGTTTGTGGGATATGCTATAAAAATGAAGCTGATTTATTTAGTCTAAAAGATTGAAGGGTGATTGTTAACACAAATACTAGATTTTTGGAAAGGGACTATGTAATAAATCACATACCCATTTATAAGTTGTCCTAAAGGATGTGAGAAGAAACACAAAGTATTAGTACAAATTGTGCAAGAGGATATACCACAAGGTAAACTGCAATGCATGTCACGTCTGATACACAATTGCGTGTAGTGCCTTGTCGTAGTGGGAGGGATGTTCGACAACCTGTTTGATACATGTTTTGAGAGAGTCGTAAGACTTAATCCCTAGTAAACATGGATTGAACCCACGGATATGACGAAGCACTACAAGATCGAAATGTGATATCTTAGCTAGTGCAATGATGTTGAAATAGAATTGATGAATTCTAAATTAAATCTGGGAGTTTGTAAGACCACTAAATGGTGTAAAAGCCATTGGAAGTGGTCATACAAAATAAAAGAGGATCATATGGTAAGGTGAAAACCTTGGAAGCAAAGCTTGTTGCGAAAAAGGTATACTCAGAAAGAAAGGGTTCGATTATGAGATAACCTGTTCGCCGATAGCTATGCCTAAGTCGATCAAGACTCTTTTACTTGTTGCTACTCATATGGAATATGAGGGATAGCAAATAGATGTCAAGACAACTTTCCTGATTGAAAGTCTTGAGAAAAACATCTATCTTAAGCAACCAGAGTGATTCATTGCAAAGAGCTAAGAGCATTTTGATATTAAGCTTAAAAGTGTCCATCAATGGACTAAAGCAAGCTTCAAAATTATAGAACATCCGTTTTGATGTAGAAATCCAGTGATATGGATTTTATCAATGCTCGGATATGTCTTGTGTATTGAAAAGAGTGACGGTAATGTGGTGATATTTCTTGTGCTATACGTAGATAGTATCTTGCTCATTGGAGACAATGAAAGAGTATTGTCGGGCGTATGGGTATGGTTGATAAAGCGGTATGATATGAAGGACTTAAGAGGAGCAAAAACATCCTTTTGATAACGGTAATACGGATTACAAGAAAGGATGTTATGCTTATCTCAAACTTCATAAGATGATACGATCCTTACTTATTTTAGCATGTGAATTTATCTAAGTGAATGTGTCTTGTGACACAAAAGTAGATAAAGAAGATGAAAGCGGTTCCTTATGCTTCGGCAAATGAGGAAGCTTAATCTAAGGAATGCTATACACGAGATTGGATAACTGTTTTGGCGATGGCTTGAACAGTGGGTATCAACGTAACCCAGAACAAGAATGATGAATTGTGGTAAGACATATATGAAGTGCCTGAGAAGGACTGGAAATTATATGTAGGCTTATAGGGCAAATTCACTGCTTCTTGTGGATTACGTAGATTCGTATTTTTTTAGTCGGATTGGACGACAGTAAATCCACCTCAAGGTTATGTGTTTAATTTTAATAAGTTGAGTCATAGTGTGGAGGAGTGTTATATAGAAATATATTTCAGACTCCGGATTCCATCATGGAAAAATGATAAATTGCATCCTATGAGGCAGTCATAGTATCTGTATGACTCTAAAAACTTCATGATGGGCTTTGATATGATTCTAAGTTTGCCCAAGATTATCACAATTTATATTGATGATATTGGTGCAGTTGCAAACTTGAAGGAATCACAAGTCCATAAGGAAATTAAACACATGGAGCGCGAGTACCACCTGTTACGAGAAATCGTATGATGAGGGGAAGGTTGTTGTCACCTAGATTGCATCGGATGATAACCTAGTAAATCCATTTACAAGGACCTTAAGGCGAGAGCTTTTGATGGTCGTGTAGTGGGAGTGGAAATCAAATGTATGGCAGAAGACATGACAGCATAGTCTTTTAGTATAAGTGGGAGATTGTTGGATTGTATACTAAAAGTCTAGCTTTTTATATGAACAATGTTATAACAATTAATTTGAAATGAGAATCATATGATCAAATGATTGTGTCTTATAATTTATTTATATGCACGATGCAATAGTCCACTTACTTTACACTGTATATAATATGTTGTGCGACAACACGCGGAAGATCATATTATCGGTTTCCTTATAAAGTATAAACAGATGCTCACAACCGAGATAGATGGGGACTCTCTATCGGTATGGTTGTAGTGTGGTTTGGTATTAGCTAGTCTTGGCTATAGAATCACATTAGTACACTTGTGTGTATTAAGCAGGACCGCTTGGGATCGTTCGACTTATACTTACTTATAGGAGAACTTGATCTCTGTTATTATGGAAGTTCGTGCTCTTAACCCCTATACAATAACCTCGACACGTAGGGCAGTATGTATTTATTTGATTCATCAATGGGTGAGATTTACATGTAATTAAATCAACAAACTCGATGAGTTGGGAAGTAGTGCTGTCTCTATGGTGTGCTGTTGATTGTAGAAAGAATCCGTGTCCGTCATAGGTTGATGATGTCCCCTTGAGGAGCTCATAAGGATTATCATGTAAATCCTGCAGGTGGAATTAATTCCGGCATGATAATGAGGTTGAGTGGTACTACTCTTGGATGAGATATTAATTAATTGAGTTGTCAGTAACTTAAATTAATTAATAGACATTGTATATCTTAAACATGGGGAGACTAACAGGCTCATAATAAGAAGGAGCCCAAAACGTAATTTTGGGATTGGAAAGGTAGTGCAGTAATAATATTTTAGTGGAATATATTATTATTATTGGACTTAAGTATAAGCTTTGGGCTAAGCTTGGATACTTAAGCCCAATGGAGGCCCAACCCAATTTCTCCTCCTGGTCCCTGCTGTAGCCCATGTATATAAGTCACCTCAACTTATCTGGAACTCTAATATAATTGATCATTCACGTGTGATGAGGGTTGAGAGCAGATTGAGGAGGTCTCGTAGATCGTCGCCCACACGACGTCGAGATCGGACTTGGGAAATACGGCAGAAGATTAGAGGGTAGTTTGCTGCTGCTGTCCGCCACCTTGCAAAATTTATATAAAATCGCACATTGATTAGAATTCGATGATCAATATACTGACAGAAAGCCGTTGAAGAGAGGATCGTCTGAGCAGAAAGATTATTCAATTCCGACATCAGACGAGGAAGTTATGACCATTCTCGTGGGACTGCATAGTCTGCCAGCGTGAATCAACTTTCTTCAACATACCCTGGTGAACGGTAATACGTTTCATGTTTTATTGCTTCCGCTGATATTAGAAACGTATGGAACCCTAACGGGTCCTGTTAACCAAACGATCCAAGCGCCAACAAAGGGTACCCTTGACGCAATGTGTAACTTGGGAGCAAGCGTCAACGTGATGTCTCATGCCACGTTCAAAGATCTTGAAATTGGAGAGCTAAAGCCTACTACTATCCATCTTGAAGTTGTAAATGGTGAGGTTGTAAAGCCATTAAGAATTGTTGAAGACGTGGAGGTGAAAGTGAAAGGGCTAGCTTTCCCAGTCGACTTTTTGGTATTAGAAGTGAAGGCGGACCCTCGAGTTCCACTTATTTTGGGAGGCCATTTCTAGCGACGGGAAGAGCGAAAATTGATGTTGGTAGAGAAGAGCTTTCATTGAGCTCAAAAGGAAGAAGTGTGACATTCTTGTGCAATAAGGAAAAAGGAGCCAAATCTCATTTGAAGCCTCCGGATGATCTTATGGATCATGATTTTATTCTCTTTGACAACTTAAACTCATTTCTTCATGACTATATAAAAATGTCGAATTCTAATTTATCTTCTTGTGATGTTGATAGGATGAAAGCATCGAAGCTCGATTGGAAATTAGACAAAGGAGAAAGAGGAAGTCCACTAGAATCACTTCTTGATGATGACTTGATGCTTGTAATCAAGAATAGTGAAGTTGAGCAAGTAGACAAGAAGAGGGCTAATAAAATGTTCACAGTTAGGATGCGAGGAGAAAGTGTGGTGGACCAACATTTGGTCCAATGATCGTAAAATTTTGTCCGGCTTGAAGACGTTAAACTTAGCGCTAAATGGGAGGCAACCCATTCTTTTATCTTTTGATGCTTGTTTTGTTGTTTGGTCTTGTAGATGGATTGTACTTGTGAGAAAAGGCATAGTGTAGAAAAGAGAAGTGATTCATGGATTCAAATAGGCATGTCGCATCACGTGTTGTAAACTTAATTCTCGACTCTTGTCTCGAGTTAACTTTGGGGGGCTATTGTGTGGTGGACATTACTCAAGTCGTTGGATGCATATGCTTCTCTACGAGAAGATCATTGATGGAAACTACAAGGGTAAGTCCCACCACTTTTGGCAAACTTAAGTTTCAACTTGTTTCGATTTAAGTTTGGAGGGAAAGTGTATGGTGTGACTCACCACTTGAGTGTGATTCTTGTAAAATTAACCCAATTAAAAAAAAATTTCTCATGAGTTTTGGTTTGATTTTGGTCCGTTTGGTGGTGATTGAAGTGCATGATAATCCATATTGTTAATGAAATCGTTGAGCTAATATTTTTGATGAGATGTTGAGCATGAATGAAGCATTGTGGAAGCACGAATTGAGCCCTGAGATCAAGTCGAGATTCGTGGTGTATTCAATCCGGAAGCTAGTGCCAACCATTTCCACTACCAAATGCCTGTTGAGGGAGTTAACTCTATACTTTACCACTTCTAGTTGCTTGACATGAATTTATGTTGATTTGGATTGATGTGATTAGCATGTTGCTTCATGTGTTATGTTTTTGGGATGTTTACTTGCATAATTTAGGATTTTCTTTTAAATCAAGATGGGGATGTTTGTGAGCTTATTTGAATACAGATGTTATGAATGTGTGCTTCATTGTTTTATGATGATTTAGTATTTTTACATGTTATGTGTTCTTGGTTGTTTCTTGTTTGGTGAGTCTTTTCTTATGTGTTTTGTATGTATTTTTATTATTGTTTAGAGATTGTTTGGTGGTTTGTTTAAGGAATGTCGTGAGTCATATTTTTGAATGTAAGTGATGACATGTTGTTGTGATAAGTGATGATAAGTTATGATTAAGAATCTTTACTCTTTCAAATTGTGACATGTTTTACTTAACTTGTTCAATTTTGAGATGAATGTGGTGTAATAAGTTCCTTAATGTCCAATGCATAAGTTTGTGAGAATTTGAGCCTCAACCATGCATACATGATATTTATTTTCATGAGTGGATTGGTTATGTTTGATAAACTAGAACTTGCTTAAGGACTATAGGAACGAGCCCGATTTGGGGAGATTAGTGACATGATCTAAGGCCATCCTTGTTATTATAGTCATTGTCATATATTTTCATACCATGAACATCATCCCTAGTCAACCACTTTGAGCCTAAAAGCCTATTTCTTGTGAATTTAACACATTACAAGTCATGATTACCCACTTAAAACCTTATATATACCCTTTTGTGTGGGTGATTGAGGAGATGGTAGCTAGAAAGTTTGATAAGAAAGCAAAATAATAAAGGAAATGGTAAACAAGTAAGAAAAAGGATGAAAGATCACAAACAAGAGTGAACATGCAACCTCAAAACAAGAAAAATGAGCAAAGCAACAACAAGATGCTCAAGAAAATAAAAATTCAAAGAAGGAAGCATGATTTATAAAGAAGCTCAATTCAAGGAAGTTGATGATTAGTGCTTGTAATTACAAAAGTTGAGAAGGAAAGAAAGATAAGTGAATGTAGGAAGAAAGTAGCTACCTCTTCGATTGCTTACACATGATTAGTCACTCTTACATATATCCTTCCTACCCTACCAAAGAGCCTATCATTACATCCTTAATTAGACCTTTTTATCACTAATGGAAACTTTGGTGGTTTGTGAATGTAGTCCACGAGCAAGCTTATAGCGAGTCGAGCTAATCGATTGATGAGTGTTGGTTTACCAGTTTAAAGAGTGTTAAGTGACATTTATAACTAATGTGAGGCTTGGACTAAAAGGATTATATTACACTATTATTCTCTTTTGATTGAACTTGTTAATATTTTTTGCATGTTAGGATTTTAATGATGTAGAATGACTTAGCATATATTGTGGTTCTTATTGCTATTGATGTGTTATTACTTACGTTCGTTTAGTCTTTTCACAGGTTAAAATCACTCCTCTTGGTTTATCAATTTCATTGTTCGGAGACGAACAACACTTTAAGTTTGGGGGTGTGATGAATGATATTTTCACCTATATTTTAGTGTCTTTTATGTGTATTTTCATGTTATTTTATCCGTATTTGTGTTCTATTTGGTTGTGTTTTGTGTTTTTATGTAGATGTGTGTGAATGAGCTTAAACGTATGATTTTCAGGTAAAAATTGATTCTAGACACGATAAGGAAGACGTAGAAAAAAGCGGATCTCAGTTCAGAGTTGAAACGAGGGCAAAAATGGAAGAAGGAAAAAATAGGACAGCAAGGACACGGGCCTTGTACCGAACACGGTCCTGTAAGAATTGGCCGAGCTCCATCGCCAGAAGCCCCTACACGGCTACCTCTATGGCCGTGTGCAGAACACGGGCCGTGTGCAAGAACACGGGCCGTGTACCAAACACTGCCCTTTAAGCGAAAGTCGTGTACCGACACCTAAAATCCCTACACGGCCACCCCTATGGCCATATACCGCATACGAGTCGTGTAGGTTCTAGACTCAGAAAAATTCAAGAAACTTCTAGAAGCTTCCCAAGGGGTATAAATACCCATTTATTCAACATTTGAGAGATGATCCAAAATTGAGAGCCTTTTCACACACATCACACACCATTTCTTCTATTTTATACCATAATCTTCATCCATTCACAATTCATTGGATCTACCTTCATCCCACCATCAAAAACTTCATCCAATTGAGGAAAAGAAGCAAGGAAGAGAGGAAGATTGCAAGGGGAAGAAGAAGATCACCATTGGAGGCATCCAAGGGAGTTTTCATCCAACTTTTGTATTGAATCCAATTATTTATCATGTTTTGTAAGGATCTTAATGTCTATGTTAATGTTCTTATGAATATGGTAGCTTAATCTCCCTTGTGAGATTAGCAACATGAGAGTTGTTGGATAATTTTGGGGATTTGCGTATTTTAATTCATATGTTGATTGGGTAAATGGATTTTCAATCATTGATGTTTGAGATCTTGAGGTTTATAATGGTTTGTGTGTTTAATTGTTCTAAATATGTGATTAGATTTAGAAATCAATTATATGCTCAGGATAATTGAGTGAATCATTTCATCAAACACTTCATGTGCATTATAAATTGTAAAGAAATTGAGAAATCCTTTAGAATTTAGAACCCTTTGATAGAACATGTGATTGGTTTGATCGAGAGGTTCATTAATTTTGTGAAAGGACTCTCATTTCAAGCTTAGTACCTAGTTGGAATTGTTTGAGTGAGAACCAATCCGTTGAGCTATGCGATATTCATATCTTATTCATCTCGAGAGGGAGTTTAGGTAAATTTAGTGTTGGCCCTTAATTCTATATCCATGATACATATGAATTTGATACCTAATTCCTAGAATTACCACTTCTTGATTGTTGTTAATCTCACTTTAACTTAACTTGGAAATCCACCCTTCATCAATCTATCTTGTTTGTTGATAATTGCTTGTTTGTTTGCTTTGATTGATTTTATTTACTTATTTTAAAAACCTCCTTTGATGATTCGTCTCTATAAAATTACAAGGAATGTGAGATCGCTTAAACTCTTGCGCCTTCCTCCCTTTGGTTCGATAAATTCTTGAATTAGTCAACCCGACTACAAGTTATGGCTAATCAATAGTACCTAGAAAGGGGGTGAATTATTTCTCTTGCTCTAAGGATATTCACACGTGTCACATGCTTATTTACTTGTATCTATAGAGTATATTTGCATGGTTTAGTGATGCGTCCATACTCTACAAGGCAGAGTCAGACATTGACACACGGAAGAGAAGTATTAGTAAAACTGGACGGCCCGAAGAGCTACCTACTTCTCACTTATTCACTTTCGTTTAATCTCTACTGCTTGTTTACTTTATTTATTCTTTTAATTATTTACTTATTGGTTACTAAATCATCACGCAGATATGGCCATACTAGTCTTAATAAGTTATAATATAATTAAATTAATAATAATACGTCCTTTTGGGTTCGATAAACACTTTGTCGCTTATTAAAGCGACAATAACATCTTTCACACTTGGGGATTGATATTGTGTGTTGAGAAAATGCTCATCAAGCTCTGGCGCCATTGCCAGGGACGGTATTAATTATTAGTTTATTATTTCTAGTTTAATTGAGAATATTTTATTTTTATCTTTATTTTCTAACTCTTATTTTTCTTAGGTGTATGCTCACTAGATCAGAGGTAGGAGAGTTGGAACCTTATAATTCGGAGATTTGAGCATCTTCAAGGAAGAAGAAGGAAAAGAAGAAGAAGAATAAGAACATAGAACCAACTGCAGCTCTTAATTTTTGAGTTGAAGTTGACGAGCTGAACTTGCAAACGATTGCAGCTGCACCCGGTTGGAAGCAGAAGCAGCAAATATGGCGGCAAATCCAGATAATCTTGCCATCCGTGAAGTCTTTAAGAACAACAGAGGAGGCAATGAGGGGCTGTTAGGAGCAAGAGGGGCAGTAGCTGATTTTGATCTTTACCCTACTCTGATCAGCATGATTGAAAGGAGTCCATTCTCTGGGCAACCTTTGAAGATCCTCAACAACATCTGAATAAGTTATTTGGTTATGCAAGTACACAAAAGGATTCAGGAACTCATGAAGATGCGAGGAGGATAATCTTATTTAAGTTCTCGCTTACTGAAAGAGCGAGGGATTGGTATGATACTCTTGATGCTGCTGAATGCACTACCTGGGAGCAATTGAAATTGAAATTCTTGGAGCGATACATGCCACATTCGAAGGTGTTTAAGATGAAACAAGAAATCAATCAATTTGCTATCAGTGGTAATGAGAAGTTTCATGAGGCTTGGGACAGATTTAAGGACATGCTTAGGAAGTGTCCAAAACATGGGCTATCTAAAGCTCAATACATCAGTATTTTTTATAATGGATTGGACTATGATTCTCGAGTTTTACTAGATGCTTCATCAAATGGAGCATTGCTTACGAAGTCATCCGTTGAGGCTGAAAAGCTCTTTGAGGATATTTCGATGAATTCAAGAGATTAGCCAACTGATCGAGTGAGAGTCATCTCTAGTTTGGCTAGTATCAACAAGTTACTTGAGTCTCAGCAAAAATAGATTATTGATATAGCACAGCGAGTACCAATGATGCAGCAGGATGTTTGTAATGAAGGAGCTAGGCAAGAGGAATTGGAAGAGGCGAACTATGCCATGGGTCAAAGTATTAAAGGAACGAGGTTCCAAAATCAAGGAAACTAGAATTATCAAGGGTAATCGTAGTCCCCCTAGTAATTATCAACAACCAAGGAGGCTGGAGTTTTCATGGAGTAATCTTAATACAGTAGTACAACCTCCTGTTCGTGTTGATCCAGATGTTAAGATCGAAGAAGGAAAATATGGTTTTGAGGATACGGTGAACATGTACAAGGCAAGGAATGATACAAAAGTGGATTGGCTAGAGGCGAAGCTTGAGGCAAAAATTGACGCAAATCATGAGGATATATCTAAGCAGATGAAGGACTTAATGTTATTGATGGGGCAGATGGCCGGGAATGTTAACCAATTAATGCAAACCATTGAGAAGGGTAAGTTCCCATCACAAAGTATAGCACACCTGAAGAAGTACAACTCCATCACGTTGAGGTCTGGAACTCTGTATGAAGGACCGATGAAGCCAAAAATGATTTCGGAAGTTCCAGCCGACCAGTTCTACCATGTTCAGCATGGTTCGACCAACCCTATTGACCCTATTTTCTCTGAAGCATGGTTTGACCACGAATGAGATGGTTCGACCAACCCTGTTGGTCGAACCGTGGTCGAACCAACTTGTCTGCGGTACTCTGTTGTGTCTGAAGTATGGTTTGACCAACCCTATTGGTCGAACCATGGTCGAACTAGCCTATCCAGGGGAGAAAATACTTGTTGAAGCTCGGTTCGACCATTACACACCTGGTTCGACCAATAACCCTGGTCGAACCATGGTCGAACTGCCTCATTCGACACTATTTTTCACTCCGAATGCTTTACTTGATGTTGATGCTACTCTAGTACCATCCAAAGAGCAGAATACTGATCTTATAGTAGAGAAGAAATGGGAAAGAGCAAAGAGATTGAGAGCCGAGAAGGATAAAGCTGAGAAGGTTGAACATGATAAATGGGGTATTCCCAAGATAAGCTTGAGCATTCCTTTCTTTAAAGCACTTTTAGAGATGTCATACTATGCCCGCTTTCTAAAAGACATACTTTTGAAGAACAGAAGCTTGAACGGAATTGAAACTATAAATTTGTCTGAGAACTGCAGCTCGAGCTGCTAGCTAAGTTAAAAGATCCGGGAAGCTTCACTATTCTATGTGAGATTGGAAAGGGGCCGGCTCGACGAGCCTTGTGCGATCTTGGAGCAAGCATCAATTTGATGTCATTGTCAATATTTCTAAGGCTTGGTTTGGGGGAGTTAACTCCCACAACGGTCGCTCTACAATTGGGGGATAGGCCTATTTTCGAAGGGTGTAATCAAAGATGTTCTCGTAAAAGTGGAGAAACAAGTCTTTCATGTTGATTTTATTGTGCTTGAGATGGAAGATGACTAGGATAAAGTTCCCCTCATCTTAGGGAGACCATTCCTTGCCACAGCTGGAGCTATGATTAATGTTCAAAAAGGGGAGCTAAGGCTGCACATGAATAAAGAAGAGGTTCTGTTCAACCTCGATAAAGCAATGAAGATGCCAATGGAGACGCAATGTCACGGCATTAATGTGGTGGAGAAGATCGTGAAGGAAGATATGTATTTGATCATTTCAAAGGATCCATTGGAGACATGCTTAGCGGAGTCTCTTATTTTTCCCACCACAGAGCTAGATGAGCTCTCCAATGAGGTATGTATTGAATTTCTTAGAAACCTACTTGCTTTGGGTGATGATAGGTATGAATCGAAAAGGATCAAGTTTGAAGAGGTGAAGTGGACTAGGAAATACTTGCCATTGGATTGTGAGAGCACAAAAAAAGAAGAAAAGAAAGAGGAGTTGAAACTGCTACTGGAACACTTGAAGTATGCCTATCTAGGTGATAATAAAACATATTCGGTAATTGTATCTTCTTCTTGTTGGCGTTCGATCATTTGACTAGCGTGAACCGTTAGGGTTCCATGTAAACTAGATCAGTGGAAGCAATAATTAAAGTTTACAATACCTTTCACCAGGGTATATTGTTGAAGATCTGCTGTAGAGAACAACCTATTTATCTTCTGCTGTATATCCCAAGTCTAATCCTGATGTTGTGTAGGCAACAATCCTCAAGATTTCTCAATCTGCTTTCTCTCCTCCCTTTCACGATGTTACGGCGCAGAGTGAGGGTTCCAGGAAGCTGAGTTGACTTTTATATTTGATCTACAACAAGGACCAGGAAGAGAAATTGGAGTTGGGCCTCCATTGGGCTTAAGTATCTAGGCTTAAACCCAAAGTTTATACTTAAGTCCAATAATAATAATATAGTCCACTAAAATATTATAACTGAATTACCGCTCCAATCCCAAAATTACGTTTTGGGCTCCTTCTTATTATGAGCCCGACAGTCTCCCCATGTTTTAGATATACAATGCCCATCAATTAATTAAGTTACTGACAACTCAAATTAATTAATATCTCACCCGAGAGTAGTACCACTCAACCTTATTATCATGCCGGAAATTAATCCACTTGCAAGATTTACATGATAATCCTTATGAGCTCCTCAAGGGGACATTATCAATCTATAGAGGACACAGATTCCTTCTACAATCAACAGCACACCATAGAGACAATACTATTTCCCAACTCACCGAGTTTATTGATTTAATATATAAATCTCACCCATTGATGAATCAAAGAGATAAATACTTCCTTACGTGTTAAAAGTACGAACTTCCATAATAACAGAGATCAAGTTCTTCTATATAGTCAGTATAAGACAAACGATCTCAGGCGATCCTACTCAATACACAAAGTACACTAATGTGATTCTATAATCAAGACAAACTAATACAAAATCACACTACAACCATACCGATAGAGTCCCCGTCTATCTCGATTGTGAGCATCTATTTATACTTTAGAAGGAAACAAATAATATGATATTTTGCGTGTTGTCGCACAACATATTATCTACAGTATAAAGTAATTGGACTTTTGCACAAAATAATAAATAAATTATATTATGCAAAACGTATCATCATATGATTCTCATTTCAAATAAATTGTTAAAATGTTATCCATACAAAAGCTAGACTTTTAGTATACAATCTAACACTTCTATAACTGATGATCAACTCGATGAGTAATTAGATGTGCTTAGGAAGTATGAGTTTACGATTGGCTGGTCTCTTGATGATTTGAAAGGCATTAGTCCATCATACTGCATGCATAGGATAAGATTGTTAGATGAGGCTAAGAGTAGCATTCAGAATCAGCGGAGGGTAAATCCTGCTATTCAAGAAGTGATTAGGAAGCAAATCCTAACATGGCTAGATGTAGGAATTATTTATCCAATTAGTGATAGTCCCCATGTGAGTCCACTGCATGTTGTAGCTAAAAAGGGGGGCATGACTATTGTAAAAACCGATGATGACGAGACCTTAGCCACTAGGATTCCTACGGGATGGCGTGTGTACTGATTACAAAAAACTGAATGAAAATACATGTAAAGACCATTTTCCCTTTCCTTTCATGGACCAAATGCTTGATCGTCTTGCAGGGTATGATTTTTACTATTTCTTGGATGGGTATTCAGGGTATAATCAAATCATGATTGCACCGAGGACTAGGAAAACACTACTTTCACTTGCCCTTATGAAACTTTTGCCTTTAGAAAGATGCCTTTTAGACTATGTAATGCGCCTGCCACATTTTAACGATACATGATGGCGATATTTTATGGCTTGATTGAAAAGATTATGGAGGTGTTTATGGATGATTTTTTCATCTTTGGTTCTTCCTTTGATATATGTTTGACTAACCCATCTACTATTTTGAAGAAATGTATTGATACTAACCTGGTTTTGAATTGGGAGAAGTGTCACTTCGTGGTGAGAGGGGATTGTATTAGGGCATCATATTTTAGCTAAAGGATTGCAGGTGGATAAAGCAAATGTGGTGACGACTGAGAAGCTTCCACCACCTACTAATGAGAAGGGAGTGTGGTCCATCCTTGCACACGCATGATTTTATAGGAGATTTATCAAAGACTTCTCAAAATACTCCAAACCGTTGTCTCACTTACTTGAAAAGGATGTTCCTTGTTTATGTTTGATGATGAATGTGTAACAGCTTTTCAAGTTTTGAAGGAGGCACTTATTACTGCACCTATCTTGATCACATCGAATTGGACTCAACCATTTGTACTTATGTGTGATGCAAGTTGAGAGAAAAGAAGTTCTGCGCCATTTACTTTGTGATGAGAGGGTAATTTCACATATTTTGGGCTCTGATTTAAGTGGAAATGGAGTACAATTGAGTCTTTTATTGAGACAAATCGGCACGTTTATGGGAAATTCACAAATCAGAGGGTACAAGGGCTGTTTGAGCATATTTGTATAGGAAAATAGGTGTAAAAGGCTCAGAATTTGAAGACACAAGGAGGCAAGATTCGAGTACTGTTCGACCAAGAGAGCCTGTTTGACCAATATTAATTTGGTCAAACAGATGGGGATAAGTCGAGTGAATTGCACAGACCCATCCAGAGAGGTCGCTTGACTTGGAGTTGTTGCTCGACCAACATCGGCTTGGTCGAGCAGATGAGCAGAGTCGAACGAAGTGGACAAAACTTACAGAGAGATTGTTCGACTTAAAGGTGTTGCTCGACCAATATCAATTTGATCGAGCAAGAAAGCAATGGTCGAACAAAATACCAAAATCATCCAGAGAGATTGCTCGACTAGTTACTCGAATTGGAGGATTTGTTCGACCAGTATACGTTGGTCGAATAGTATCTCGCTGCTGGCTATTTATGATAATTTTGGATGTCTTTTACCAAATTTGATGTGTGCTTCAAGCAAAGGCCCTTCCTAAGCACATGAGGAGGTCCTATGAGTATAAAAGAAGAGCTTTCGAAGAAGAAAAGAAGAAACAAGACAACACACATCTTCCTTCATCCATCTACCACCAAACCCTACCGTCATCCGAAGGAGTCGTGAGGAGAGGATCGTCGGCCGAGTCAAGAAAGATCATACCAACTAGCCATGATTGTTCCTAGATCAATCATGGGCTAGAACCACCTCGGTAGTTCTAGGGTTATAAAAGTTTTATGAGTTAATTGAATTTTCATGTGTAAACTCCATACAACACTACTTGTGGTTTATTTTATATATGATTGTGTTTTTTCAATCATACTCACGGTTGTTTTGTGCATCATTAACTGTTATGTATAGTTTGAATACATCTCTTGGTTATTGATTGAGTGCGTTCACCGCTGAGCATAATCATATGTTATAATTCTATGTGAAGGGATTCTGAAGTCTTACTAGAACTATCTCATATAGATACTTGTTAATTGAATCGTATTCGGGTTAATAAGTAGGATAAAGAGTATAACTTTATAGTACCTAAAAGGGAATATCAAATCGGGTTAGACTACTAAGTGCATGGGAAATAATTGATTATGATATTACCTAGAAAGAGGGTGAAGTATACGTCTTGCTCCGAGGATATTCACACGTGTCATACGCTTGCTTACTTGTGTCTATAGAGTAAGTTTGAATGCTTCAGTAATGCGTCCATAAACCACAAGGTAGAGTCGGATATCAACACATGGAATGGATATTAACGAGTAAAACCCGATGATCTGAAGAACTACTATATTACTTACTTGATCACAATCGAGTTTTCTTGATTGTTTGCTTATTTACTTTGCTATTTTTACTTATATGTTATTTAGTTTCATAACAAAATCAAAACCATTTTGCCACATAATCTTAGAGAATTAGAATATAATTAAATTGATAATTATCCGTCTCTTGAGTACGATAAACACTTGGTCACCTATCGAAACTACAATTGATATCCTTATACTTGAGGATTAATTTTGTGTGTTGAGAAAACGTCCATCAAGTTCTTGGCGCCCTTGGCCGGGGACGAAATTAATTATTATTTGATTATTTCTAGTTTAATTGAGATTATGTTATTCTTGTCTTTAATTTCTAACTCTTGCTTTTTATTAGGTGTATGCTCACTAGATCAAAGACGGGTAAATTATTACCTTATAATCTAGAGATCGGAACATCGTCAAGGAAGAAAAAGAAGAAGAATAAGAATAATAAAGTAGACCTAGCTGAAGCTCTTGATTTTAGAGTTGAAGTTGACGTGCTGAATTCGTAAACGATTGAAGCTGCAACCGAAGATAATTTGGAAGTAGAGACAGTCAACATGGCAGCGAATCCTGATACACTTGCCATCCGTGAAATCTTTAAGGACAATGGAGGGGGCAACGCTGGGTTGTTAGGAGCAAGAGGAACCGGAGCCGATTTTGATTTACAACCTGCCCTTATCACCATGGTTGAAAGGAATCTCTTCTCTGGGAAACCTTTGAAGATCCTCAGCAACATCTAAATAAGTTCCTTGGGTATACAAGTACTCAAAAAGATGCAGGAGCTCATGAGGATCCGAGGAAGATCATAGTGTTTAAGTTCTCGCTGAATGAAAAGGCGAAAGATTGGTACGATAATCTTGATGCTGCTAAATGTGATACATGAGAGAAGTTGAAAGTGAAATTCTTGGAGCGATACATGCCACCTTCAAAGGTGTTCAAGATGAAGCAAGAAATCAATCAATTTTCTATCCATGGCAATGAGAAATTTCATGAAGCTTGGGACAGGTTCAAGGACATGCTTCGTAAGTGTCCACAACATGGGCTATCTAAGGCTCAATATATCAGTATATTCTACAATGGGTTGGATTGTGATTCTCGAGTGTTACTTGATGCTTTGTCTAATGGAGCATTCTTACGAAGTCACCCATTGAGACCGAGAAGCTTTTCGAGGATATTTCGATGAATTCAAGGGACTGGCCGACTGATAGAGTGAGAGGCACTTATGTCCTTGATAAAGTAGCACAAGTTGAACATACGATGGTGAAGTCGGAAAGAGATGATGAGATCATCTCTAGCTTGGCTAATATTAGTGCCAATGATTTATCTCAGCAAAAGTAGCTACTAAAGTAGCTACTAGAGTCTCAGCAAAAGGATGGTAGAGTAGCTACTAGAGTCTCAGCAAAAGCAGATTACTGATTTATCTCCGAGAGTACTAATGATGCAGTAGGATGGTGGCTATGAAGGAGCTAGCCAAGAGGAGATCGAGGAAGCAAATTACGCCATGGGTCAAAGTATTCAAGGAACTAGGTAACTGAATCAAGGAAACTTGAATTATCAAGGGAATTACAACAACCCTGGTCCCCTAGGTAATTACCAACAACCAAGGAGGCCAGAGCTTTCATGGAGCAATCCGAATAATGTGGTGCAGCCTCCTATTGGTGTTGATCCGGGAGATAAGGTGGAAGAAGGAAAGTTGAGTTTTGAGAATACGGTGAACAAGTACATGGCGAGGAATGATGCGAGAGTAGATCGTTTAGAGGCCAAGTTAGAGAAAAAGATTAATGATAATCATAAGGATTTATCTACACAAGTGAAAGACCTTACATTGTTAATGGGGGAGATGGCTGGGAATGTAAACAAATTGACTCAAACTATTGAGAAAGGGAAGTTTCCATCTCAAAGTATTGAGAATCCAAAGTCTTGTCATGCCATCACATTGAGGTCAGGAACGCAATATGAAGGTCCGATGATGCCGGCAAGTTAAACTGAAAGAAACAGAGAAGTTGCTCGACCAGACATGAGTTGCTCGACCAGCACCAAACCGTTCGACCCGCACCAAACCATTCGACCGGACCATCTTAATCGAACGGATATCGAACAGAAGCGGTGTGACGAGAGCTCGTGATCTGGGAAACTGTTTGACCAAAACCTATCTGTTCGACCAAACCACTTTGGTCGAGCAGAGGTCGAGCAACACGTTCAGGAACAGAGTATGCGATCAGACAGGTTGCTCGACTAAAACCAATCTGTTTGACTAAATTACTTAGGTCGAACGGAGGTCGAGCAGCATAGCTCAGAGTCTGATTCGATACCAAATGCGACACCTAGTGATCGGAATACTCCAGCTACATCTCTAGAGCAGAATACCGAGCTTACAGTAGTAGAAAATAAGTGAAAAAGAGCCAAGAGATTGATAGCTGAGAAGGATAAAGTGGAGAAGGTTGAACGTGATGAATGGGGGATTCCCAAAACAAAGATACCTCTGTCATTTCCTCTCAAGTTAGTTAAGAAGGGATTAGAGGTAAAGTTCAAGAAGTTTTCTGAGATCATAAATAAAATAAGCTTGAACATTCCTTTCTCTGAAGCGATAATGGAGATGCCGTATTATGGCCACTTTCAGAAGGATATTCTTTTGAAGAAGAAAAGCTTGAACAGAATTGAAATGGTGAATTTGTTTGAGAACTCCAGCTTGATCATTTAAAAGAAGCTGCCAGCTAAGTTAATGGATCCGGGAAGCTTCACAATTTTATGTGAAATTGGAAAGGGGCCGGCACGTCGAGCCTTGTGTGATCTTGGGGCAAGCATCAACTTGATGCCTTTGTCCACTTTTAAAAGGCTTGGTTTGAGGTTAACTCCCACATCGGTGGCTCTGCAGCTAGCTGATAGGTCTATGACCTTTCCAAAAGGTTTGATAGAACACGTTTTCGTCAAAGTAGAAAAGCTTGTCTTTCCTGTGGGCTTTCTTATACTTGAGATGGAAGACGACAAGGATAATGTTCCCCTGGTCTTAGGGAGACCATTCCTTGCGACAGCTGGAGCTATGATAGATGTGCAAAAGGGTGAGCTATGGTTGAGGATGGATAAAGAAGAGGTCTTATTTAACCTTGACAAAGTAATGAAAATGCCAATGGAGACACAGTGTAATAGTATTGATGTGGTGGAGGAGATTATTAATGAAGACATGTCTTTGATTCTCTCTAAGGATCCTCTTGAGACATGCTTGATGGAGTATCTTACTTTTCCCACTACGGAGTTAGATGAACTCTAGGTATGTATTGAATTTCTTAAAAACTTGCTTGCTTTGGATGATGACAGGTATCCATCGGAGAGAACAAAGGTTAAAGAGGTAAAGTGGACTAGAAAGTACTTGCCTTTGGACAGAGAGAGTGCACCTCCAAAAGAAAAGAAAGATGAATTGAAACCGCTACCGGAACACTTGATGTATGCCTACTTAGGTGACAATGAAAAATATCTGGCAATTGTATCTTCTTCCCTTGATGATGATCAACTTGAGGAATTATTGGATGTGCTTAGAAAGTATAAGTCTGCGATTGGTTGGTCTCTTGATGATTTAAAAGGTATTAGTCCTTCATATTGCATGCATCGAATAAGATTGTTATATGAGACCAAGAGTAGCATTCGGAATCAATGGAGGGTGAATCCCGCTATTCAAGAAATGATTAGGAAGCAAATCCTAACGTGGCTCGATGTTGGAATTATTTATCCTATTAGTGATAGTCCCCACATGAGTCTATTGCATGTCGTTGCTAAAAAGGGGGCATGACTTTCGTGAAAGCCGAAGATGGTGAGACATTAGCCACGAGGATTCCTATGGGATGATGTGTGTGTACGGATTATAGGAAACTGAATGAAAATATATGCAAAGAACACTTTTCCCTTCCTTTCATGGATCAAATGCTTGATCGTCTTGCAGGTATGAGCATTATTGTTTCTTGGATGGGTACTCGGGTTATAATCAAATCATGATTGCACTCGAGGACCAAGAAAAGACTACTTTTACTTGCCCTTATGAAACTTTTGTCCTTAAAAAGATGCCATTAGGATTATGTAATGGGCCTGCTACGTTTCAGCGTTGCATGATGGCCATATTTGACGGTTTGATAGAAAAGGTCATGGAGGTGTTTATGGACGATTTCTCTGTGTTTGGTTCCTCCTTTGATATTTGTTTATCTAACCTTGCTACTGTTTTGAAGAAATGCCAAGATACTAATCTTGTCTTGAATTGGGAGAAGTGTCACTTCATGGTAAAAGATGGGATTGTTCTTGACCATTATATTACAGGTGGATAGAGCAAAGGTGTTGGCAATTGAGAAGCTTCCTCCACCTACGAATGAGAAGGGAGTGCGGTCTTTACTTGGACACGCTGGTTTTTATAGAAGATTCATAAAAGACTTCTCGAAATACTCCAAGCCCTTATCTCATTTACTTGAAAATGATGTGCCTTTTGTGTTTGATGAAGAGTGTCTAACAACTTTTCAGGTTTTGAAAGAGGCGCTTATTACTGCACCTATCTTGACTCAGCCTTTTGTGCTTATGTGTGATGCGAGTGATTTAGCACTTGGAGTGGTGCTTGGACAGTTGAAGGATAAGAAGTTCTGCGTCATTTACTATGCGAGTAAGACTTTCGATACATCACAAAAGGACTACAAGGTGACTGAAAAGGAGTTTCTAGCTATGGTGTACGCATTAAATAAATTTCGACAGTATTTGGTTGGCATGAAGACTATAGTGTACATGGATCACTTTGCGATTCGGTGCTTGATAGAGAAGAAGAAAATGAAGCCAAGGATTATTAGATGGATCCTTCTTCTACAGGAATTCGATACGGAGATTCGAGATAAGTAAGGTACGGAGAACGTGTTTGTGGATCACCTATCGAGGTTGGAGACAAGGGATCACTGTGATGATTCTTTCGAATACATAGAAGAGATATTCCCTGATGAGAAGATCATGGCGGTGTTTGTTGAAGGGGCTGAAAGAGCATGTGTAGTGGCTGCCCAAGGGATGGATCCATGGTATGCGGACTATGTAAATTACATTGTCGTAGGTAAAATCCCGAGAGATCTCAACCGATATCAACTTGCTAAATTCAAGAGGGATGTTGAGAATTTTATATGATATGATCTGTTTATCTACAAGATATGTACGAATTTAATAGTTCGTAGGTGTGTGCCCGAGATAAAGATGGAGAACGTTCTTGATTATTGCAATGCATAGCCTAAAGGGGGCACTTCGGAGCTCAAAAGACAAAAGCTAATGTACTTCAATCTGCTCTTTATTGGCCTACCTTGTTCAAAGATTGTGAAACCTATGTGGCGTCTTGCGATAGATGTCAAAAGATTAAGTCGAAGAGATGATATGCCACTTCAACCAAGCATTGTCATTGAGATCTTCGATGTATAGGAGATCGATTTTATGGGGCCTTTTCCTCCTTCTAATGGATTTCTCTACATTCTTTTAGCAGTGGGTGGAAGTCATTCCCACTCGCGTGAATGATTCAATGACTGTTTTATCTTTCTTGAAGAAACATATCTTTGCCAATTATGGAGTGCCTAGAGCATTAGTGAGTGATGGAGGGTATCACTTCATCAACAAACTTCTTGAAAAGGTGCTTAAGGATTATGGAGTCAAGCATGCGGTTACTACACCCTATCACCCTCAAGTGAATGGGCAAGCGGAAGTCTCCAACCGGCAAGTGAAGCAAATATTGGAGAAGGTATACAGAACCAATCAAAAGGATTGGGCTATGAAGCTCGATGATATTTTGTGGGGGTTTCGGACTGCTTATAAGACGGTGTTGGATATTTTACCGTACCAAATTGTCTATGGGAAGTGTGGTTTGACAAGCATGGTGGTCGAACCGGGGTCGAGCAGAATCCTAAAGAGAAGTAGTTGGTGATTCGACCACGATATATATGGTTCGACCAGCCGTTCGGGTCGAACCATAAACCTAGCAACGAATTACAGGCCGGTTCGACTAGGCCTTGGTTGATTCGACTAGGGACCTTGGTCGAATTAATGTGCTGAAAACGTCCGGATCCGTGTTTTTACACCTTCAGTGCATGTTTTCGCTGAAAAAGCCCATCCTAGATCCATAAGAGGAGCTCACAAGTATAAAAGGAAGACACTACGTAGGGTATTCAACACAACATCTGAAACCCTACCATCATCCACGGAGTAGTGGAGAGAGATTCGTCTGTCAAATCAAGTGAAGATTCAAGACGGAGAGAGATGCGACGGCGCCCGCATCTAGAGTTTACTTCGCATCTTAATTTATCTTGTAATTTTCAAGAATAAGGGTAAGATCTATCCAACCACCATGATTGTTCTTCGATCAATCATGGGCTAGAACCGCTTCGGTAATTCCAGGGTTTATGAAGGTTTTATGAGTCAATTGAACTTCTGTGTGTATGCTCCGTACAACACTACTTGTGGTTTATTTTATATAAGACTATGCATTTTTAATTCATACTTAGAGTTGTTTTGTGCATCATTAACTATTATGTACAGTCTAAATACATATCTTGGTTATTGATTGAGTGCGTTCATTGCAGAGCAGGATTCCATGTTATGATTCTAAGTGAGGGGACTCCGAAGTCTCATTAAAACTATCTTATATAAATACTTGTTAATTAAATATGATTCGAGTTACTAAGTAGGACAAAGAGAATAACTTTATAGTACCTATAAAGGGAGATCATGAGTACTAAGTGCACGGGAAATAATTGATATTGATAGTACCTAGAAAGGGGGTGAATTATATCTCTTGGTCCAAGGATATTCACACGTGTCACACGCTTATTTACTTGTATCTATAGAGTAGATTTGCATGGTTTAGTGATGCGTCCATACTCCACAAGGCAGAGTCGAATATTGATACATGGAAGGGAAGTTAATTAGTAAAACTGGATGGCTCGAAGAGCTACATACTTCTCACTTATTCATTTTCGTTTATTCTCTACTGCTTGTTTACTTTAATTGTTCTTTTAATTATTTGTTTATTGGTTACTAACTCATCACGCTGATATTGCCATACTAGTCTTAATAAGTTAGAATATAATTAAATTAATAATAATACGTCCTTTGGATTCGATAAACACTTGGTAGCTTATCAAAGCTACAATAGCATCCTTCACACTTAGGGATTGATATTGTGTGTTGAGGAAACGCTCATCACTTTCCCATGTAGATTAACGTTACAAAAATATTACAACATAATTAGAGTTACTTAGTATTAAATATTAAGTCATAATTCCACTTATTTCCACAACTATCATAACATATATATGATCATCACCTATTTTTGATCACTCTGATATAGCCTTCAATGATAAGATGCTCGAGCTTCCACATATAAGGCAATACTTGAATTTTAGCTATTGGGTCAACTTCACAGACTCACAATCCTCTTTCCACATATCTTGTTTAGCTGGAAGAGGTTTTCAAACGTGAAGTTTTTTTATTATTGAAAGTTAATTATTCAACAACAGCCTAATAATCACAAATGAAGTATTCATAGTAACATCAAATTGGTTGGACAACTGAGATTCACTTTTTATTCAAAAGACAGATTCATATGCATAAGTAATGAAGAATAAAGTAATTACCAGATAAATTATAGTAACTTAGCTAAGTGATAGATGTTTTCTCAACACAGAAAATAATCTCCAAGTATGAATGATATCAATTGTAGTTTCGATAGGTGATTATCGAACCTAAGGGACGGATTATTATCAATTTAATTATGTTCTAATTGACTAAGACTAAGTTGGCATATTTGGTTTTGAAAAGTTGTGTAGCTAAATAACATATAATTTAAATAGAAAATTAGATAAACAAGCAACAGAGAAAATATGGTGGTGATCAAGTAAGAAATTAGGTAGTTCTTCGGCTAATCCAGTTTTACTTATTAATTTTCTTTCCATGCTTTGATGTCTGACTCTGCCTTGTGATTTATGGACGCATCACTAAACCATGCAAGTTCACCCTATAGACACAAGTGAACATGCGTACGACACGTGTGAATATCCTTGGAGCAAGAAATACAATTTACCCCCTTTCTTGGTACTATCAGTATCAATTATTTCTCGTGCACTTAGTACTCTAACCCGATATGATCTCCCTTTATATGTACTATGACGTTATACTCTTTATCCTACTTATTAACCCAAATAATATTCAATTAACAAGTATCTATATAAGATAGTTCTAATAAGACTTCACAATCCCTTTTCTTAGAATTATAACATATAATAGTGCTAACCAGTGAACGCACTCAATCAATAACCAAACTATGTATTCAGACTCTACACAACAGTTAATGATACATAAAACGACCGTGAGTATGAATTAAAAAGGCACAATCTTATATAAAATAAACCACAAGTAGTGTTGTACGGAGTTTACACATAGAAATTCAATTAACTCATAAAACTTTCATAACCCTAGAACTACCAGAGCGGCTCTAGCTCATGATTGATCTAGGAACAATCACGGTTGATTGGTATGATCTTGCTTGACGCGCCAGATGAACCGCTCTTCACGACTCCTTTGGTTGATGGTAGGGTTTCGTAGTGGACGGATGATGAATGATGTGTGTCTTTCTCCTGCGAAGACTCTTCTTTTATACTTGTGGAACCTCCTTGTGGGGTTAGGATGGGTTTTTGCTTGAGGTATACGTCAAATTTGGTAAGAAAACTCCAGAATTACCATAAATAGAAGCAGCGAGAATTCGCTCGACCAAACCTGGACAAGTCGAGCAAGGCTTCCAAATTGAGCAATGGTCGAGCAAACTCTCTGTACAAGTTTGCACATTTTGCTCGATTAGACCTTATCTGCTCGACCAGAGTGATGCTGGTCGAGCAACATCTCCAAGTCGAGCAAGCTTTCTGTAAGAATTTTGCATTCTGCTCGACTTGACCACCTTCGCTAGACCAAAGTAATGCTCGGTCGAGCAACGCCTAGAAGTCGAGAAATTCTCAAAAATTACCTCAAAAAATCATGTCTTTCAATTCCGAGCCCTTTCAATCCGTTTTCCTGTACAAATACACTGAAAAAGCCCTTGTCTTCTCTGATTCGTGGCTTTTCCGTAAACATTCCGATTCGTCTCAATAAAAGACTTAATCGTACTCAATTTCCATATAAATCAAAGCCCAAAATACGTGAATTTACACTCTCATCAAACCCCCAAACTTACATGTTGCTCGTCCCGAGGCAACGAAAGTAAAAACAAATCCAGAGAGTGTAATCACTACATCGAGCACAATCTATCCTAACACATGTAATTATATCAATTCAAAACATGCAATCCCTCATACCCTTCATTCACACAAAAACATCAATCAATCACAATACTTCTATGAGTGCTAATTCATCTAGTTCACAAATAAGTGTTTACTCTCTCTCTCAAGTGTAAAAGATGTACACTTTATGGTTAGTATTGACACTCAATTTCAATTCATATACTCGCGTGACTATAAGTTTGACAAGGGTCTCAAAAATCTATCCATAACATTTGAATACTAGGATCACACAGGACTTGCATTTAGGTTGTAATGTTGGCTTTTTGGTAAAGGTAGGAGAATATAGATAAGTAACTAAATTACTAGTAAAGAAGTACCTTGGAGAATTGCTTTTCAACAGCTTCCTTCTTTTCTCCTTCGTCTTTCTTATGATCACTTCAATTTGCGCTTCCTCCATCTTTACTTGGATCAACATCGTTTCTTCGCAGTAGAGTACAATTCCGGTGTTCTTCAAGTATAAGGGTACAAATTTCGGGCACTATCCTTTCTAGCATTAGGGATACCAGTTTCAGGCACTATTCCTTGCAAGATTTAACCACTTGTCTTTTTATTCTTATTACACCAAATCTCTCCTTCCTATTTCTCTTCAAATCTTTATATAGCATTCATTTACCTCCACTCTTTACTAGTAATAGGTGTTCAAAGCTCACAATGTAAACGACTATTTATCAACGACTTGCCAAAGAAAAATCTTAAAAGCTCAAAAGGCCTTCCAATGATAATAGTATAATAAGGTAGGATAAATTTGACTAAGTGACTTAATCAACAACAATTGCGTAAGATCATTTCCTAGCATCAATCAATTATATACTTCAAACAAGACTCCAAGTCAAGTTCTAGAATACAAGTATACAAACGACTCTCAAGAATAAACTATCATGCTTATAGCACAATTAAAAGGCTCAAATCCTCACATGGTTAATAGAATCCTAAGCACTCTTCAAAGCATGTAATTAACATTAATTTTCTATGAACTACAAGTAAAATAGAACATGCTTGTCATCAACAAATCAACATTCATCAAAATAAGTGCACACGCATTACATGAATAATCCTCATCACTAAACAATCCAAGCAAATAACTTCCACCAATCAATCACTCAATCATCATAAATATTATCAAATACATGTCACCCACACATGAATCATACATTACACCCACAGCAATCAAGTCTCCACCTGTAAAGTGTAAAAGAGAATAGGGATGAGAAGAATCAGAAAAGATAAAAGACATGGCAACTCCACTCCTCCGGAGCCTCATCATCCCATCTGCACTCATCTCTTCACGCCATCGATCAAACGCTCTCTGGAGATCACTGATATTCCTATCCATCAAGCGCCCATGCTCATACATCTGCCTCAACCGACCATCCATGGCATCATAACGCGCATTGAGTGCGGCATAGTTAGTATTCGTAAGCGCCAACTGTCTATTTATTTCTTGCAGGTTTGCATTCAGCGTGGCAAAGTGCTCATGCATCAATCAAAATTGCTCCTGATAAAACTGATCCTGAGCTACCCAATAATCCTGCTGCGGTTGTGGCTGCAATGGTGGCTCAAAAAATTCCTGCTCCTGTGGCTGCTGAGGCTCCACCGAGGGCATATCTATCCCCGGATAATCAAAAGCAGATGGTGGCTCAGCTCTTCCTCTATAAAGTCGGACGGATCTTCTATCAGGACCATGTCCTCATCTAAGACGATCCCATGAGTCCGCATATCAGCAAGAAGTCTCCAGTCTCCTCTTCCCAAGCACGTCTTCGAGATCACCTTGTGCTCCGTGGTATTCATCAACAAATTATTGTTCACCCTTATAGTAGTGAGATCAACAATAACCAGTGAAAATCTGAACGTACTAGGATTCTTTCCTCGGATGAACATCCAAGTATCATCTAGCGGCTCAATCAGCCCCATCCTCACACATGATGTCAGGATCAAGTCTGGATCCCCTCGAACGGGTCTATGCCTGCTCAAATCGACTATATAGCACTCAGTTATCAAGGTAATGAGTCCTCCGATGTTCACGCACTGAAATCCATGAGTCGTGAACTTGTGAAGCTTATGAAAGAAGTATATTGCTACATTAAAACGGACTCCATGTAGCATGCACCATAACACGTACAGCTCCCCCCTGGAATGCAACTCTTCTCAGACCTTGTAAACAGCATGTTACCTAGAATCCTATCCATGTATGCTAACACGGGGTTGTGAATGGAGCAACCTTGGTAGAATTTGAGTTATATCTCTCTCGCCTCCCCGTGATCTCTCTCCAGAACTCATCCGACTTAAAATCATCATGCTCCACATCAACCGTGTTCTCACAGCCAATCAATTCGTTAAACTCTCGGGCCCACATAGTCTACTACTGCCCGCCACTCTGCATGTGAATACCCTAACGCTCTCCATGCTCAATCCTTAACGTGCATAAGACCTCCGCAGTGATGTGAAAATATCTCTCTCTCTTCATCTCCATAAACTGAGTAATGCCCACTTGATCGAACATCCAACGAACGTCGGTGAGAATATTCATTTCTCTCATAGCATGGTCATTCTGATACCGCGTCCTCTGAATCATCTGTGCAATTGCAGTCCAAAGATCATTCTTCTTCTCCCAATTTGGAAATTTTAGCCCATAATCGGATGGCCTCTTCTTATCCATTCTCATTTTCTTAACTATCTCACCAAGTGAAGGCGACTTAGATCTCTTCCTCTTGGATGAAGAAGCAATCTCTTTTCCTTTGCTGGACATGTGCGAGTGCGGAGAAAAACAGCGAAAACCCCAAAGATTCGAGTGAAAACCTAAATTGGATTTGCAAACCCCCGAATTCGGATATGGAAGTGTGTGGAAAGATGGATTTAGGTGTAGAAAAGAATTTGGAAGGAAGGACTTACGGTTATGGATTGGTGCTCGAGAAAGGGTAACTGAAATGTGTCGAACAGAATGAGAAATTAACCTTTAAAATCTGATTTCGGACTCCGCTCGACTTAACTGGTGAATTCGAGCAATGGGTGCAAGTATAGCTACCCTTGCTTTACCCTTAAAATCATTTCGCTCTACCTTCGTTCGACTTGCACAAATTGTCGAACGGCTGTTGGAAGTCGAGCAACAGCCCAATTGCGCCCCTTGTTCTCCTCTCTCTCGCTCGACCTCCGTTCAACTTGGAGTTCTGGTCGAGCAACCATTGTCTGGTCGAGCAAACTCTTTGTAAGATTTGCGCATTTTGCTCTACCACTACTTGACCAAATCCCTTGATCGAGCAACGTGGTATCAATCGAGCAACTTTTTCTGGATAATTTACACATTTTGCTCGACCTCTGCTCGATTTGGCACCGCTGGTCGAACAACCCCCTCGAAGTCGAACAGAGCCACTGTAAGTTCCGTTCATTTTGCTCGACCTGTGCTCAACTTCTTCTCCTTGATCGAGCAACCGTGTAATGGTCAAACAACGACCCGACTTCTTGAGAATTTGTATTCTTCTCGTCTCTCCCTGCAACATTCAACTCTAGGACAACACTAAATATCAAGATATCCATAAATTAAGCAAGAGATCCTCATTAAACCATAAAAAATCATGTGTAACTCCGCAATGACACTAAAAATAATACCACTAAACACTAGGTAAATTACAAAAAATTGATACATCAAAGGCGACTTGTAATGCTTCAAACGATGCCCATTTTCCGCGATAATGTCCCCATCTTTGTCCATAAGCTCAAAACTCCCCCCTCCGCAGGATCTATGGATAATGAATGACCCCGTCCACTTCAATTTCAATTTCCCTGCTTAGAGTTTCAAACGAGAGTTAAAAAGTAATACCTCATCACCTTGCTTGAACTCCTTGTATGAGATCTTTGAATCATGCTATTTCTTCATTCTTTCCTTAAAGATCTCTAAATTTTTGTAAGCACGATTTCTGAACTCGTCCAATTGATTGATATGAGTCATCCTCAACTCCCTTTGATCCTTTAATGACAAGGTCAAACTCCTCAGTGCCCAAAAAGTTCGGTGCTGAATCTCCACGGGTAAGTGGCACGGCTTCTCATAGACAATTTGATACGGTGACATATCCAACACCGTTTTATAAGCAGTCTGTAACCCCCACAAAACATCATCGAGCTTCATAGCCCAATCCTTCTCATTGTTTTCGACTACTTTCTCCAAAATTTGCTTCACTTGTCGATTGGAGATTTTGGTTTGCCCATTCGCTTGAGGGTGATAGGGTGTAGTAACCCTATGCTTGACTCCGTAATCCTTTAGAACCTTTTCAAGAAGCTTATTGACGAAGTGAGTACCTCCATCGCGTACTAGTGCTCTACGAACTTCATAGCGGGCAAATATATGTTTCTTCAAGAAAGATAAAACAGTCCTTGAATCATTCACGTGAGTGGGAATGGCTTCCACCCACTTAGAAACATAATCCACTGCTAAAAGGATGTAGAGAAACCCATTAGATGGGGGAAAAGGCCCCATGAAATCGATCCCCTATAAATCGAAGATCTTAACAACAATCCTCGGCTGAAGTGGTGTCTCATCTCTCCTACTTATGTTCCCCATCCTTTGACATCTATCACATGTCGCCACATAGGTCTCACAATCTTTAAACAAGGTAGGCCAATAAAGAGCAGATTGAAGTACCTTTGCTGCCGTCTTTTGAGCTCCGAAGTGCCCCCATTAGGTTGTCCATGGCAAAAATCAAGAACGCTCTCATCTCCATCTTGGACACACACCTACGGACTATGGAATCTGTACATATCTTGTAGACAAACGGAATCATACCATATAAATGTCTCAACATCCCTCTTGAAATTTGCAAGCTGGTATCGGTTGAGATCTCTTGGAATTTCTCCTACGGCAATGTAATTCACATAATCCGCATACCATGGATCCATCCCTTGGGCAGCCACCACACATGCTCTCTCCACTCCTCAATGAACACCGACATGATCTTCTCATCAGGGAACATCTCTTCTATGTAATTAAAAGAATCATCATAGTGTTCCCTTGTCTCCAACCTCGATAGGTGATCCGCCAAAATATTTTTCGTACCCTTCTTATCTCGGATCTCCATATCGAACTCCTACAGAAGAAGGATCCATCTTATGATCCTTGGCTTGGTTTCCTTCTTCTCCATCAAGTATTGGATCGCAGAATGATCCGTATAAACTACAGTCTTCAAGCCAACTAAATACTGTCGAAAATTATTGAATGCATATACATACCACAGCTAGAAACTCCTTTTCACTCACCGTGTAGTTCTTTTGTGCAACATCAAAAGTTTTACTCACATAGTAAATGACGCAAAACTTCTTATCCCTCAACTGCCCAAGCACCACTCCAAGTGTTAAGTCACTCGTATCACACATAAGTACAAATGGCTGAGTCCAATCCGGTGTGATCAAGATAGGTGCAGGAATAAGCACCTCTTTCAAAACCTGAAAAGCTATTAGACACTCTTCATCAAAAACAAACGGAACGTCCTTTTCAAGTAAATGAGACAAGGGCTTGGAGTATTTCGGGAAGTCTTTTATGAATTTTCTATAGAAACCGACGTGTCCAAGGAAGGATCGCACTCCCTTTTCATTAGTAGGTGGTGGAAGCTTCTCGATCGCCACAACCTTTGCTCTATCCACCTGTAATCCCTTGGCAGAAATATGATGGCCAAGAACAATCCCATCTCTCACCATGAAGTGGCACTTCTCCCAATTGAAGAAAAGATTAGTTTCTTGGCATCTCTTCAAAATAGTAGGAATGTTAGATAAACAAATATCAAAAGAGGAACCAAACAAAAAAAATCATCCATAAACACCCCCATAATCTTTTCTATCAACCCATCAAATATGGCCATCATGCAACGCTGAAATGTAGCACGCGCATTACACAATCCAAAAGACATCTTTCTAAAGGCAAAAGTTTCATAAGTGCAAGTAAAAGTAGTCTTTTCTTGATCCTCGGGTGCAATCATAATCTAATTATAACCCGAGTACCCATCCAAGAAACAATAAAACTCACACCATGCAAGACGATCAAGCAGTTGATCCATGAAAGGAAGGAAAAAATGGTCTTTGCATGTATTTTCATTCAGTTTCTTGTAATCCGTACACACACGCCATCCTGTAGGAATCCTAGTGGCTAATATCTCACCATCCTCGGCTTTTACAATAGTCACGCCCCCTTCTTAAATACAACATGCAATGGACTCTAATAGGGACAATCACTTCTATGCATGAAATATGAAGGACTAGTACCTTTTAAATCATCAAGAGACAAACCAATCGCAGACTTATACTTCCTAAGCACATCTAACAATTCTTCATGTTGATCATCATCAAGGGAAGAAGATACAATTACCGGATATTTTCCATTGTCACCAAGATAGGCATACTTCAAGTGCTCCAGTAGCGGTTTCAACTCCTCTTTTTTTTTCTTCTTGAGGTGCACTTTCTCTATCCAATGGTAGGTACTTCCTAGTCCACTTCACATCTTCAATCTTGGTCCTTTTCGACTCATACATGTCATCACCCAAAGCAAGTAAGTTTTCAAAGAAATCGATACATACCTCGTTTGAGAGTTCATCTAGCTCCGTGGTGGGAAAAGTAAGAGACTCCGCCAAGCATGTCTCAAGAGGATCCTTTGAGAGGATCAAAGACATGTCTTCCTTCACGATCTCCTCCACCACTTCTATATTATGACATTGCGTCTCTATCGGCATCTTCATTGCTTTGTCAAGGTTAAACAAAACATCTTCTTTATCCATTCTCAACTGTAGCACATCTATCATAGCTCCTGCAGTAGCAAAGAAAATTCTCCTTAAGATAAGAGGGACATTATCCTTGTCATATTCCATCTCAAGCACAAGAAAGTCCACTAGAAAGACAAGCTTCTCTACTTTGACAAGAACGTCTTCAATCACACCCTTTGAGAAGGTCATTGACCTATCCGCTAGTTGTAAAGCCACTAATGTAGGAGTTAACTCCAAAAACCAAGCCTTTTAAAAATAGACAAAGGCATCAAATTAATGCTTGCCCCAAGATCGCACAAGGCTCGTCGTGCTGGCCCCTTTCCAATCTCACACAAGATAGTGAAGCTTCTCGGATCTTTCAACTTAGCTGGCAGCTTTCTCTGAATGATCGAGCTGCAATTCTCCTACAGATTCACTATTTCAATTTCGTTCGAGCTTCTCTTCTTCAAAAGTATATCCTTCAGAAAACGGGCATAATACGGCATCTCCAAGATCGTTTCAGAGAAAGGAATGTTCAGACTTATCTTGTTTATGATATCTGAAAACTTCTTAAACTTTTATTCCAATCCCTTTTTGACAAGCTTGAAAGGAAACGGTGAAGGTATCTTTATTTTGGGAATCCCTCATTCATCACGTTCAACCTTCTCCACTATATTTTTTCGGCACTCAATCTCTTAGCTCTTTCTCACTTCTTCTCTACGGTAACCTCAGTGTTTTGCTCTTGAGATGGTACCATAATGTTTTGATGAACGGGTGTAGCATTCGGGATCAAATCGGGCGCGAAACAGGACTGCTCGACCTCCATTCGACTTGGGTAAGATGGTTGAGCAACTTGTCCTTGGTCGAACGATGTAGGAGATTGCGACCTATGCTCTTTCATGTGTTGCTCGATTTCTGCTCAACTTAGGTGGTCTGGTCGAGCAACCTGGTCCAAGTCGAGCAAACCTCCCGATCGAGAGCTACCTGTGGCCAGGTGCTGCTCGACTTCTGCTCGACTTGGATGATCTGATTGAGTGGAAAGGTGTTGGTCAAGCGACAAACTTGAAAATAGAGTGTCGTGATTCTGTTTTCCTGGAGCTCGCTCGACCTGAGTTCGACTTGCAAATGTGGTCGAACGAGATTTTATTAGTCGAGCAACTCCCTTGTTTCCTTCGTTTTCGCTCGCTGGCATCATTGAACCTTCATATTGCGTTCCCGACCTCAATGTGATGGCATAGCAAGACTTTGGATTCTCAATACTTTGAGATGGAAACTTCCCTTTCTCAATAGTTTGAGTCAATTTGTTTACGTTTCCGACCATCTCTCCCATCAAATACGTAAGGTCTTTTACTTGCTTAGACAAATCCTCATGATTAGCATCAATTTTCTTTTCTAACTTGGCCTCTAGATGATCTACTCTTGCATCGTTCATCGCCATGTACTTGTTCACCGTATCCTCGAAACCCGACTTCCCTTCTTCCACCTTAGCTCCTGGATCCACACCAATAGGAGGTTGCACCGCATTATTCGGATTACTCCATGAAAACTCCAGCCTCCTTGGTTGTTGGTAATTACCCAGGGGACCACGATTGTTGTAATTTCCCTGATAATTCCAATTTCCTTGATTTGGGTACCTAGTTCTTGGAATACTTTGACCCATGGCATAGTTTGCCTCCTCGATCTCCTCTTGGGTAGCTCCTTCATGGCCACCATCTTGCTGCATTATTGGTACTCTCTGCGATATATCCGTGATCTACTTTTGCTGAAACTCAAGTAACTTGTTGATATTAGACAAGCTAGAGATGATCTCATCATCTCTTCCCGACTTCACCATAGTATGCTCAACCTGATTACTTTACCAAGGACATAAGTGCCTCTCACTCTATCAATCGGTCAATCTCTTGAATTCATCAAAATATCCTAGAAAAGCTTCTCAGCATCAAGTAACACATGAGAATCGCAATCTAACCCATTGTAGAAAATACTGATGTATTGAACTTTAGAAAGCCCATGTTGTGGACACTTACGAAGCATGTCCTTGAATTGGTCCCAGGCTTCATGAAACTTCTCATTACCATGTACAGCAAATTGATTGATTTCTTACTTCATCTTGAACACCTTCGAAGGTGGCATGTATTGCTCCAAAAATTTCACTTTCAACTTCTCCCATGTAACACATTCAGCAGCATCGAGATTATCATACCAATCTCTCGCCTTTTCATTCAGCGAGAACTTAAACAAAATTATCTTCCTTACATCTTCATGAGCTCCTGCATCTTTATGTGTACTTGCATATCTAAGGAACTTATTCAGATATTGTTGAGGATCTTCAAAGGTTCCCCAAGAGAAGGGACTCCTTTCAATCAGAGTGATAAGAGCAGGGTGTAAATCGAAATCGGCTCTGGTCCCTCTTGCCCCTAAAAACCCTGCATTACCTCCTCCGTTGTTCTTAAAGACTTCACGGATGGCAATTGTATCAAGATTCGCTGTCATGTTGACTACCTCTACTTTCAATTTAACTTTGGTTGCAGCTTCAATCGTTTGCGAATTCAGCAAATCAACTTCAACTCCTAAATCAAGAGCGTCAGTTGGGTCTACGTTATTGTTCTTATTCATCTTTTTTTTTTCTTCCTCGACGATACTCCAATCTCCAGATTATATGGCTCTAATTCACTTGTTTTAGATCTCGTGAGCATACACCTAAGAAGAGTAAGTGTTAGAAATCAAAGACAATAATAATATAATCTTAATTAAACTAGAAATAATAAACTAATAATCTATACCGTCCCCGGCAATGGCGCCAAAAACTTGATGGACGTTTTCTCAACACACAAAATAATCATCAAGTGTGAAAGATATCAATTGTAGTTTTGATAGGCGATCAAGTCATTATCGAACCCAAAAGACAAATTATTATCAATTTAATTATGTTCTAATTAACTAAGACTATGTTGGCAAATTTGGTTTTGAAAAGTTGCGTAGCTAAATAACATATAATTTAAATAGCAAATTAGATAAACAAGTAATAGAGAAAATACGGTGGTGATTAAGTAAGAATTAGGTAGTTCTTCGGGTCATCCAGTTTTACTTATTAATTTTCTTTCCATGCATTGATGTCCGACTCTGCCTTGTGGTTTATGAACGCACCACTAAACCATGCAAGTTCACCCTATAGACACAAGTGAACATGCATATGACACGTGTGAATATCCTTGGAGCAAGAAATATAATTCACCCCCCTTTCTAGGTACTATGAGTATCAATTATTTTCCGTGAACTTAGTAATCTAACCCGATATGATCTCCCTTCATAGGTACTATGACGTTATACTATTTATCCTACTTATTAACCCGAATAATATTCAATTAACAAGTATCTATATAAGATAGTTCTAATAAGACTTCGGAATTCCTTCTCTCAGAATTATAACATGTAATCCTGCTCAACAGTGAACACACTCAATCAATAATCAAGCTATGTATTCAGAATCTACACAACAGTTAATGATGCACAAAATAACCGTGAGTATGAATTAAAAAGGCACAATCTTATATAAAATAAACCACAAGTAGTGTTGTACGGAGTTTACACATAGAAATTCAATTAACTCATAAAACTTTCATAACCCTAGAACTACCAGAGCAGTTCTACCCCATGATTGATCTAGGAACAATCATGGTTGATTGGTATGATCTTACTTGACGCGACAGACGAATCTTTCTTCGCGACTCCTTCGGTTGATGGTAGGGTTTCGATGGTGGATGGAGGATGAATGATGTGTGTCTTTCTCCTGCGAAGGCTCTTCTTTTATATTTGTGGAACCTCCTTATGGGCTTAGGATGAGCTTTTGCTTGAGGCATACGCAAAATTTGGTAAGAAAACTCCGGAATTACCATAAATAGAAGCAGCGAGAATCTGCTCGACCACACCTGGACAAGTCGAGCAAGGCTTTCTAATCGAGTAATGGTCAAGCAAACTTTGTACAAGTTTGCACATTTTGCTCGATTCGACCTCATCTGCTCGACCAGAGTAATGCTGGTCCAAGTCGAGCAAGCTTTCTGTAAGAATTGAGCATTCTGCTCGACTTGACCACCTCCGCTTGACCAAAGTAATGCTTGGTCCAGCAATGTCTGAAAGTCGAGCAATCCTCAAAAATTGTCTCAAAAAATCGTGTCTTCCAATTTCGAGCCCTTTCGATCCGTTTTCCTGTACAAACACTCAAAAAGCCCTTGTCTTCTCTGATTTGTGGATTTTCCGTAAACATTCTGATTCATCTCAATAAAAGACTCAATCGTACTCAATTTCCACATAAATTAAAGCCCAAAATACGTGAATTTACACTCTCATCACTGAACATCAATTTTTCTCACTTTATTTCCAAATACAGAACCATAGTCGACCTTAGCAAGATAAAAAGACATTAAACAGTAATTTTCAATTCTAAATTTTCCAACAATAGGCACAAACGATTTATAGAAAATAAACATAAAACTACTAAGAAATGAAGAGTATTGAGAAAAAGATGAATACAAATTATCAAGAATTTATTTCTCACTCGCGCAATATCTTAAGCACTTCACCAAGACACCAAGTAAATACAGTGCCCAAAATAAATCATTTCCGATTGTATTGATCTTAATTCACAACAATTGATTACGCTTTTTGGATCTCCACATTTATCAGCATGATCCTTAGTGGCAGATTTACAATAAGCCTTATTTAGATCATCCTACAAAGCATTCTTAGACACTCCCAAGTTTCAAGACGATGACAGAGAGTACTCATCTTTGTAGCACTTTAACATTGTTGAAAGAATGTCTGAGGATCAAAGAGAGGTTAATTCTATTGTATGACCATAATCAAAATAATGGAAAACAGAAGTTTGAATGAATTAAAGATTTAATGAAAGAAAAATCGTAAAACTGAATAATTGACAAATTAGCATAGAAAGCGTGGTAAGTTCACATGGCAGATAGTAACCCTTAGGTCTAAGGGAAGCAAATCGTACACAAATTTGACTGAACTATATTTTTAAAAGCTCTCGATCAACTTTAAACAACTATTATAATTTGATTCAAAATACTATTTGATATTGAGATAATAAGTATCATTGTCCAAAATGGGCATAAATTGCTAAAATATGATTTATCTACGTAATTCAACAGTTTTAGATGACAATGAGAGCCACCTAAAAGCGACGCGAGTATTTCACCAAAATAATATATGCTTAACTATGGGCTTGTTTGGGATCGATGACCAAGTAAAGGGTTGTTGTGATGTAGTAACTTTCATTAATTTTCAATAATCCAACTTGCAAAATTTATGTATTCGGTGTCATACCAATACCATTCTCCATTCAATTCTTTCTATGAAGTCACAACCTACTTGAAGACATGAAATCATAAAATGAACCTGGAAACACGTGAGAATTTTGATAATATTCAAACACAATCCCCTGTAATATAATTGCAAAATAGACATGTATAACAGACGTGAATGAACTCGAAAAGCTTGATTAATGAACTTGAATCAGATCAAGCGTACCTTAGTTGTGTTTTGCCCAAAATAATCTTCAGCATTAAAAATTGGAATACTAATTGTACTTGCGTCTTTTCTAGCAACACCTCTTTCAGAGATCTATCTCACCATAATTATTCAGATGATCCTTCGATTGTTCTTGTATTATCTGAAAATAAAAAATAGTCAAAACACTATATTCTACAGTTAAAAGAAAAAAGAATTGAGTGGTGAATGAAAAATCACATGCATCTTTTGTAGTAAAAACTTTACCACACAAACATTTCAAAACGTATTACGGTGGAATTCTGAGCAGACGCTTTCTAAGAGTCATTTTGACAAAGGGTTTGTCTTCTCTCCACCCTAGACTCATATCTTACGATAACGGGAGAACACAATGTAGCTACCAAATCATAATAATCTTTGCTACAAATAAACAATGATTTAAAACATACAATATTTAAAATAATCGAGTAAAGACGAATATAAGATCACCTGCAAAGCAAGATCATTGAGGGAGATGACTGGTTAACAGTGCCACTTGTGTATCTCTCTATGTATAGGCAGACAAAGCTTCAAATTTTTACAGTTTAATGGAGCCACTTATATCCACTAATGTATAAATCTAAAATGGAATTTTAGTTAAAGGAGTAACATAAATTTTTGATAAAAAATACCTTAAATTATAACAAAGAGAAAAGAAAAAGAACCATACAATAAGCAACAGTCATCTCCTTCACAAATTGCAACACGAATCCCTCATAATCGAGATGAACTATGCGATTTCCAAGCATTATTGTACAAATGAAATGAGAAATCCGACCAGACATATAAAGTCGATCAAACTTGTGATAATTAAATTGTGAAAACCAAAAATCGTACATGTTTAAGATAAATAATTTTTCAAAGTGAAGCTTACCTCCATAGAAAAAGAGAAGTGTTCCAGAAATGAAAATGGGTCACGAATTGCAAAAGACTCCCATCAGTTTCTAAGATTTGAGCAAAATATAGTATATACTTCCATTTGAGGACATGAATTAGCCTCACGATTTTGTAGGAGGGGGGAGATTTGTAATCGAGGAGGGGTAGAAGAACATTTATCCAAATATTAGACAGCAGTGTCTGATGAGGAAGATGAATCTTGATCCACCGGCAATTACGGGTGAGAAGAATATAAATGCCATTTCCAAAACGGATAAGTAGAGTGGCGTGGTTAATGGTGTCATAAGTGCGGTAATAATAAATTCATTTAAGGTAAAATGCATCAAGAGTTTGAAAAACAAAAAACGCATCGGGAATTGAAGGAAAAAAATGAAAAAAACGCAAAAATCTAGAAAAATGACAAATCAGCAAATGTTTTTTGTGGAGTTGACACCTGGCAGAATGAAACCGTTGTTTAGTAGTATATATAGAACCATAAGATCACTTATGTTGGATATATCATAAATCTCAATCTAAAAATATTAACCAAGCCAGGACAATATTCGGGCTTCCATCCCATTGCAACTCCAATTACTCCTTAACTATCTCATTATATATTGGCTCACTCTCCAAGATGGCAACTCTAAACTCTTGTTCCACAACTGTTGTAATTTTTACTATTTTAATAAATAAAAAAATCCTTCATTGTTCCACCATTATCAACCTTAAAATCCTCAAAATGTACAAACAACCCACCAAATAGATATTATTGAAGAGTGTCAACAAAAAATACAGAATCATGCAAAAACCTTCCAACACTCTAAAATTTCTCCAATGCTTCAACCTATCTTGGGTCTTCACAATCCTTTTCCTTTTCTTATTTTAGTATCTTGAGCATGCATCTCACATGATTCTCACATGATTATCCAAAAGAATATATCCCATGAATGGTTAAATATGGGGCATCAATAATTAAGTAAAATAATTAAAAAAAATTCCAATGGTGACTTGGCTCATATTGCCATCTTTAGACCAAACCCAATTAAAAAGATGACATAACATTAAGTTGAGGTCATTGGAATTAGTATTACTGGAGTATGTGACTATTGGTTATTTATTATGGGAGTGAAGGGACATCGTTCTGCTACTTCATAGAAAAGATAAAAACTGGTATATATTAAACAAATAGCATAGTTCTTTAATTAAAGAGCCAGGTCTTTGTCCACACTGACCCATAATCTCATTTCAAAAATATTTTTTTAGGAATGCATTGTATAAGCCAGAAACACATTAAAATTAGCATGCACAATATGTAAGACAACTTACAATAGAGCACAAGAAAAGCTTGCAAGCACAAATCAAATTTGATTCTTATCAAATCCCCGTAGTGCATTTTCAAGGTTTAATCTCTGTTTTTAAAAAAGGAAACCATACACGAAAATTTATGCATAAATGAAGACAGTGAATGACGGATTGGAAAAAAATTTAAATTGGAAGAATTATTGGTGAATGGATGGGAAAATGAATATACCCAAATCTTAAATGGAAAGAGGATTATAGACCTGATCGAGATGGCAGTGAGAGATAAATGCAACAGTCTCCTGATTCGTCAAAACAGAAGCACCTGTAATGAAATCAGGCTCGCCGTGGGTCATCAAAGGCACAGATTGTCAAAGATGAATGCTTCAGAACCATGATTGATGTAGGAAAAAACCCCTCAGATTTTTTAATTATAAAAAAGTCCCAAAAAATGAGAAGATGCCATGTCTACCGTGAATTACACTCATGGTTGCAACACGAAGTTAAAAACTCTTGTGTAATAGATTAAAGATTGAGGTAGTAAATTAATGTGTGAAATATTCCTATAGATTGATGATGGTGCTTCAAGAATTGAGAAGATGGAAATGTTACTTGATTAGTTCGAATTGTTTTGTGCTTCTCTATTCACAAAAAAAAAAATACTTCGTTCTTCAAATAACTGCCCCAGCAGATATCTCCTATAATATGATTGCACAACCGTAGTCACCACAACACTAAAAATGAACAAAAAAAATCCCCAAAAGAAAGTAAAATTTAATAATTCAAGAAGCCCTATAATTAAATTTAGAATTCAAAAAACATTAAGAAAAAAATCAAGAAACGTAAATAAGAAGATAAAGAACATGCAGCACATATGATCACGCATAAACTCATGCTAGAAGTCAAAAACTCGCCTGCTGCCGCTGCCGCTGCCACCGCCACCGGGCCCTTCTCAACCACTGCTTTATCGGATTGCTTCTAAGCGCCACCATTTTTGGGATCAGCGGATCCAGACTCCAATTCTTTCACCACTACGGCGCCAACGACTTCATCAAAAGCGGGCGAATCATTTAAAGAAGAGGACACCTCCTCTGCCTGCATTCAACAAAACCTCAAACTTAAATAACCACCAGAAAACCAAATTCACCAAAATTCGATAGAATCACTACAAATAAAACCCTAACCTTGGATCATTTAAAATTGGACAAATAATTTTTCAACCACGTTTTCTGATATACTCAATTTTTTTACGAAGAAGAAAAGGGGCACTTAGATGAAGACGAACTCCACCGCATTTCAACCACGTTTTCTGATCTACTCAATTTTTTTCAAAAAAATAATCAAACCTAAATTTTTCTCCTCTAAACTGAAAATCAAGAAGTGTTTCAGAGGAGAGGGTTAGGCGTCGTCTTGAACAAATCATTCGTGAGGGAGGAAAATCAAAACATCCAAAGAATGATAAGAGTTTCTCGAGACATTAAAATAAATGAAAGTCCCTAAAATAATCCGTTAGAATAATAAAAGCACAGAGAGAGGCATTGCTGTAAAGAGTCAAAGCGAAAATACAAAAACCCAATAAAAATACAAAATTATAAGGTGGTGCCACGTCAGCCTTGAATTGAGGACAACATGATATGTAGGATTAAAGAAACCTTCTTTTAGATATATAAAGATAGTATAATATTTAATTTTAAGAGGTACAACTTTTTGAAAATGTGAGATTTAGAGGCACGGTGTTTTTAAATATATCCAAATTTTTTACCTTTCCTTAAAAAAATAATTATATTCTTAAATATTTTAAAACCTAAAAATAAACATTAAACCTTAACAGTGCATAGTCACTAGAATGCAAGACAAATCCGATTTTAAGATGTTTGTCATAAAAGAAAGTGTAATGTCTTTTTTCTCCTTTATCGAAGGTAGTCGAAGGAAATTGAGTAGTTATTGTATGAGACCGTCTCACATAAGCCTTTATGTGAGACGGATAAAAGGTGATAACATCGTTAACAAAAAGTGATACTCAATCGATAAAAAATTATAATGATACAGTGAATTATTTCATGAATAATTTATAGTATAAATAAAAAGTGATAACATTTTGTTGCAAAAGTGATAACATTTTATAGTGAAAGTGATAATAATATTATTATTTTTTATCCGTCTGACATAAGGGCTTACACGAGACGGTCTCATATAAGTTTTTGCCAGGGAAATTTGAGGAGACGGAAATATAAAGAACTTGACAAGTTTTTATTAAAAGAGAAGTTCTCTTGTGTCCCCAGGTGCACAAAGGTATAAATGTATAACATTTTGTTTTAAAGAGTATATAACTTAATTAATAAGTGTTTAATTTTTCATTGACTTCTCCTTTTTCAAGAGGTGAAATGACTCACCAGAAGATTACAGAGTTAAAACAATCTTTGAATAGAGAGATACATGAGAAACTGTTTTGATTGTCATTAAATTTTGTTGGTTTGATAATATTTGCTCCTTTTTCCTTCACTGAAAATTTCTATTACATCCAACAACAACGTATATTCAGTTAAACTATGGTGTTTCTCACTTCCTGTTATTACTGTTGTCACAATCAAGCCTAGCTGGAATGTTATAGGTTCTTATATGTTACATCATTCAAAATTTCTGTGTTGCTTTCTCTCTGGTGGTGTCAATTACATGCCATTTACATAATAAAGTGTTTGGTCATGTTTCTAGCAACATTGAAGAATGTGACTAATGTTTATTATTTTGTTTAATTTATAAATTCACTACTAACAACATGATCCTTATTCTTGATCATCTGATCAGATTATGTGTGGGAGGGAAGTCAAGGAACTCCTTCTGCAGGTTTTTGGTACTTCAATTTGTTATGTGTTAAGTGTGCATGATACAAATATGTATTGCTATATATTTCTTTTATTTAATCACGGTGATCTCATTGATTTTGTCATTGTTGATCAGTCAAGGTGAATATTACTCTGGAAAGATAAAATCCCCATAGAATACCCATATTCTCTTTAAACATGAATTTTTTAAGATTCAGTTCGGAGCTCCTTTGATGCCATGAACTCTATATCATATGTTGTTTACCTTCTATGTAGTATGACTACTTCCAATGGACGCTTAATCACTAGAAGAAGTTATGATTGTGTGAGTTCGTTTGGATTTACCAATTTTGTGCTGATTTTCCCCTTAGCTTGTAGCATACTACTGTGCTTCTTTCATTTATGATAAATTTTCCAACGTTAAAGGGATAATGAGTTCTGTTTAGTCTTTGTCTTTCCATCCTATAAATCTATTAAGTAATAGTTTCATTTCTTGACTACAGAAGAAGAGAAAAGAGCAAGCATAGAGTTCTCTTCTTCTAACATTTAAAAGTAAATTCTTCAATCATACATTAAATGTGATAATAGTGCATGTGTACAATGTTTAATTACTCAGTGTTGCATATTGTTTATGTGCTGAAATTTTCCTATGATCTCCTCACTCCAGTTGCCTTAGAACATATACGCTCACACACTCAGATGCATGAAAACATATAACTTTTAATTACACTTTAATTATATGAGTTAGTTTTGTTGAATTTTAGGACATTTTTTTGTTGGGATAGGACAAAACTCTATTTGTATGCATTCAAGAAGATCAAGGATGCCACTTGTGAGAAAGCAGGTTTTTTTGCAATCAAGAAGAAAGAAAATCAAGTTGGTTTCTTGGGTTCTCTATTTGATTCTATGGATCTCATTCATGATTTGATTCTATGGAACTCAAGTTAGGGAACGGGTCTCTCTTTATAATTTGAGTGTAATGTTTCTCTTGATCTTACCTTATTTAATTTTCTGTATACAAATTTTCCTAATTATATCAATTTTATTTTACCACTATAGGAAAATCTATGATATAAATTAATTACTTTACACTTTTAAAATTGAATTGGCCTAAATTTTTTTACAAAATTATGTCCTTTTACTACTATGAATATTTAAATATAAATGAAACTCAGAATTGAGACATTAATATTTTGTTTAGGGTTTTTTTTTAACTAATCATTTTATAGATGGATAGTGTAGATATAAATACTTAGGAAAATACAAAAAATGAATATAAAACATTAAAAAATTGAACAACAGTTGGAAACTTTAGAAACTGAAGTACAATTTTTTTTAATTTCAATACGATAATGAAAGATTGGGGGAAAAACAATAAAATAAATAATTTCAAGGGTTAAATGGCCAAAATAACTCCACTCAAAATTACAAGACTTTCTAAAAATTTACTCATTTTAGTAACAATAAATTATACTTAATTTAATTTACTCTTTATATAAAATAGGAGTACTATATGTTTTTTACAATAAAATTAAAAATATTTAATTTAAGGATCACTTACTATCATATACACAAAAAATACATAATTGTTATAAACTACATGACTCAAAGCACTATTAATCATAACTACACAATTATGATTGTAATACTATAAATATCTCTGTGTATTTGCAATTGTTCTGCACAATTTGATTCTGCACAATTTGGTTCTGCACAATTGTTCTGCACAATTTTGTTTTTGCACATTTTGTTTGCACATTTTAAATTCAGGCAGCAGTTGGCGACGGTCAACGATTGGTCAACGTCGGCCAACGGTCGATCAACGCCGGTAAGCAATCGGTCAACAACAGGTCAACGCCGGTGGGTGGGTAAGGGGTAGGGTTGTTGGTTTAAAAGTGTATGGAGTATAAGGTTATATTTGGTATTTTACTTTAATATTTTGTATGTGAGAGTAATTATTTAAATTTCATGTATCTAATAGCCTTAAAAATGTGTATCTGAGAGTAATAAACCCTTAATTTAATTATATTAAAAAGATAAAGTTTTAATAATCGCCATTCTAATTTATTGGTGCTTCAATCCATCACATTGGTGATAATTTTATATCTCGATGGAAATGGTTTCATGTCAAAATTGCAGCACGAATTTGTATAGAGGCATTTTCAATAGTATTATTCGATTATTTTGCTAATTATAGTAAATTTTGCAAGTAAAAGGAGTACTATTCTATTAAACTTTTATACTCCTTTTTAATTGCTATAATAATCAAACGATAAATCTTTATTCTATTTATTGTACATAAAAATAATATAAATTAATAAATAATTACATTTATGATAAATCATTTTATAATATTCAAATAATATTATTATTAAATAACAAAAAAATTATTGAACCCGCATAGTAGATGGGTTACATGCTAGTATAAAACATATAAAGAAGCACAGTAAACTCGATGCAACACATATTTAATTTTTTTAGAGAGAAAATAGCGTTAAATAGTAATGTTGGGCTTGATTTGAGCTTTATAGTCAATTTTACTTTGTAAGCCAAATTCATCATTTGTTTACGCAAACACATTATCTATCATACTTATGTTATTATGTTTTTTGGATTATGTATATTTGTTCTCCCGATTTTTAAATCATTCAATTATTAAAATCCATTTTTAATAATATAAATGTTCACAACATAACCTACATCTCAAATTTTTACCTCAGAATATATAAGTCAACAAACCAAACATACTTTATAATTCAAATAAATTTTTACCATTTACCAATTAAAAAATCAACAGTGAAATGTCAAGTTAAGCTCAACACGAATCCATCAAAATACAAATTGATCATATTATAAATAATCACGTGAAGATTATTTTGCAAAAACTAAATGAGAAAAGACATTACACAAAAAATAAATAAATAAATAAATCACTCCAAAGGTACTTGTTAGCAAGAACAAAGAAATTGAAAAAAAAAAAAAAGCCACTTGATTCTATATGAAGGTTAATTATGAAAAAGATGAAAAGTTTCAAATGAATACTGATATTGCTTATTACTTGGGAAGTGCTACGAAGTAGAGGCTTTCGAGGGCCCTCACGATGTTATTTATGTAAGAAAGAGGAAGAGTCCCTAGATCACATGTTGATTGAATATCCAGTATCATTGGAGAACTTGAAAAAATTACTATCGGGATTTTCTTTTGGCAGCAGAATGTGCTTAGATAAGACGTTCTTGGGATTCTTGCTTGATGCTATGAGAATTAAGGAAAGCAAACAAGTCATTTCTATATGGAGGCTAGCGATAGTCTCTTATGTATGAGTTATTCGGCAGGAAAGAAACAATGCAGTGTATGATGGGCTCTTGGAGGATGGGAAGGATAACAAAATACGACCATTTGGTATTTCTTCAAAACTAATTGCGCTTATCAAAGAGGGCAATGTATTTGATCTGGGTACCAAGAATAACTCTATGCAAGATTTGTTTACTCTGCGATTTTTCGGAATAACTGGAGCGGCTCGAAAAAGTCCTAAGATTACCCCTGTTCGATGGCATCCTTCACCGCCGGGTTGGGTGAAGGTGAACACCGATGACCACACATCGGGTGCTCCAGGTAACATATCAGGTAGGGGTATTTTCCGAAACTGTAGAGGCTTTTCCATGGGATGCTATACTAGTGGTTTTGGCATGGGTTCTTCTTTGGAAGCAGAACTTGCAGCTGCCTGTCTTTCAATTGAGTATGCACATGATCTTGGATGGCATACTCTATGGTTGGAGTCGGACTCAATGTTTGTTATCTATGCATTTACACATCTTGCTCCAGAGCTTCCATAGAGGATCTTCTCTTGGTGGAGGAGCGAAGCATTTATTGCAGCAGATGATTTTTCGAGTCTCTCACAATTACAGGGAGGGGAATATGGTGGCAGATAGGTTATCAGCTATTGGTGGAGTACTTACATGGCATTATCCAACTCCCCAGTTCCTTGATAGTCTTATGTTTCAAGACATGAATCATGAATATTATAGATTTAGATAGTCTTGTCTCTCTTGATCTTTCCAGCATCTTTTGTAATCTGTATTCTTCTTTTTCATTTTGCTCTAATAAAATCTATTTGTCAAATGAATACCGATGAACCCAATTTAAAACTATAATTTTTTATTATTTTTTTTTCAAATGAATACCTTCATATGATAAGACCAATAGTGCATTTCTATAAAAGAAACTACTATAATGTAGTGGTTAAATTTCTTTTTTGATTGGTACAGGATCGAGCTCGAGAAAATTTCCTGAAAATTTTCTTAAGTTCGACCTTTTGCTCATTTGCTTCCAATACACCTCTTATATGCTAAAAAATTCATAAAGACCATCAGCACAACAGTTTCAATAAAATCATGGGAAAAGGGTCAATTTGGACCCTTATCTTATTGCATGGGATCAAATTGACCCTTTATCTAATTTTTTTTTCTTCCAACCCCTTGATCTATTTTAATGAGATCAATTTAGTCCTTTTCACAAAAAAATAAATATTAAATTAATTATTTTTTTCTCTCTCCTAATTCATTTAGGTTAAAAACAAATTAAATCCTTTAACACGTGATTTAGCCCATTATTAGAAGAAGAAAAGTAATAATCCTAATTAATTTCACAGTAGTAACTCTTCCTTTTTATCGCCGGTGGTAGTAGCTTTAGATTCAAGCACCCCACCCCCCAAATCCCACGTTGGTGGACCAATGCATCCCTCCTCATCTCGCTATCTCACTCTCCAAATCTTCTTCCCCACCAAACTCACTGCACCCACACACACCCCAATACAGACTCCCGTCCTCTCCATGGGAATCTCCTCCAAAATCAGAATCCTGACCCCCCCTCCGCCTTGTCGTCGCCACCATCCCCGCTTCACCGTAGCTACCATTCTCAAATAATAAAGTGAAAACCCTTGATCATAATTAATGTAACCATGTGATTGCTGATTTGATGGATTAATTCAAGAAATTAAATTTTTCAACCCTATTAGATGCCCGTATTTTGTGGCGACGAGATCGGGAGGCCACTGCTCTCCACCGTTATACGATTGCTTTTCAACTCCATCGGAGCCACCGCAGAGTCACATGGTGGCGCCGCCATAAACTTCACATTAGGGGAGATCTGCTACTACCACCTGCGATGAAGAAGGAAGAGTTACTCATGTCAAATTAGGATTGTGACTTTTCTTCTTCTAATAATATTGTTCTAAATCACGTTTTAAATGATTTAATTCGTTTTTAATCCAATTTAATTAGGAGAGAGAAAAAATAACTAATTTGATAATTATTTTTTTGAAAGGGGCTAAATTGTTCCATTAAAATAGATTAAGGGTGGATGAACAATTAAAATAGATTAATGGGTTGGATGAATAAAAAATTAGATAAAGGGCCAATTTGATCTCATGCAATAAGATGAGGGTCCAAATTGACCCTTTGCCCTAAACTCATAGGCTAGCTAGCATGCACTTCTTCATCCACTATAAAAAACTCGAACCAAACTCATGTGAAAAATTAAAATTATCCCTAAAATACAAGAGGCGTATGCATCACAATAAATCAAGGTATGTCACACCATGCAACATCCCCTCAAACTTAAATTGAATCCTAAGTTTAGAATTAAGTTTGCAAAAGTGGTTAAACGTACCTTCACACTTCAAACCAAAGCACTTCTCGTACTTTGAATATGCATTCTCCTCACGAGCACAATTAACCTACATACCAAAAATGCAAGAACTAAATCAAAACGAATAGAAGAAAACCTACTAAAATGGATTGTCTCCCACCTAGTGCTAAGTTTAAGGTCATCAAGCCGGACAAATAATAAGCTCTTAAGTTCCACAAAAATCATTGCCCCATCGACCTTCATCTACACTTTAAATTTTCTCTTTGTCATCTTCTTATCCGTTATGACTCTATCCCCCTTCTTACTAACAAGACTTGACACCCAGGGAGAATAATGTAACGAACATAATTCTATTTGCAAGAGCATAAATCTTCCTTTTTGTCAATCTTCCATTCAATATCCGAGGCTTCACTCCAATCAAGATAAAAATGAGAAAGATTAGAATTTTATATTTTCACACAATTTTACAAAGGAGGATTTAAAGCTTCTAAGGTATAAGATTATTCGAATATTTCATGCTTATCCAGAGGCACATTAGGAGATTTGAGATAAGATTCATCCTTCTTTCCTTGATGGCATGAGAATGTAATGCTTTTTTCTTCGAGCTTAATGAGATTCTCCCTTTTCCACATCTATCCGAGCTCTCCCGATTGCCAAGAAAAGTCTTCCAAGAATAAATGGAACTTGAGGATCTACTTCCACACATAATACCATAAAATCAATTGGGAAGCCCATCTCCTTCACCTTAACCACCACGTCTTCCGCAATCCCTAAAGGCTTAATAATGGATCCATCTACAACCGTGAGACATATTGTGGTAGGTTTGAGTTCCCCCATATCTAGCTCTTGATGAACAGAATGAGGTTGCTGGCATTTGGATCTTTTGATTACCGTGAACCGTTAGGGTTCCATGCAATTCTACAGCAGCGGAAGTATAAGTGTAGAATCAAATTATTTTTCACCAGGGTTGATGTAGAGGTTGAATTCTTGCCGACAGCATGCGGAGCCTCATGGTTTTGGGCATAACTCTCTCATCCGATATCAGAATCAAGTGATCTATGCACCAAAATGACCCTCTCTTCAGTGGATTTCTAACGGTGTATCACATGTATAGTTTCGACTTCCAAAAGAGTTTAGAAAATCGATAAAGTTAACGGACATAAACAACAAACGACCTTCCGGTCTTCTATTGTATTCCTAAGCCACGTCTTAACGTTGGTGTAAGCAACGATCTACAAGACGAACTCAGTCTACAACCCTAATTTGCCTTTCACATGTGTTAAGCGTGTGATTCAGATTTCGAATTGATGAGATTGACTATTATATAGGCTACAACAGGGACCAAGAGGAGAAATTAGGATTTGGGCCTCCCATTGGAATAAGCATCCAAGTTTAGCCCAAAACTTATACTTAAGTCCAATAATAATAAATCATTCCACTAGAAAAATATTATTGCACTGCCACCCTAATCCAACATTACGTTTATGGGCTCCTTCTTATTATGAGCCCGTTAATCTCCCCGTGTTTAAGATTCAATGCCTATTAATTAATTAAGTTACTGACAACTCCATTAATTAATATATTTACCAAGAGTAGTACCACTCAACCTTATTATCGTGCCGGAATAAATCCACCTGCAGGGTTTACATGATAATCATTATGAGCTCCTCAAGGGGACATCATCAACCAATTCCGTTAGGACATGGATTCCTTCTACAATCAACAACACACTATAGAGATAGCACCATCTCCCAACTCACTGAGCATATTGATTTATTTTTTAAATCTCACCCATTGATGAATCTAAGAAATAAATAATGGCTTACGTGTCGAGATTATTGTATAGGGATTAAGAGTACGAACATCCATATTAACAGAGATTAAGTTCTATTATATAGTCAGTATAAATCGAACGATCTCAATGCGGTCCTATTCAATACACAAGTGCACTAGTGTAATTTTATAATCAAGACAGATTAATACCAAATCACACTACAACCATACCGATAGATAGATCCCCTCTATCTCGATTGTGAACATCTATTTATACTTTATAAGGAGCCTATAATATGATCTTTCGTGTGACGCCGCACACCACATTATCTACAGTATAAAGTAAATGGACTTTTGCAATAACTTAATTGCAAACGTTTGATCACATGATTCTCATTTCAAATATTATCAAAACATTGTTCATACCAAAAGCAAGACTTTTAGTATACAATCCAATAATCTCCCACTTATACTAAAAGACTATACTGCCATATCTGCTGCCATACATCTGATTACCACTCCCACTACTTGACCATTAAATGCTTTCGCCTTAAGGTCCTTGTAAAAGGATTACTAGGTTATCATCCAATGCAATCTTGGCGATAACAACCTTCTCCTCATTATACAATTTCTCGTATTAGGTAGTACTAGCTATCAACGTGTTTAATTCCCTTATGGACTCGTGATTCCTTCAAGTTTGCAACTGCACTATTATTATCACAATAAATTGTGATAACCTTGGGCAAACTCAGAATCACATCTATGTCCATTACGAAGTTTTTAGAACCATACAGATACTTTAGCTGCCACAAGGTTATAATATTATCCTCTTTCCATGGTGGAGTCTGAAATATATTTCTATATTATACTCCTCCATACAATGGATCTACTTCCATTAAACATATAACCTTGAGGTGGATTTACTGATGTCCCTATGATTCGAAAATCTGAATCTAAGTAACCATTAAGAAGCAATGAATTATTCCGGTATGCTTAGATATAATTTCCAGTCTTCTTCAGGCACTTCAAATATGTCTTACCATAATTCAGTATTCTTGTTCTGGATTACCTTGATACTCACTGACTATGCCAATGGCAATACAAATATCCAATCTCGTGCATAACATTCCATAGATTAAGCTTCCTCATTGTCAAAGCATAGAGAACCGGCTTTATCTATTTTATCTTCTTTTGTGTTATAAGACACAAATCTTTAGATAAAGTCACATGCTAAGACGAGTAAGGATTGTATCATTTATACGAAGATTTAGATAAGCACAACATCCTATCTTGTGATCATTATCACCATGATCGCAAGGATATATTTTGCTTCTCTTAAGTCTTTCATTTCATACTGCTTTATTAACCATACCGGCCATACGCCCGACAATACTCTTTCATTGTCTCCAATGAGCAAGATACCATCTACGTACTTACAAGAAATACCATCATATTTCTGCCACTCTTTTCAACACACAAGATCCATCCGAGCATTGATTAAATCCATTCGACTGGATTTCCTTATCAAAATGGATGTTCCATGATCTTAAAGCTTGCTTTTGTCCATTGATGGACACTTTTAAGCTTACATTCGAAATGCTCTTAGTTCTATGCAATGAATCACTCTGGTTGCTCCGCATAGATGTTTTCCTCAAGACTTCCAATCCGAAAACTATCTTGACATATATTTGTTTTACCTCATAATTAATATGAGCAGCAAAAAATAAAAGAATCCGAATCGACATAATATGATCGATCCTCTTTTAATTTTGTAGACCCACTTCCAACGGTTTTTACACCATTTAGTTGGTTCTACAAGCTCCCAGAGATGATTTTGAATCCATTGCAACTTGTTAAGATTCCGGATTTTGATCTTGTAGTACATCGTCATGTCCATGGGACATATTATGTTTACTAGGGATCAAGTCTCATGACTCTCCCAAAATATAAATATTTCAGGTTGTAGAACAACCCTCCCACTACGACAAGACACTACATGTAATTGTGTATCAGACTTGACACGTGATGCAGTTTACTTGTGGTATATCCTCTTGTAGTCTTGGTACTAAAATTATGTTTACCTTTCTCACACCTTTAAGAACAATTTATGCATGGATATGTAATTTATTACATAGTCCTTTCCAAAATTTAGTGTTCGTGTTAACAATCACCCTTTGATCTTTTGGACTATTTAAATAAATCAACCTTCATTTTTCTAGGATATTCCACAAACAGATAAACATCATATGTCATGCTGTTTCAGGGCATACCCATAAAATGAATTTAGTAATTCCAAATAATTCATCATATATCTTACTTTTTCCATAAGAGTCATATTCCTTTTTCCCACCACACTATACAGCTGGGGTATGCCCGGTGTAGACTACATGGGATTCAATCCCAACCTCTGATTAATAGCACCTAAATTATCCTAAGAGGTGCTCGCCACTACGATCAGAATGCAGTGACTTGATATATTTTCCATGATGCCTCACCGCATCATTCAATCACTTCTTGAATTAACCATAGCATTCAGGCTTGCAGTGCATCAAATAAGTATATTTAGTTTCTAGAATAATCATCAAATATTCATAACCACCTCTCGACAAGATAATCTTAGGATCGCTTAAATCAGAATGAACTCATTCCAACATATCTTTACATGGCTCTATACCCCTTTGTCTTGAAAAGGCAATTAATAATATTTACTTCCAAGTAGGACTCACAAGTTTGATAGTTTTCACTTCCAATAATCCTAACGGTCTATCGGCTATCAACTTTCAAATCGTACTTAAATAAAATGATCTAGTCTTAGATGCCAAAAGTATGTTTAGTTCATCTCCGAAGATTCCTTTCTCTTACTAAGATTAGAAAATGCATTATTAATTACTATTTATTGCATCCGTAGGATAAACATGATTTAAGAGTGTACAAATTGTCACTATCGTACCATAATAGCTTATTATCCGTTAATGCATAGAAACCAAAATTAAATTCTTTCTATGAGAACGTACGTGAAGACAATTTCTCAAAATCAAATATTTATTCCTATCAAAAGATAAATAAACAACTCCCACTGCAACAGCCACTACTCTTGTAGTTTTTCCCATGTACTTAGTAATCTCATCCTCACTTAGTTGCAAGCTAGTGATTTCGGTATTTACACACAACGTGTTAGTTAAACGTCATCACTAATCACACTTCAACAACGTGAATAAGATACTATCCTTGTTCACCTATTGATGAAATTGGTTTTCCTTCGCCGTACGTTTTGTCAGAAGTTTTTCTACCGTATATAATCCTTTGTAATTCAGGTGAAACTTGCTCAAAACGTTAAGGCAAACTATGAAAATAAATTGAGCTACGTTTTCTCTTCAATTTCTATTCCAAGTATTTCCAATTCATTCATCAAGTTAACCATAAACTCTAGCCTTTTTAACTTACTCAAGTATCCGAAGAGTCTCATGAGACCATCATATTTCTATGAACCTCTCATCTCTTCACTAGAGACTTTAACAGGCACTAGAGAGCATCCTTAGTGAGAACACATTTATAATAACTTAGCCCAACTAGATTTATTTTAGAAAGCCCAAAACCTATTTATTTATTTATATGGCCCAAAAGGCCAGCCTTATCTTAGCCCAACTAGATTTTTTTTAGAAAGCCCTAACTTATTTATTTATTTATTTTGTGGCCCAAAGTTTCAGCCCACTTAAATGGCCTGATATATAATTATTAAGGCTAAAGTTAAAAAAAAAAAGAGAGAAGAACGGGAGAAGAAAAACAAAAGAGGGGAAAGAAGAGAGTGAATAGGAGAAACCCTTGTTGATCAAATTCTCCCTTACAACCCTCATCCTAGGTGGTTTCTAAGTGGTTTTGAGGTAAGTGGTGTGTGAATCAAGCTTCCTTCTTCAATGATTTTGTAATTTTGTGGGGTTTTTCTTTTTGGTATGTGGGTAATTTGCAGACTCTTTGAACTGATTTTGACATAGCTATTGCCCTCGAAAGTTTGCAAACTTAATTTTTGTACGTAGCTGAACTCGTTAGCTTTCCGTAGCCACTTGAAAATCCTCAATCCGATTATTCTACAATTAGTTATGATTTTTCTCGTAAACTGCCACTAGCTGGAAAAGTTCAGAATTTTTATGTCGAATTCAAACTTATTTTCTATCGTTTCGTTTAGTTAATGATTGAAACGGGTTATGTGGGATTGGGAACTGATGTTAAGGAGTTACATACCATTTTTATTTAATATCTACTCGTTCGAACTCGATTAGGATTTATTTTTAGCAATGAAAGGGATGTTACCGCTAATAGTTAGTTATATTTAATTTGTCTTTAATTGCTCATCTCCTTTCTAGGTAAAGAACCATCGACGAAGGGCAAGGGACCGACTTCAGATTCCAGAGAGAGTTAATCACTTCCTTGTGAGTTGATAATTTGGGAACGCCTTCTCTTGTGGGAAGTGTGGACCCTCGATAAATGTGCATTTATTTTAGTTTTAGTTAATTGATAAGAAAATTATTTTGTATTGTGTTATGTGGTAAAGAGCCTGATTGGATCGATTGCTCTGGTTAGAGTCATGTTAGCCATTTTATGAGTATTATTGATTTTAACTTATGTTGAAGAGCCTTGCCGGCTCGATATCTGATAGCATTTATTGTGAATTATTTGAGAATTGATTTCTGGTTATTCTTGTGTGCCAATTAAGACTCTAACTTGAGTCGTTATTCATCTTATGATGCACATGCATATGTATGCCTGGTACCAAGGTTAAGTAGCCCGAATTGGTCACGGTTCGGGTGAGTTAGAGAGACATTGATTAAGTAGCCCGAATTGTCGCGGTTCGGGTGAGTTAGAGTGACAACCAAGTTGCCCGTGATTGGCAAACCCAGGTGAGTTATATCTAACGGGGCACCTGTCCATTTGCCAAATACTGATACTCTGGAGGGTGATCGTTAGATGGATCAGTCTATTATAGGTTCAGTCAACGTCACCGGTGTGGGACATGCATGTCATATATGTTTATATGTTTGATCATTTCAAGTATTCACGTCGATATTGAATTGTGAACTTTAGCACTTGGCGTGTTGAGAAAGAATATTAATGTGCATTTTATCTAGAGTAACGGTTACGAGCTTGGACTGTCTCTCGACGGAGAGCTCAGTTCGAGGAGGATATTGACTACCCACGCGTCCTTTATGTGATAACATGCTGTTTGAACTAATTGTGTTATTCGTAAATGTGCACTAAGGTTTTTATTTTCATTAATATGTACACTGAGTGAGAAATAGTTATTGTGGTCGAAATGTTGGATTTTATATTATGAACCGCGAGTGGGAATACATGCTTCGTATAAGGGTCGGGGTGACCGGCTTATCATTTCACTGAGCTAGTGGTTTTGCTCATCCTCATCATTCTTTCCTTTTCAGGCTGTTGATATCGTTTTGGTTGGAGGTTTTCCTATCGTTTGCTCGTCATTCAATCCGTGTTTTGGGTACTTTCTCTTTTATGTAAATTGACGGATTCATTGGCGAGATTGTATAGTTTATATTTGGTGACCCCCTTGATGTTCTTTTTGTACCTTCGCGATGTTATATCGTTCACGTATATTTTCTTTAAACTAAGTTACACCGTTGTATTTCGTACCTTTGTAAATCCTTGTTGATACTTTTTGAGATGATGTCCTCGGGTTGTACCCGTTGTTATCAGTTGTTCAGCTCTACAGGTACTTGATAGCAAGCCTTACGTTTTTTATAAACTTTGTGGAGTGGAATGCACCCATTCTGCGAAATTTTTGGTTAACGTGACGGTTGTCGCGTTCTGTCTGGGGTCGGGGCGTGACAACTTTCTTGGTATCAGAGCCTGGTTTTATAATTTTCATTCTTTTTTAGTCGAGCCAATGGGTCCAACTTTGTTTCTATGTCATCCTAAGGTATCGTATTGCCTTGACGTTGACCTTGCATTTTCTTTCCTTTCTTTCTTTCAATCATTATGGCACCTCCAGTTCGTCGTCAAGGTCGAGGTCGAGGACACGCTCCTCGTGATCCTCCGAGTCCTCTACTCTCTTCTGTTCCTCATGGACCTCGAGGACATGTTTCTTCTGATCATGTCGTTCCTCCGACGGTTACGAACCCTATCAATTCTGATCATAGGGTGCCAGTTTCCCAAGTAGAGCAACCACGGGCCCAATTGCGGGTTGAGCACATGATGACACCCGAGCAGTACCAATTGTATTATGATCACATTCGAATACATGGTGTTCCACCACCTACAACGGCTCATACAACTATGACTGTCACTGAAGAGGTTCTTCGTGCTAATGAATCGATTCGACCTACATCTAATGTACCAGTTTTTACTCCAGAAATGGCTTTAGGAGGTTTTACTTCTCGAGGTGCACTTTTTATACCTGATTTGGTGAAAGCAGTTGAAAACATGGGGACTTCGAAATTTGACGGTGCAAGAGATGTTTCTAAAGCGGGGGCATGGTTAAAGGAGATTACAGAGACCTTTGACACTTTGATGATTGAAGAATGTTATCGTGTGGTCATTGCAACCAAACTGTTAGGCCCAGATGCACGACGATGGTGGCAGAATCTAAAAGAGACATCCTTGATTACTATTACATGGGCTATCTTTGTGGAACGATTCAAAGATCGATACTTCTCTCAGTACATCAAGGATCAGAAGAGAAAGAAGTTCTTCAACCTCTTTCAAGGCATTATGTCGGTCGTGGAGTACGAAAGCAAATTTCTGGAATTGCGAGAATTCGCTCCTGAGTCATATACTACGAGAGACTTATGCAAGAGATTTGAAGATGGTCTTAATTTAAATATTCGAGATCGCATCAAGTCCAGAGACAAGTACGAGAGTCTTGACGATCTCGTAGAAGAAGCCTTGAGGGTAGAAGGTTTAGTTCAGTCGAGACATAAGCTTACTGAACGATCTCAAAAGAAAAGGCAAGGGAGCGCATTTCCAGGAAATACATCGAAGGTGTATAGAGGTGTGGGATCTTCGCGTGGCGCACCAAGTTCGGTACCTATTAGTTTTCCTCAACCTCGAGAGCAGTTTAGTAGAGGCAGGAGCAATGTCTCGGGATCAGTTGGTGAAAATCGCAAGTGCCAGAATTTCTTAAAATATCACGACGGCCCCTGTAAGGCTCCTCAAGTATGTTTTCAGTGTCGACAGCCGGGGCATATGCGAAGTTCTTGTCCTCAGCTTATGGGAGCGAGCAGTCAGGGTTCTGGTCAGCTTCGTGGTAAACTAACATATTCTACACCCAGAGATACTCGATCTGTAGTTACTAGAGTGCCCGATGCCTCAAGCGGCCCTAGTACTCAATTACCTATGCAAGGAAGGAAGCAAACTAGAGTATTTCATATTTCCCAGGAAGAGGCTCGCTCAGATCCGAAGGTTGTGACGGGTAATTTATAATTTGAGTATTTTCACATACTAGATCTAACCCCGCCTTGTTATGCCACTTGATTACGAATAAAATATTTGTAAGAAATTCTATCTTTCTGAATTTTTAAATCACAATCTCACCTAATATTACTTCTTTAGGCCATGTGTTTCTGGGAGATCATCAGGTCTACGCTTTATTTGACCCAGGTTCTGATAGGTCTTATATCCGGGATGATCTTACTGCGATCTTAGATTATCATATCTCTCATTTATCACCTGGAATCATCGTTCATACCCCTCTTGGAGAGCGTCTAATTCGTGATTCGGTATTCCTTGGTTGTCCATTGAAGATCAAAGATGTCATTTTAGAGGCTGAATTGATACCATTGCCTTTGATTGATCTTGATGTTATTCTTGGCATGGATTGACTTTCTTCTCATCATGCAATTCTCGATTGCCACGAGAAGCTTGTTGTTTTTCGTAGACCAGGATTCTCAGAACTCGTTTTTGAAGGTAAACTTCAAACGAGATCCCTCTTTTTTATTTCAATGTTGACTGCGCATAAATTAATGCGTAAGGGTTGTGAGGCATTCTTGGCATTTGTCATCGATACTTCTCTTTCTGAAACTAAACTAGATGACATCCCGATCGTGAATGAATTTCCTGATGTCTTTCCCGAAGATTTACCAGGACAACCTCCGAATCGAGAGATTGATTTTTCCATTGACGTACTTCCTGGAATCACACCTATATCGATTACTCCATATTGAATGTCGCCTGCTGAGCTTAAGGAACTCCGGACACAACTTGGGAAATTATTGGAGAAGGGGTTCATACGACCTAGCACATCTCCATGGGGTGCTCCAGTTCTTTTTGTCAAGAAGAAAGATGGATCACTTCGCCTATGTGTTGACTACCGTCAATTGAACAAGGTGACAATCATGAACAAATATCCTCTTCCAAGAATCGATGATCTCTTTGATCAATTGCAAGGAGCAACTGTGTTCTCAAAAATTGATTTGCGATCCGATTATCACCAACTCAAGATTAGGGAATCTGATATCCCTAAGTCTGTTTTTCGAACCAGATACGGTCATTTTGAATTCTGTGTAATGCCTTTTGGACTCACAAATGCTCCTGCAGCTTTTATGGATCTTATGAATCGGGTCTTTCGGCCATACTTAGATAAGTTTGTCATCATCTTCATTGATGACATTCTTATTTATTCTAAATCGGTCGACGAGCATTCTCATCATCTAAGAATTGCTCTGAACATTCTCAGAGAAAATCAGCTTTATGCTAAATTCTCAAAGTGTGAATTTTGGCTTCGCGAGGTAAGCTTTTTGGGTTATCACATTTCTAAAGAAGGAATCTACGTCGATCCAGTGAAGATTCAAGCTATACTAGATTGGGAGCGTCCAAAGAACATGACAGAGATTCGTAGTTTTCTGGGATTAGCTGGATATTATCGACGGTTTGTCAAAGACTTTTAGTTATTGGCTTCATCTTTGACTAAATTGACTCGGAAAGGGGTAAAATTTGAATGGAGTGAAGAATGCGACAAAGCATTTCAAGAATTGAAAAGACGACTCGTTTCAGCTCCTATTCTTGCTTTGCCAGACCCAGCGATTGGAGAATTTACCATTTATAGCGACGCCTCGAGATAAGGATTAGGATGCGTTCTCATGCAAGAAGGAAAGGTTATTGCCTACGCTTCAAGGCAATTGAAGAAGAACGAAGAAAATTATCCTACACATGATTTAGAGTTAGCTGCAATCGTCTTTGCATTGAAGATCTGGAGGCACTATATGTGTGGTGCAACTTGTCGGGTTTTCACTGATCACAAGAGGTTAAAGTATATCACCACGCAAAAGGAGCTCAACCTCAGGCAAAGGCGATGGATGGAGTTGATTAGTGACTATGACTTAGTCATCAATTATCATCCTAGCAAGGCGAACGTTGTTGCAGATGCTCTGAGTAGAAAGTTTTCTACCTCACTTGCTTCGATTCAATCTTTTTATCTTCCTATGTTGGAGCAATTTAAATCTTTACACATTTCGCTCGATTGTGAAAAGTCTAATGATTCTGCCTTAATACAACTTAAGGCAGCACAAGATCGACAGAAAAGCTACGCAGATAATAGGTGACGCGATTTGGAGTTTAATGAAGGAGACAAAGTTTTTCTGAAAGTTTCTCCATGGAAGGGCGTGTTGCGATTCCGCCATCGAGAAAAGTTGAGTCCAAGGTATATTGGCCCGTTTACGATCGTGCAAAGGATTGGTTGTGTCGCGTATCGACTTGTGCTACCATTGGAATTGTCGAAGATTCACGATGTCATCCATGTCTCTATGCTCAGAAAATATGAACCAGATCCTTCGCACGTGCTCAAAGATCCCCCAGTTGTATTAAAGGAAAATCTATCGTACGAAGTACAACCTGTTCAAATTGTAGATCGCCGAGAGAAAATGCTTCGTAACAAATCCATTCCTATGGTGAGAATTCTATGGAGAAGTGATCAAATTGAAGAAGAAACATGGGAACCAGAGTCAGTCATGCGTCAACACCATCCAAATCTCTTTTCATATCTAGGTACGTTTATGTTTTGAGGACGAAACTTTTTAGAGGAGGGGATACTTTATAATAACTTAGCCCAACTAGATTTATTTTAGAAAGCCCAAAACCTCTTTATTTATTTATATGGCCCAAAAGGCCAGCCTTATCTTAGCCCAACTAGATTTTTTTTAGAAAGCCAAAACTTATTTATTTATTTATTTTGTGGCCCAAAGTTTCAGCCCACTTAAATGGCCTGATATATAATTATTAAGGCTAAAGTTAAAAAAAAAAGAGAGAGAAGAACGGGAGAAGAAAAACAAAAGAGGGGAAAGAAGAGAGTGAAGAGGAGAAACCCTTGTTGATCAAATTCTCCCTTACAACCCTCATCCTAGGTGGTTTCTAAGTGGTTTTGAGGTAAGTGGTGTGTGAATTAAGCTTCCTTCTTCCATGATTTTGTAATTTTGTGGGGTTTTTCTTTTTGGTATGTGGGTAATTTGCAGACTGTTCGAACTGATTTTGACATAGCTATTGCCCTCGAAAGTTTGCAAACTTAATTTCTGTACGTAGCTGAACTCGTTAGCTTTCCGTAGCCACTTGAAACTCCTCAATCCGATTATTCTACAATTAGTTATGATTTTTCTCGTAAACTGCCGCTAGCTGGAAAATTTCAGAATTTTTATGTCGAATTCAAACTTATTTTCTATCGTTTCGTTTAGTTAATGTATTGAAACGGGTTATGTGGGATTGGGAACTGATGTTAAGGAGTTACATACCATTTTTATTTAATATCGACTCGTTCGAACTAGATTAAGATTTATTTTTAGCTATGAAAGGGATGTTACCGCTAATAGTTAGTTATATTTAATTTGTCTTTAATTGCTCATCTCCTTTCTAGGTAAAGAACCATCGACGAAGGGCAAGGGACCGACTTCAGATTCCAGAGAGAGTTAATCACTTCCTTGTGAGTTGATAATTCCGGAACGCATTCTCTTGTGGGAAGTGTGGACCCTCGATAAATGTGCATTTATTTTAGTTTTAGTTAATTGATAAGAAAATTATTTTGTATTGGGTTATGTGGTAAAGAGCCTGATTGGCTCGATTGCTCTGGTTAGAGTCATGTTAGCCATTTTATGAGTATTATTGACTTTAACTTATGTTGAAGAGCCTTGCCGGCTCGATATCTGATAGCATTTATTGTGAATTATTTGAGAATTGATTTCTGGTTATTCTTGTGTGCCAATTAAGACTCTAACTTGAGTCGTTATTCATCTTATGATGCATATGCATATGTATGCCTGGTACCAAGGTTAAGTAGCCCGAATTGGTCACGGTTCGGGTGAGTTGGAGCGACATTGATTAAGTAGCCCGAATTGTCGCGGTTCGGGTGAGTTAGAGTGACAACCAAGTTGCCCATGATTGGCAAACCCAAGTGTGTTAGATCTAACGGGGCACCTGTCCATTTGCCAAATACTGATACTCTGGAGGGTGATCGTTAGATGGATCAGTCTATTATAGGCTCAGTCAACGTCACCGGTGTGGGACATGTATGTCATATATGTTTATATGTTTGATCATTTCAAGTATTCACGTTGATATTGAATTGTGAACTTTAGCACTTGGCGTGTTGAGAAAGAATATTAATGTGCATTTTATCTAGAGTAACGGTGACGGGCTTGGACTGTCTCTCGATGGAGAGCTAAGTTCGAGGAGAATATTGACTACCCACGCGTCCTTTATGTGATAACATATTGTTTGAACTAATTGTGTTATTCGTAAATGTGCACTAAGGTTTTTATTTTCATTAATATGTACACTGAGTGAGAAATAGTTATTGTGAGACGAAATGGGATTTTATATTATGAACCGCGAGTGGGAATACATGCTTCGTATAAGGGTCGGGGTGACCGACTTATCATCTCACTGAGCTAGTGGTTTTGCTCACCCCCATCATTCTTTCCTTTTCAGGCTGTTGATATCGTTTTGGTTGGAGGTTTTCCTATCGTTTGCTCGTCATCCAATCCGTGTTTTGGGTACTTTCTCTTTTATGTAAATTGACGGATTCATTGGCGAGATTGTATAGTTTATATTTGGTGACCCCCTTGATGTTCTTTTTGTACCTTCGCGATGTTATATCGTTCATGTATATTTTCTTTAAACTAAGTTACACCGTTATATTTCGTACCTTTGTAAATCTTTGTTGATACTTTTTGAGATGATGTCCTCGGGTTGTACCCGTTGTTATCAGTTGTTCAGCTCTACAGGTACTTGATAGAAAGTCTTACGTTTTCTATAAACTTTGTGGAGTGGAGTGCACCCATTCTGCGAAATTTATGGTTAACGTGGCGGTTGTCGCGTTCTGTCTGGGGTCGGGGCGTGACAACGTTTTTATTTTTCTAAGCAGTAATAATTAAAATCAAGATTCTTTTCTAATCGTTTATTTTGGACCAGTAAATATGTTTTCCTTTAGTTAACAATAAGCGAAATAAACTATTCGAAAAATTCAGAGAATCAATTAAATAAATAGTACGATCAAACTCTTTGAATTTAAATTTTATATTGATTCCCTCAATAAACAATATAAAATAAATTCACCAACATCTCAAGCATTGTGAATTTCCATGCCACTTAAGTGTGGACGTATACAAACTCGAACATTCGCAAGAGAAGATTTTACCCATTAATTCCATACGTCATAACTAACCTTATGATCAATGATTAATAGTCGGTTGTCCTTTAGCCATGCAATTTAATAGCAGTGACTCCGTTGGGGAGGATACATATTAATTGCACCTAAGTGTATACCATTATTTGATACTAAGTACATTACCTAAGCTTGTGTGCCTTACAGTTGGAGAAGTCCACACGTGCTCAAATAATTTTTTATAACCATCGATTATTAATTTGTACCAGTGATCTGCAAATAAAATTCATCCGTTGGGGAGGGAGGCACTATAATCGATTCATAAGCTTATTTGCATCACATTACAAATAATAATTATTTCATGAAATTTATTCCAGTGATCCACAAATAAAACTCATCCGTTGGGGAGTAAGGCACTAAAACCGACTCATAAGCTTATTTGCATCACTTAATAATTCAATAATGGAGGCCGCGAGATCATGACCAATCCCTCTCCCAATTAGTTATTTTATAAGAGGGTTTTTGCATGCATACAATATAACAGACATAAAATACGCAAATAAACATGCTATTAGTATGACAAATAAGGCAGTAAATTAAATAGTACTTAACTCCAAATATATTACAATAATTGGCAAATAAAATAATTGTAACAATTATATATAAGAAAAAAAATAAAAAAATAGCCAAATAAAGGGTTGACTTGATCAAAAAGTAGGCAATTAGGCATGTGGCTTGCACAACAAGTAGGTAAACAAACTTGGGTACCAAGTATGTTATCCCCACACACACAGCCTGTACATGGCTTTCCACCCATGAATCAGCCTTCATTGCTGGAAAATAGTAGCTTGACAGAACGCCGCTGCTAATCCTTTGTCCGCCGGAAGACTTTCCCGCTTTTTTAACCAAGTCTGTTCGCCGGAAGTTACACTTCGCCGGAAGCAGCAGCCTTGCAGCCTACCGACACACTACCCGTGATGCCTTTCAGCGTTGCCGTGAGATTCTGCTCCGTCAGGATCTGCCACTGACCGTCCACCGATGCCACGCGGAAGAGCTCCACAAACCCGCAGCTGTTTACTTATGGACAACCAACGAGCGCACCCACCTACGTCTGGCCTCGAACGATGATCGTCGGTTACCACTTCCGACGACATGGCTTACATCCTCTGATATCATTCTGTCCAATACCGACATGGCTTGTGCCATACGCCAGCAATCTGCCCGCTGTCGGTCGATATCAGCCAAGCTTTTTATCGCCCACTATCAACGTAGATGCGATCGGTGATCACCTATATCGTTCTAGTCTTCGCCATACACTGGCGGTCTAATCACGCTGCCGATGTCACTCAAGTTGACTGAGCAACCTGGGGAAGTCGACTGCAAAAACTTACAGACCTGGCAGGAGAAACGATGCAGTCCCAACTGAAAGCATACCTGGGCTCGACCCAAAACAAAGTAGACCCATTCGAATTTCATGCTGGGCTCGACTAGAATCCTCTCTGACTGGTTGGATATCGCCTGATTCGCCCCTGCCTACTGCCGGAGCATCCGCAAACATCCCTGTCCGACGCCCAGTAGTGGAGGAACGATCATCAGTGCCATCGAGAGCGTATGCGCTTCTTTCCATCGTCGCTGATGAAAGTGCAGTAGGTGCCATCCGCGAGCCTGGCATGCCATCTCAACTCTAATTGGTTTTCATCCAACGACAGTCAGCCTATCACGGCATCACTTTTCCGCAAAACCACCGCTTGTATGCCAGCAACACTTATACCAGCAAGACTGCCGATCACGCATGCCTGTAGTGGCCTTCTACCACCAGCGTTCCATCCGAACTGGTTCTGCCATCACCCTCGTGCTGCCGGCAGATGGTGTCTGACGTGAGATACCAGCAGCCGCGTGCACCTTCCTTGGCCATGAATCAGTGATGTTTCAGCCACCTACGTGCTTCACTGCTTATCTCTCAACCGTCATCATGCTAACTTCGATGGGCAGGTCTATCACCAGCATCTTGCCGGTCGTGTCTTTCACCAGCGTAGAATGGAACAGCCAGTGATCATCAAATTTCTCACGCCACCAATGCCGTGATTCGTCCGGTGCATACGTGTGATGGTGTCGAACAATAAAGGAAATGCAGCATGTATTAAAACTAAGGGTTCATACAGATTGCATAATAAAGCAAGCAAAACCCTAATTATCATGCAATCATTATTCAAGAATAATTCACATAATTCACATTAAACCCTTTACTCTAAATTTTAGCACCACATTATGCAATCAAACCCTGCCCTAACGAGTCACTTTTAGCCATAGAACTTACACTCTAATACCAATTGCTGGTATTTGTATCTTTTGGTTAACATGAATCGTTAGGGTTCAATGCAATTCTACAGCAGTAGAATCGAATTATCTTTCACTAGGGTTGATGTAGAGGTTGAATTCTCGCCGACAGCCTACGCAGTCTCATGGTTTTGGGCATAACTCTCTCATCCGATATCGAAATCAAGTAATCTATGCACTAAAAAGACCCCTCTTCAGTGGTCTTCTAACGGTGTATCACACATATAGTTTCGACTTCCACATGATTTTAGAAAAATCGGTGAAGTTGACGAACAGAAACAGCAAACGACCTTCTGATCTTCTGTTGTATTCCTAAGCCACGTCTTGACGTTGGTGTGGGCAACGATCTACAAGACGAACTCAGTCTACAATCCTAATCTGCCTTTCACATGTGTTATGCGTGTGATTCAGATTCCGAATTGATGAGATTGGCTATTATATAGGCTACAACAGGGACTAGCAGGAGAAATTAGGGTTTGGGCCTTCCATTGGGCATAAGTATCCAAGTTTAGCCCAAAACATGTACTTAAGTCCAATAATAATAAGTCATTCCACTAAAGAAATATTATTGCACTTCCACCCTAATCTCACATTACGTTTATGGGTTACTTCTTATTATGAACCCATTAATCTCTCCGTGTTTAAGATTAAATGCCCATTAATTACTCCATTAATTAATATATTTACCAAGAGTAGTACCACTCAACCTTATTACCATGCCGGAATAAATCCATCTACAGGGTTTACATGATAATCATTATGATCTCCTCAAGGGGACATCATCAATCAATTCCGTTAGGACACGGATTCCTTCTACAATCAACATCACACCATAGAGACAACACCATCTCCCAACTCACCGAGCATATTGATTTATCTTTTAAATCTCATCCATTGATGAATCAAATAAACAAATACTGGCTTACGTGTCGAGGTTATTGTATAGGGATTAAGAGTACAACATCCATAATAATAGAGATCAAGTTTTATTATATAGTCGGCATAAACCGAACGATCTCAACGCGGTCCTATTCAATACATAAGTGCACTAGTGTAATTTATAGTCAAGACAGACTAATACCAAATCACACTACAACCATACCGATAGATAGTCCCCGTCTATCTCGATTGTGAACATCTATTTATACTTTACAAGGAGCTAATAATATGATCTTTCGTGTGACGCCGCACATTACATTATCCACAGTATAAAGTAAATGGACTTTTGCAATAACTTTATTGCATACGTTTGATCACATGATTCTCATTTCAAATATTATCAAAACATTGTCCTTACCAAAAGCAAGACTTTTAGTATACAATCCAACAGAGGCATCACATTTACACTCTCTCCCAAGTCACACAATGCATTAAGAGATTCCTTGCCTTCAATCTCACAAGGAATCATAAGCTTTTCGGGATTCCCCACTTTCGAAGAACACTCTTCATGCACCGGTGTGCTTGCTTTGACTTGCTCATTCTTCATCTCTCTCTCTTCCATTTTCTTCTTCTTCAATGCCCATATATAACTCAAACTCTTCCTGTCACATCCCAAAATTTCATATATATAAATATAAAACTAAAACTATTTAGGACATGACTAAATATTAATTTTATTCAAAACATTATTTCTTTAAATAGCGGAAACTTTAAACTGAAGATATATATGATACTTTTAACTAAGTCTCAAACTTATGATTTAAAAGTGAAAATAAACCTTATGAAATTCTCTTTGAACAATAATCATATTATTTAAAATAAAAAAGTCAACCTTTATCCAATCAATAGGATTTATAAAATTAGAGATTTAACTTTTTAAAATGCAATTGTATTAATTTCTCTATTTCCATACCGATAAACAATCACCACCTATTATATCTCTTTCCACGTTCCATCTCTTAAACCTGAAATGTTATGAAGTGATGAGATAGCAAAACCACAAGATCAGTGGAATACTATACTTGCCAAAATTAAACACCACATGCAAATACCAATTAAGTAACATAAATCATGTAAATGTAAATGTACTGAATAACTGATTTCTTAATTGTTCAAGTAGTAAAAATCTCGTTTATAAAGGTCAGGAGACCTATCTGTATGTCTCATTTAAAAAGGTCAGGAGACCTATATCTCGTTTAAAAAGATCAGGAGACCTATGTCTCATTTATAAAGGTCAGGAGATCTGTCTGTACATGCATGATCTCAAAGATAGAACAAGCAGCAATTAATAAAGTTAAGTAAGAATCCCCCACCTGGAATGAATGTCGTGGATGCATATGGATGTAATTGATTATACTTGAATCCTTGTAATGTTCATCATCTAACATGAAATATTATGTTTTAAGATGTATAAGTATATATTTCATATTTTTAAAACTAAAATTATAAAAGCTTGAATTTCTATCACGCTGTGATAAAACTTAAGTATCTTAACATATATAGGTCGAAATTATTTAATCTTAATATATGTTATAATATATATATCAATATATAACATATAAAAAAATCACAATTTTAAAATCAGAAGATAATATTTTCATATTTTTAGAAGATACATTAAGATTTTCTTAAAACAAATTTCATAGTAGTTTAAAATTAATATAAATTAATATAACATTATTTTAAATCTGAAATTTTTATTGAACATTCTAAAATATAATATTTATAAAATATCCAAAATTCATTGGATTTTTAAAACTATAACTTTATAATTCGAATTTTCTAATCAGGTATGCATACAAATTCAGATTCTGTAAGCAGAAGTATAAAATTGTATAAAATAAATTACAGCTTCAGAAATCATAAATTTTAAACATAAGTCTATAACCAAACAATAAACTACATATTAAAATTTCATGGCTATTGGAATTAAATATATATATCTATTTGAATTTCTAGAAATAGGTTACCTTAATTTTGTAAGTAAGGCTGACACTTGTTGATAGAGTAAGAATAATCTTTAAATAAGATTTTTTGGCTTTCTATGGATTTTCAAAGGCGAAACGATGAAGAAATATATTTCTCACTTTTCTTTTTCTTTATTTTGTAAACCCTAATTTCTACGGTACTGGAAAAGAATGAATTAAAAGACCAGTACTTTTGTTTTTGTCTGGGCTTTACACTAAACTTTAGTATGAAAATATGTTTGGGCTTGAGTTTGAATTTTGGAAAGATATATAAAATAAAATCTAAAAGGAAATTTAAAATTTAATATTTATATGAATTAACAGAGAGTTTTAATGAGCTTTAAATAAGAATTGATATATATCTATATCTTTATTAAGATATATATATATATATATATATATATATATATATATATATTTATTTATTTATATAAATATACAGGATATTACAATCTCCCCTACTTGAAAATAATTTCGTCCTCGAAATTCGGAATATTATATGTGAAGAATGCTAGTATAAATAGATTTATGCATCATTTTGAATGTAAAACTTTTCGGCTCAATTTGTAAACATTATAACAAATACTTATGCTGACATGTAAATGTGCATGATTTATGCAAACATGTAAGTGTGCATGATAAAATCATGTCTTATATTTCATGTAATGAAAATGAAAATAAAATTTGTCAATATAACTGTGTAACTTTGGGCATACTATGATTGAGATAAATAGATCTTGAAATGGTATGTTTCATACACTTTTGATATATTGACTATATCATGCTTTGAATATTAATTTGAAGTTAATGAAATATGTCATGCAATGAATGATGCATAAAATGTCACATTGTAAATGATAAAAATTGAATGAAAAACAAATGATAACTTTAAATATGATGTATAATGAATGTACCTGGTTGAGATGGAACGGCGAGGCGGAGTCGGGTGAATCAGTACATTTTAATCTATTAAAGAAATTAATTAAATACTTTGAAATTATTATTATTATTATTTTAATACAAACACAGGTATACAGAAACTTTAACTGTGCTCTGATACCACTCTGTCACATCCCAAAATTTCATATATATAAATATAAAACTAAAACTATTTAGGACATGATTAAATATTAATTTTTTTCAAAACATTATTTCTTTAAACTAGCGGAAACTTTAAACTGAAGATATATATGATACTTTTAACTAAGTCTCAAACTTATGATTTAAAAATGAAAATAAACCTTATGAAATTCTCTTTGAACAATAATCATATTATTTAAAATATAAAAGTCAACCTTTATCCAATCAATAGAATTTATAAAATAAGAGATTTAACTTTCTAAAATGCAATTTTATTAATTTCTCTATTTCCATACCGATAAACAATCACCACCCATCGCCTCTCTTTCCACGTTCCATCTCTTAAACCTAAAAAGTTATGAAGTGATGGGATGAGCAAAACCACAAACTTAGTAGTGATACTATACTTGCAGAATTAAACACCACATGCACATACCAATTAAGTAACATAAATAATATAAATATAAATATATTGAATAACTGATTTATCAATTGTTCATATAGTAAAAGTCTCGTTTATAAAGGTAAGGTGACCTATCTGTATGTCTCGTTTAAAAAGATCAGGAGACCTATGTCTCGTTTAAAAAGGTTAGTAGACCTATGTCTTGTTTATAAAGGTCAGGAGACTTGTCTGTACTTGTCTTGTTTATAAAGGTCAGGAGACCTGTCTGTGCTTTCATGATCTCAAAGATACCACAAGCAGCAGTTAATAAAGTCAAGTAAGAATCCCCCACCTGGAATGAATGTCGTGGATGTTGGCGCTTGGATCATTTGGTTAACGTGACCCGTTAGGGATCCATACGTTTCTAATATCAGCGGAAGCAATAAATCATAGAAACGATTACCGTTCACCTGGGTTTGTTGAAGATGAAGGATTCTCGCTGATAGACTATGCAGTCCCACGAGAATGGCCATAACTTCCTCGTCTGATGTCGAAATTGAATGATCTTTGCGTTCAGACGATCCTCTCTTCAACGGCTTTCCGTCAGTATATTGATCATTGAATTCTGAGCACTATACGATTTTATACAAATTTCACAAAGTGGCGAACAGCAGCAGCAAACTACCTTCCGATCTTCTGCCGTATGTCCCAAGTCCGATCTCGACGTCGTGTGGGCGACGATCTACGAGACCTCATCAATCTGCACATCATACGTGAATAATGAATAATATTTGGGTTCCAGATAAGTTGAGGTGACTTATATACATGTGCTACAGCAGGGACCAGGAGGAGAAATTGGGTTGGGCCTCCATTGGGCTTAAGTATCCAAGCTTAGCCCAAAGCTTATACTTAACTCCAATAATAATAATATATTCCACTAAAATATTATTACTGCACTGCCTTTCCAATCCCAAAATTACGTTTTGGGCTCCTTCTTATTATGAGTCCGTTAGTCTCCCCATGTTTAAGATATACAATGTCCATTAATTAATTTAAGTTACTGACAACTCAATTAATTAATATCTCATCCAAGAGTAGTACCACTCAACCTCATTATCATGCCGGAATAAATTTCACCTGTAGGGTTTACATGATAATCCTTATGAGCTCCTCAAGGGGACATCATCAACCTATGACGGACACGAATTCCTTCTACAATCAACAGCACACCATAGAGACAATATCACTTCCCAACTCACCGAGTTTGTTGATTTAATTACATGTAAATCTCACCCATTGATTAATCAAAGAAATACATACTGCCCCACGTGTCGAGGTTATTGTATAGGGATTAAGAGCACGAACTTCCATAATAACTAAGATCAAGTTCTCCTATAAGTCAGTATAAGTCGAACGATCTCAAGCGGTCCTGCTCAATACACACAAGTGCACTAATGTGATTCTATAGCCAAGACAAGCTAATACCAAACCACACAACAACCATCCCAATAGAGAGTCCCCGTCTATCTCGGTTGTGAGCATCTGTTTATACTTTATAAGGAAATCGATAATATGATCTTCCGCATGTTGTCGCACAACATATTTTCTACAGTATAAAGTAACTGGACTATTGCATCGTGCATATAGATAAATTATAAGACTCAATCATTTGATCATATGATTCTCATTTCAAATGAATTGTTATAACATTGTTCATACAAAAAGCTAGACTTTTAGTATATAATCCAACAATCTCCCACTTATACTAAAAGACTATGCTGTCATGTCTTCCGCCATACATCAGATTCTCACTCCTACTACACGACCATCAAAAGCTTTCGCTTTAAGGTCCTTGTAAATGGATTTACTAGGTTATCATCTGATGCAATCTAGGCGACAACAACCTTCCCCTCATCATGCAATTTCTCATAACAGGTGGTACTCGCGCTCCATGTGTTTAATTGCCTTATGGACTCGTGATTTCTTCAAGTTTGCAACTGCACCAATATCATTAATTTAAATTGTGATAATCTTGGGCAAACTTAGAAATACTTCAAAGTCCGTCATAAAGTTTCTAGAGTCATATAGATACTTTGGCTGCCTTATAGGCTCCAATTTATCTTCTTTCCATGATGGAGTCCGGAGTTCGAAATATATTTCTATATAACACTCCTCCATATTGACTCTACTTCTTAAAATTAAACACATAACCTTGAGGTGGATTTACTGTCGTCCCTATCTGATTTGAAAAATCTGAATCTATATAACCCATAAGAAGCAATGATTCTGTTCGGTAAGCCCATATATAATTTCTGATCCTTTTCAGGTACATAAGTATATGTCTTACCACAATTCATCATTCTTGTTTCGGGTTACCTTGATACCCACTGTTCATGTCTTCGACAAAACAGATATCTATTCTCGTTCATAGCATTCCTTAGATTAAGCTTCCTCATTCGCCGAAGCATAAGGAACCGCTTTCATCACCTTTATCTTCTTTTTGTGTCTTAAGACACATTTCCTTAGATAAAGTTACATGCTAAACGAGTAGGAATTGTTTCTATTCATGAAGCTTGAGATAAGCATAACATCCTTTCTTGTGATCCGTATTACCGTGATCAAAAGGATATATTTTGCTTTTCTTAAGTCCTTCATTTCATACTGCTTTATTAACCATACCCCTACGCCCGACAATACTCTTTCATTGTCTCCAATGAGCAATATATCATCTACGTATAGTACAAAAAATACCACCACATTCCCGTCACTCTTTTCAATACATAAGACATATCCGAGCATTGATAAAATCCATATTACTGGATTTCTTCATCAAAACGGATGTCTATAATTTTGAAGCTTGCTTTAGTCCATTAATGGACACTTTTAAGCTTAATATCAAAATGCTCTTAGCTCTTTGCAATGAATCACTCTGATTGCTTAACATAGATATTTTCCTCAAGACTTCCATTCAGGAAAGTTGTCTTGACATCTATTTGCTATCCCTCACATTCCATATGAGTAGCAACAGGTAAAAGAGTCTGGATCGACTTAGGCATAGCTACCAGCGAACAGGTTATCTCATAATCAAATCCTTTCTTTCTGAGTATACCTTTTTCGCAACAAGCTTTGCTTCCAAGGTTTTCACCTTACCATATGATCCTCTTTTATTTTGTATGACCACTTCTAATGGCTTTTACACCATTTAGTGGTCTTACAAGCTCCCAAATTTAATTTAGAATTCATCAATTCTATTTCAACATCATTGCACTAGCTAAGATATCGCATTTAGATCTTGTAATGCTTCGTCGTATCTGTGGATTCAATCCATGTTTACTAGGGACTAAGTCTCACGACTCTCCCAAAATATATATGTTGCAAGTTGTCGAACAACCCTCCCACTACGACAAGGCACTACACGCAATTGTGTATCAGACATGACACGCGTTGCAGTTTAACTTGTGGTATATCCTCTTATACACTTGGTACTAATACTTTGTGTTTTCCCTATCACTTCCTTTAGAACAATTCATACATGGGTTTATGATTTAATACATAGTCCTTTTCCAAAAAATAGTGTTTGTGTTAACAATCATCCTTTGATGTTTTGGATTAAATAAATCATCACCCTTCATTTTTCTAGAATATCCCATAAACAGACAAACGTTACACGACATGCTGTTTCTAGGGTATACTCATAAAATGAATTTAGTAATTCCAAATAATTCATCATCTATCTAATCATTTGCATAAAAGTCTTTCTCTTATTAGGATTAAAAGACGCATTATTAATTACTATTTGTTGCATCCGTGGTATAAACATGATTTAAGAGTTTACAAATTGTCACTAACATACCTTAACAGATTAAAACACCATCCTTCATTAATATGACCATGTCATTTAAATTAAATGAAGTATCCATCCATAAATGCATAGAAACTGAAATAAAATTCTTTCTATGAAAACGTACGTGAAGACAATTTCTCATAATCAAACGTTTATTCATATCGTAAGATAAATAAGCAACTCCCACTGCAACATCCACTACTCTCGTAGTTTTACCCATGTATATTATTATTTAATCATCACTTAGTTGTAGGCTTTTAGTGATTACGACATCTACACACAACATGTCAGTAAATGCCAACGCTAATCATGCTTTAACAACTAGTGAATGAGATACTAACCTTGTTCACATCTTGATGAAATTGGATTTTTTTCGCCATATGTTTTGTCAGAAGTTCCCCACCATATAAAACCTCTTTGTAATTCTGGTGGAACTTGCTCAAAACATTTAGGCAAACAATGAAGAATAAAATTGATTTAGGTTTCCCCTTCAACTTCTATTCCATGTATTTCCAATTCATTCATCAATTCAATCATGACTTACCGCCTTTTAATTTACTCAAGTATCCGAAGAGTTACATGAGACCATTATATTTCTATGAATCTCTTATCTCTTCACCAGAGACTTTAATATGCATCATGATAAGTCTTTTGTGAGAACACACATGTATTTCTTAAGCAGTAAAATTAGAATCCAAGATTCTTTTCTAATCATCTAATTTTGGACCAGTAAATATGTTTCTTTTAGTAAACAATAAGTGAAATAAAACTATTTGAAATTCAGAGAATCATAAAATATACACCGATCAAATCTTCGAATTTATCCATTTATATTGATTCCCTCAAAACAATATAAAATATAAATTCACCGACATCTCAAGCACCGTGAGTTTGCAAGCCACGATAGTGTGGACGTTTACAAACCCAAACATTTACAAGAGAATGTTTAACCCATTAATTTCATTTGTCAACCTAACTTTATGACAAAATAATTAATAGTCGGTTCCTCTTTAGCCATGCAAATAAAAGCAGTGACTCCGATGGGGAGGATACTTATTATTTACACCTAAGTGTACACCATTATTTGACCCCAAGTCCATTGCGCGAGCTTATGTGCCTTACAGATGGAGAAGTACACACGCGCTCAGATAACTTCCTACAGTCATCAATTATAAGTTTGTACCAGTGAACCGCATATAAGCTCATCCGATAGGGAGGAAGGTCTATGCCAACGCGCAAGTACATATGCATCACATTACAAACATAATTATTTAATGAAGTCTGTTCCAGCAATCCATGAATAAACTCATCCGATGGGGAGGAAGGCTCTAATGCCGACGCGCAAGTTTACTCACATTGCTAACAAACCAATAATGGAGGCTGTGAGAATTAATTACCAATCCCCTCTCCCACTTAGTTATTTAATACCGAGGGTTTTTGCATGCATATAATATTAAAAAATAAAATACGCAACCTAGCATGCTCCTATTATGGTAAATAAGACAGTAAATCAAGAGTATCTTGCATAGCATATATAACAATAATTAAATAATTAAATCAAATTATAACAGTTATATATTGGCGAATTCGATTGTTCGCCACCAAGCACGAATATGGGCAACGCACATGGGGATCGACCTCGTGCACATGCAACCTGCTCCACCATTCTGGCACACCACACGAATTTTCCTTGTCCGCCAACCTACTCCACCATTCCGGCACCCTGCTCGATATCCACATGCCAAGCTGCCCATCCATCGTTTTCTAGTGCACATGCAATCCAAATATATAATAATAATTGACAAATAAAATCAATTATTGACAATTATATATAAGGAAAGAAAAATAATGGCCAAATATATGTTGACTTGGTCAACACACCAACAAATCAAAAAAGGGATGACCTGCACAATTAGTTGGATTTCTTACCCTCAAAGAAATTTCACACACGGATTTAGTCTTAACCGCCGCCATCCCATCCATGCACTTGCCAGAACAAGACGCCGTCCGCTGTCGGCATTCTTGCCAACAGCGGCTACCGGTCATCACCACCAGTTGCCGGAAACCGCTAACAGCCCAGCCACCAGCAACAATCGAGCCAACACAGCGCCCAGCAGGCAGAAAACCCCTCAGTTTACATTCTCCGCTGCCGAAGACCCACCGACAGAAGCTATGGGATGTTTCCATTCAACTTGCAGCCGACAACAACCCCGGAGAATTCCACAGTCATTGGCCAGCAAGATTCCAGAATGAAACTGCCATGAAAGAGCCGAGCCCCTCCAATCCAACATCCGCACCGGCGTGTGAAGTCGCCGCCTTGCCACCGACTACCAAGACAACTTGCTCATCCAACAGAACGCCTGGAATGTTCGAAGAATAACCTAGAACGCTGCCAATACGCACCGACAGTCTGCCTCTATTCTCAGAAAAACTATTCAGGCGCCACTAATCAGAACGTAGCTCCTCTGAACAACTTCTCAAAAATGATCAGAATCATCTATCGCTTGGAAGCCTAATCGCGCCGTTCAGCAGCAATTGACTGTGATTCCTTCCAGCATCATCGCTTCCAAGTGCTCCAGGTATCCGCCGGATAACTGTCTCCGCCGTCCGCTGCTAGCTTCCTCACGGGTGCAGCTTGCAGCCACCAGCAATGAGACTCATTCAGAAACAGCTTCAGATTCGCTGGAGCGCTGCTGACTCATCCGATTACCACTGCTTTACGTGCGCTTTGCACCATCTGCCAGCAACATCACGCTGATGGAACTCGCCCACTCCAGCATGCCTTTGTTGTGCTGCATCCAGATGATACCCACGCACAACCCGCTACACTTCGCCTTGTGTCCTAGTAGGCCCTCTGTGCGCAAACTTCTAGTCAGATTCATCTACCAGCAGACTCGACCGAAATTAGCGACGACTCGCTCAGAATCGCCGTGACTCGTTCGACACACCGGGACTCGCCCAGTAACTTTCGCAGCCTATCCGCTATCCGGCCATCGCGTCGCGCAGCCACCATCCTTCCAGTGCCACCGCTTCGCGCCGCACTGAACTAGCCATCAATCCACCAGCCACCGAATGCATCTTCGCTAATCGCATAGTCTTGCCGATCAGCGTGGCCCATTAACAGCCCAAGACGTTCATCATCTAGCCGTAGGGTTTTGCCAGGAATTGTGTACAATCCATCGAAACAGTATATACACAAATAGGGTTCTTACAGTATAAAACAGTAATCCAATAAACCCTAAACTCATGTGATTCCAATTTCGAAAAATAAATCACATAATCACAAAAAATCCTAGCCTAACGTATCACGCTTCACCATGAAACCGACGCTCTGATACCAATTGTAGGCGCTTGGATCGTTTGGTTAACGTGACCCGTTAGGGGTCCATAAGTTTCTAATATCAGCGGAAGCAATAAATCATAGAAACGATTACCGTTCACCAGGGATTGTAGAAGATGAAGGATTCTCGCTGATAGACTGTGCAGTCCCACGAGAATGGCCATAACTTCCTCGTCTGATGTCAAAATTGAATGATCTTTGCGCTAAGACGATCCTCTCTTCAACGGCTTTCCGTCAATATATTGATCATCGAATTCTAAAAGCACTGTATGATTTTATAAAAATTTCGTAATGTGGCGGACAGCAGTAGCAAACTACCTTCTGATCTTCTGCCGTATGTCCCAAGTCCGATCTCGACGTCGTGTGGGCGACGATCTACGAGACCTCCTCAATCTGCTCTCAACCCTCATCACACGTGAATAAAGAATAATATTTGGGTTCCAGATAAGCTGAGGTGACTTATATACATGGGCTACAACAGGGACCAGGAGGAGAAATTGGGTTGGGCCTCCATTGGGCTTAAGTATACAAGCTTAGCCCAAAGCTTATACTTAAGTCCAATAATAATAATATATTCCACTAAAATATTATTACGCACTGCCTTTCCAATCCCAAAATTACGTTTTGGGCTCCTTCTTATTATGAGCCCGTTAGTCTCCCCATGTTTAAGATATACAATGTCCATTAATTAATTTAAGTTACTGACAACTCAATTAATTAATATCTCATCCAAGAGTAGTACCACTCAACCTCATTATCATGCCGGAATAAATTCCACCTGCAGGGTTTACATGATAATCGTTATGAGCTCCTCAAGGGGACATCATCAACCTATGACGAACACGGATTCCTTCTACAATCAACAGCACACCATAGAGACAGCATTACTTCCCAACTCACCGAGTTTGTTGATTTAATTACATGTAAATCTCACCCATTGATGAATCAAAGAAATACATACTGCCCTACGTGTCGAGGTTATTGTATAGGGATTAAGAGCACGAACTTCCATAATAACTAAGATCAAGTTCTCCTATAAGTCAGTATAAGTCGAACGATCTCAAGCGGTCCTGCTCAATACACACAAGTGCACTAATGTGATTCTATAGCCAAGACAAGCTAATACCAAACCACACTACAACCATCCCAATAGAGAGTCCCCGTCTATCTCGGTTGTGAGCATCTGTTTATACTTTATAAGGAAATCGATAATATGATCTTCCGCGTGTTGTCGCACAACATATTATCTACAGTATAAAGTAAGTGGACTATTGCATCGTGCATATAAATAAATTATAAGACGCAATCATTTGATCATATGATTCTCATTTCAAATTAATTTTTATAACATTGTTCATACAAAAAGCTAGACTTTTAGTATATAATCCAACAGTGGATGCATATGGATGTAATTGACTATACTTGAATCCTTGTAATGTTCATCATCTAACATGAAATATTAAGTTTTAAGATGTATAAGTATATGTTTCATATTTTTAAAACTAAAATTACAAAAGCTTGAATTTCTATCACGCTGTGATAAAACTCAAGTATCTTAAAATATATAGGTCGAAATTATTTAATCTTAATATATGTTATAATATATATATCAATATATAACATATAATAAAATCATAATTTTAAAAGTCAGAAGATAATATTTTCTTATTTTTAGAAGATATATTAAGATTCTCTTGAAACATATTTTGAAGTAGTATAAAATTAATATAAATAATGTAACCTTATTTTAATTCTGAAATTTTTACTGAACATTCTAAAATATAAGAATTATAAAATATTCAAAATTCAGTGGATTTGGAAAACTATAACTTTATAATTCGAATTTTCTAATCAGGTATGCATACAAATTCAGATTCTGCAAACAGAAGTATAACATTTGTATAAAATAAATTACAGCTTCAAAAGTCATGAAATTTTAAATATATGTCTATAACCAAATAATAAAGTACATATTTAAATTTCATGGCTATTGGAATTAAATATATATGTATTTGAAATTCTGGAATTAGGTTACCTTAATTTTGTAAATAAGGCTAACACTTGTTGATAGAGTAAGAATAATCTTTGAATAAGATTTCTAGCTTTCTATAGATTTTCAAAGGAGAAATAATGAAGAAATATGTTTGTCACTTTTCTTTTTCTTTATTAGTTTGTAAACCCAAATTTCTACGGTGCTGAAAAAGAATGAATTAAAAGACCAGTACTTTTGTTTTTGTTTGGGCTTTACACTAAACTTTAGCATGAAAATATGTTTGGGCTCAAGTTTGAATTTAGGAAAGATATATAAAATAAAAAAATAAAATCCAAAAGGAAATTTAAAATTTAATACTTATATGAATTAACAGAGAGTTTTAATGAGCTTTAAATAAGAATTGATATTTATCTATATCTTTATTATATATATATATATATATATATATATATATATATATATATATATATATATATATATATATATATATATATATATTCTAGATATTACACTTCCTTCTTTTCTTCCTAAACAAATCTTTGAGGGAGTGGAATTGGAATTGGAGTAATTGGAATGCCTCAATAATCTCGTTCAAATTCTTCTAAAATTATTCATTCCTCCAATAACTTTTCTTTCTTCATCCTCCACTTTGACATGTGCTCAACCCTCTATCTTTCCGCACGCTCTTCTTCAACCAAACTTGCCTCTTTCCTCTTTCTACACATGCAATCCTCCTCTGTCTTACCCTTAAATTTCACATCAGAAGTAGAAGGGAACGTACCTTGCCATTGCATTTTCAAAACAATTGCAAGTTGGTCAACTTTGCTCTCAAGGGCTTTAAAACATCCAACCAACTTCTCTTCAATAGCTTTTGAAAAATCATCAATTTTAACCTCAACCTTTGTTTCTAGCTTACTTATGTCTTCATCAGCTACAAAACTTCCACTCTGTTAATGTTGAGAGTTCCAATCATTAGCAAGTTCCTCCACTTGATGCTCCAACACTTCAAATCTCTTCTCCTTAGTCTCTCTTTCCTTATTCTTTTCCTGACGATCTTGCTCTAGCATTTCTATTATTTAATCGAGTTGATCTTGCATGGATAGTTCTCCTTCATTTTTCGATGGGTAAATAAGATCGGGAGTTGGAAGTAGGTAGGTATTTAATGACTAATATTTAGAAAAACTTGGTTGAAAGGTTCTTGGGATAAAATTTGACGGTGATCGGATCTTATTATCTATGTAAGCCATTCGGGTTCCAAGCACATCTAACGCAGAGGAATTATCAGAAAGCTTTACCTTTCACCGAAGGCTGGCAGAGAAGTCTGAATCAGCTGCATAAATGACATCTTGATCTTCTGTTATATTTCTATGCCTCATCTAGACGTCGTGTGGGCGATGATCCTCTAGGCGATCTCAATTACCAGTCTCTCCTGAATTTCTCATGTTCTCTCTTATCTAATAAGAAATCTAATTTCTCATCTAAAAATTGGTTTTGGCATGAGTTTAGATTACTGGGACTGCTGAGACGGCTTATTTATAGGCTATAATAGGGACCAGGAGGAGAAATTAGAGTTGGGCCTCCCATTGGACTTAAGTATCCAAGTTTAGCCCAATAATAATAATTCAGTCCACTAAAGAATTATTACTGCATTGCCATCCTAATCCCAAATTACGTTATGGACTCCTTCTTATTATGAGCCCGTTAACTCCCCGTGCTTAAGATATACAATGCACATTAATTAAATGAGTTACTAACAACTCAATTAATTAATCTCTTATCCAAGAGTAGTACTACTCAACCTTATTATCATGCTGGAACAAATCCCCCTGTAGGATTTACATGATAATCCTTATGAGCTCCTCAAAAGGACATCATCAACCTAATTTATTAGGACACAGATTCCTTCTACAATCAATAGCACACCATACAAACAATATTATCTTTCAACTTACCGAGCATATTAATTTAATAATTAAATCTCACCTATTTATGAATCAAAGAAATAAATATTGAATTACGTGTCGAGGTTGTTGTACATGGATTAAGAGTACGAACATCCAAAGTAACTGCGGTCTAGTTTTCTTATATAGTCTGTATAAATCGAACAACCTCACGCGGTCCTACTCAATGCACACAAAGTGCACTAGTGTAATTTTATAGTTAAGACAAACTAATACCAAATCACACTACAACCATCCCGATAGACTGTCCCCATTTATCTCGGTTGTGAGTATCTGTTTATACTTTATACAGAGATAATAATATGATCTTCCATGCGACGCCACACACCATATTATCTACAATATAAAATAAATGGACTATTGCATCGACATATAAAGAAATTATAAGATGCAATCATTTGATCAATGATTCTCATTTCAAATATTGTTAAAACATTGTTCTTACTAAAGTTAGGCTTTTATTATACAATCCAATAATCTCCCACTCATACTAAAAGATAATGCTGCCATGTCAACTGCCAAACATCTGATTCTCATTCCTTCTACATGACCATCAAAAGTTTTTGCTCTAAGGTCTTTATAAAAGGATTCATTAGATTATCATCCGATGCAATCTTGATGACATCAACCTTCCCCTTTACATACAATTTCTCGTATCAGGTGGTACTTGCGCTCAATGTGTTTAATTGCCTTATGGGCTCGTGATTCCTTCAAGTTTGCAACTGTACCATTATTATCACAATAAATTTTGATAACCATGGGCAAACTTAGGATTCAGATCCAAGTCCATTATGAAGTTTCTGAGCCATACAGATACTTTGGCTGCCACAAAGGCTCCAACTTATCATTTTTCCATGGTGTAGTCCGAGATATATTTCTATATAACACTCCTCCATATTATGGCTCCACTTCCCAAAATAAACATATAACCTTAAGGTGGATTTACTGTCGTCCCTTTCTGATTTGACAATCCAAATCTATGTAATCCACAAGAAGAAATGAATCTGTCCAGTAAGCCCACATATAATTTCTAATCCTTTTCAGGTACTTCAGAATATGTCTTACCACAAGTCAACATTCTTGTTCTGGGTTACCTTGATACCCACTGACCATGCCATCAGCAAAACACATATCCATTTTCGTACATAACATTCTATAGATTAAGCGTCCTTATTGCTGAAGCATAAGGAACCGCGGGCCTTCATTTGTTTTATCTACTTTTTGTGTCTTAAGAAACATTTCCTTAGATAAAAGTCACTCAAAATCTGAAAGGTACAACACCTTTCTAGGAGTTGTATGCTAAAATGAGTAAGGATTGTATCAATATATAAAGCTTGAGATAAACTCAACATCCTTTCATCAGAACCTTACAACTATGATCGTAAGAATATGTTTTACTTCTCTTAAGTCCTTTATTTCAAACTGCTTTATCAGCCATACCCATACGCCTGACAATACTCTTTCATTGTTTCCAATGAGCAAGATATTACTTACATACATTACAAGAAATACCACCACATTTCCATCACTCTTTTCTATACACAAGACTTATCTGCGCAATGAATAAATCCATATGACTGGATTTCTTATTCTAAACGAATGTTCCATGATCTTGAAACTTGCTTTAGTTCATAAATTGACACCTTTAAGCTTACACACAAATCGATCTTTTTCTTTTGTAATGAATCCTCTAGTTGTTTCACATAGATATTTTCCTCAAGATTTCAATTCAATAAAGTTGTCTTGACATCTATTTGCTATACCTCATAACTCATATGAGTAGCAATAGACAAAAGAATTAGGATCGACTTAGTCATAGCTATCGGCGAAAAGGTTTCCTCATAATTGAACACTTCTTTCTGAGTATACCTTTCTAAAACAAGATTTGTTTCAAAGGTTTCCACCTTACCGTCTGATCCTCTTTTATTTCATAGACCCACTTACATGCAATGTCTTTTACAACATTTAGTGGCTCTACAAGCTCCTAGATATGATTTAGAATTCATAGATTCTATTTCAAATATCATTGCTCTTTGCAAAGATTCTGTATTTCTATTTTGTAGTGCTTCGTCATACCCACGGGTCGATTTCATGTTTACAGGGACAAAGTCTCAGAATTTACCAAAACATAAATCTATCCGATTGTAGAAGAACCCTCCCACTACGATAAGGTGCTGCAGCCAATTGTGTATCAGATGTGACACGCGATGCAGTATACTTGTAGTATGTCCTCTTATACAATTGGTACTACATTTTGTGTTTCCCCTCTCAAATCCTCTTGAACAATTTATACATAGGTTTGTGATTTATTACATAGTCATTTACCAAAAAAACTGGTGTTCGTGCAAATAATCACCCTCTGATCTTTTGGACTATTAAATAAACCACTCTTCATTTTTCTAAGATATCGCATAGCCATACAAACATCCATAATACATTCTAACTTATCAGTATCTCCATTTAGAAGGGTAATGGGTAGAAGATTTATGAATTAAATTGTGGAAATTGGATAGAAATTAATGGAGAAAATGATGGATTTGAGTTGGAGAGGATGTGTGTGATAATTGTGGTGTGTAGTGTGTGTAAACCATTCTAGAAATAATTCCTCTCATAAAATTTATGCAAATGATGTATTTATAGGCTTGGAATCTTCTAAAATTGGCTCTAAATAAAATTCCACTTTTGAGCTGAACTCGACTCGAGTTGTGCAGCTCGACTCGAGTTCCAACAACATTTCTCAACAAATTGCAGGCTTGACGAAACTCGACTCGAGCTCTGGAGCTCAACTAATATGGGAGGTCGTGTTCATATTTCAAGTGAATACAGTCGATATTCCATGATCAAGTTGACGCAACTCCACGCAGGTTCAGTGCACAAGCTTGACTTGAGTTTAGTGATCGAGCCGAGTTTGGTCGCCTATTGTCGATTTCTTCCTGATTTAGCTTCCATCTCCGTTTTGCTCCATTTTCACAAATTTATCAATTATGGCACAAATTCTCCATATGAAAAATAAACACCACCAAAAGCTACATAAAATGGATAAAATAATACACAAAAAAAGACACTAAAATCTAGATGAAAATAACAATGATCTCTGATTAATTTTCCATTTTTTAGCTGTGCTCGACTCCAGTAGGGGCTGATTTCTCGGCAGTTGAGCAGTCTTGATGGAACTCGACTTGAGCTCCAAGCTCGAGGAATGCAATAGGCTGTGTAAGTGTTTCAGATGTGTAAAGTCGACATTTTGACATAGCTCGAATAGGACTTGCACTGTAGAGCTAGAATCGAGTAACTGCATCGAGTTGAGTTCTGACCCTTGTTGTCTGTTTCTTCCCGTTTTGGCTCCCAATTCCGTTTTCACTTATTTCAAGCACATTTAAGCCATTGTCACACATTTAACATTGTATAGCACAAATCTCCATATGAACAATAAACAGCACCAAAAGCTACATAAAATGGATAAAATGACATGAAAATACACATAAAAAAGACAAAAATCTAGTTGAAAATAACGATGATTAAACCCCAAACTTAAAGTGTTGCTCATCCCCGATCAAAGAAAATGAAAAACAAATAAGGAGAGATTTTCACATTGGAAAAGACATAATGAACATAAGCAATAACACATCATAAGCAACGATGACTATAAACTACATTAGGCCACCCTTCAACATTAAACTCATAACATGAAAAATTAACAAGTTCAATCTAAAGAGTAGAAAGAGTAATATAGTTCCTTTAGATCTAAGCCTGACATCGAGTATCAAATGCACTCAACACTCTATTAAAGTAAGGCAGATCACCAATCATCAATTGATTGGCCCGACGTGCCACAGTCTTGCTTGTAGACTACATTCACAAGCCTCCATAGCTTCAATTGGTAATAAAATAGGTATTTGTCTTTGGATGCATTGATAGGATTTTTGGTAAGGTTATGAAAATATGGTTAAGAGTGACTTATCATGTGTAAGCAATCGAAGATATGGCTAACTTCTTCACTTATCATTATTCCTTTCATTCTTTCTTTAACAAGCACTTGATCATTATCATTCCACGGGTTTTCTTGACCTTCTTATGATTCCATGGTTACTTTCTTCATCTTTTTGATTTCTTGAGCATATTTTTGTTGATCTTGCTCCCTTTTCTTATGTTGAAAGTTACATGATCTTTTGTTTGAGCTCTTTTCATCATTTCTTTTCTTTCTTGCCACTTCCTTGTAAAAGATATCACATCAAACCTTGCAAACCACCATCTCCTCAATCACTCACATAAAGGGTATATATATCAGGCTCAAGTGGGTGATCAAAGACTTGTAATGTGCCTAATTCACAAGAAATAAGCTTATATGCTCAAAGTGATTAATTTGGGATGATGTTCATGGAAAGAAAATATGTGGCCAGTAACTTAAGTATCCCCTGCATGGAATCGTAGGATCCTTTGGTTTAATTATGAATTTATTTCGATCTAGAATATGTGTGTACCTTTTCAGAGAATTGATGGATTAAAAGGTTATACTAGTTGTTACAGGATTTTCCAGTTTCGCAAATTTGAAAAATTTTGCAGTTTTCGCAAATTTTAGACAATTTTGCAGTTTTCATAAATTTAAAAAATTAGACAGATTAGAGGATTTTCCAGTTTTCAAAATTTTGAAGATTTGATGTTAAGAGGATTTTTCAGTTTTCACAAATTTGACAGTTTGGACAATTTTTCCTATTTTTACAAATTTGGACGATTTTGCAGTTCTTGCAGATTTGAAGAAGTTTTCTATTTTTGCAAATTGTGCAGATTTGGAAGATTTTCCAATTTTTGTGGGTTTGTGTGTTGCCCAAATTAGACGATGGTGGCAAATAATCAAGATCAATGGATATATGACAAGGCCATAATAGTTGGAAAGTTTAATTAGTTTTCATATTTATTATTGTTATATATAGATGTATGATCTTATTTGATTTACTGTCTTATGTTCCGTTATAGGAGCATGCTAGGTTGCGTAATTTATTTGTGAATATTATATGCTTGTAAAAACCCTCATGTTAAATAACTAAGTGAGGAGGGATTAATTTGTTATTCCCGCGGCCTCCATTATTGGTTTGTAATGTGATGAAAGTATACTTGCTCATTAGCTATAATGCTTTTTTCTCCCCATCGGATGAGTATATTTGCGGATCATTGGTACAAATTTCTTTAAATAATTATTGATTTGTAATGTGATGCACATAAACTTGTGCATTGGCTTTTGTGCCTTCCTCCCCATCGAATGAGTTTATTTGTGAATTACTGGTACAAACTTATAATAGATGATTATAGGAATTATTTGAGCACATTTGATCTTCTCCATCTAAAGGGGCAAAAGCTTAAGTAATGGACTTAGTATCAAATAATGGTGTACATTTAGGTGCGATTAATATGTATCCTCCCTATCAGAGTCACTGCTATTATTTACATGGCCAAAGAGGTACCGACTATTAATTGTTTATCATAAGGTTAAATTAACAAACGGAATAAATGGGTAAAACCTTTTATTGCGAATGTTAGGGTTTGTATACGTCCACATGATCGCATGCAAATTCACAGTGCTTGAGATGTCGGTGAATTTATTTTATATTATTTTGAGGGAATCAATATAAATTTTAAATTCGAAGAATTTGATCAATGTATTTATTTACATGATTCTCTGTATTTTCAAAAGATTTTATTTCACTTATTACTAACTAAAAGAAATCATATTTACTGGTCCAAAATTAGATGCTCAGGAAAGAATCTTGGTTTTAATTCTTACTGCTTAGGAAAATAAAAATGTGTTCACACTAAGGATGTCCTCTTGGGCTTATTAAAGTCTCTAGTGGAGAGGTGAGAGGTTCATAGAGATATGATGGTCGATCTCATGCAACTCTTCGGATACTTGAGTGAGGTTAAAAGGTGGGAGGTCATGGTTGACTTAATGAATAAATTGGATGTCCTTGGAGTAGAAATTGAAGGAGAAACCCATGTCAATTTTATTCTCCATAGTTTGCCAAGATGTTTTGAGCAAGTTCCACCTGAAGTGCAAGTGGTCGTATATGGTGGGGAACTTCTAACAAAACATGTAGTGAAGGAAATCAATTTTCATCAGGGTGTAAACAAGGTTGGTATCTTATTCACTAGTTGTTGAAGCATGATTAGTGGTATCGTCTGCTGGCACATTGTGTGTAGATACTAGAATCATTAATCATGTCTGCAAATAAGTGATGATGAGATTACTGTGTACATGGGTAATACTACGAAAGTCACGGTTGTTGTAGTGGGAGATTTTATTTATCCTATAATGGGAATAAACGATTGAATGAAAGAAATTGTCTTTATTTCCCTTCTTATTGAAAAAATTTGATTTCAATTTCTATGTTCAATGGATAGATACACTATTTTGTTTGAATGACATCGTCATTATAATGAAGGATGAAGTTATAATCTGTTGTGGTACGTTGGTTGATAATTTGTACACTCTTAAATAATGTTTTTCTCACAATGCAACAAATTGTAATTAATAATGCGTCTTCTAATATAAATAAGAGAAAGGAACCTTTGGAAATGAACCAAACATACATTTGGTATCTAAGACTAGGTCATTTTTCTTGAGTAGGATTCGAAGGTTGATAGCCGATGGACCGTTGGGTTTATTGGAAGTGAAAACTATCTAACTTGCGAGTCTTGCTTGAAGTAAAAAATGATTGAAGGCCTTTTAAGGCAAAGGGGTATAGAGCCGAAGATATGTTAAAAATGGTTCATTCTGATTTATGCGGTCCTAAGACTATCCAGACAATAGGTGGTTAAGAATTTGCATCACTTTAATTGATGATTATTCTTTAAACGGATATATTTTTTGATGCATCGCTAGTCTGAGTACCTTGATTAATTCATGAAGTGCAAGGCTGATGCGGTGAAGCGTCTGTTGGCGTTCGATCATTTGGTTAACAAGAACCATTAGAGTTTCATGCGTTTCTAAATCAGCAGAAGAAAAAATATAGAAACGTATTATCTTTCACCAGGGTATGTTGAAGAAGAGAATGAATTCTCGCTGGTAGCATGCGCAGTCTCACAACTTTGAGAATAACTTCCTCATCCGATCTACGAATTGAGTGATCTATGCGCCAAAACTATCCTCTCTTCTGTGCCTTTCAAATGGTGTATTACACATTCAATCTTGGAAGTTGACAAGCAGCAACAGCAAATAATATCTTGATCTTCTGCAGTATTCCCAAGTCCAATCTTGACGTCGTATGTGCGACGATCTTCAAGATCTTCTCAATCTGCTTCCTCTCTATTTCTGTCATGTGTTAGGCATAGATTATTAGGGTTCTGGATAGCTGAGATGCCTTATATATGGGCTACATCAGGGACCCGGAGGAGAAATTAGAGTCGGGCCTCCATTGGGCTTAAGTATCCAAGTTTAATCCAAAACTTATACTTAAGTCCAATAAGAATAATATATTCCACTAAATATTATTACTGCACTATCGCTCTAATCTCATAATTACGTTTTGAGCTCCTTCTTATTATGAGTCCGTTAGTCTCCCGGCGTTTAAGATATACAATGCCCATTAATTAATTAAGTTACTGACAACTCCATTAATTAATATCTCATCCGAGAGTAGTACCACTCAACCTCATTATCATGCCGGAATAAATACACCTGCAGGGTTTACGTGATAATCCTTATGAGATCCTCAAGGGGATATCATCAACCTATTTAATAAAACACGTATTCCTTCTACAATCAATAGCATACCATAGAGACATCAGTATTTCCCAACTCACCGAGTATTAATTTAATATTTAAATCTCACCCATTGATGAATCAAAGAAATACATACTGCCTTACGTGTTGAAGTTATTGTATAGGGATTAAGTGCATGAACATACATAATAACTGAGATCAAGTTCTCCTATATAGTCAGTATAAGTTGAACGATCTCAAGCGGTCCTGCTCAATACACAAAGTGCACTAATGTGATTCTATAGTCAAGACAATCTAATATCGAATCACACTACATCCATCCCAATAGAGTCCCCATCTATATCGGTTGTGAGCATATGTTTATACTTTATAAGAAAACAGATAATATAATATTTCATGTGTTGTCGCACAATATATTATCTTCAATATAAAGTAAGTGGACTATTGCATCAGACACATAAATAAATTATAAGAAGCATTCTTTGATCAATGATCTCATTTCAAATATTGTTAAAACATTATTCATACTAAATCTAGGCTTTTAGTATACAATCTAACAATCTCCCATTTATACTAGAAGACTATGCTGTCAAGACCACTGCCATACATCTGATTCCAACTCCCACTACATGACCATCAAAAGCTTTCACTTTAAGGTCCTTGTAAAAGTATTTACTGGGCTATCCTCTGATGCAATCTTGGCGACAACAACCTTCCCCTCATCATATGATTTCTCGTAATGGGTGGTACTCGCGCTCCATGTGTTTAGTTTCCTAATGGGCTCGTGATTCCTTCAAGTTTGCAATTGCGCCATTATTATCACAATAAATTATAATAATCTTGGGAAAACTTAGAATCACGTCTAAGTCCATTACGAAGCTTCTAGAGTCATACCGATGGATTTGGCTGCCTCATAGGCTCCAATTCAACATCTTCCTATGGTTGAGTCCAAAATATATTTCTATATAACACTTCTCCATATTATGGCTCTACTTCCAAAATACGCATAAACTCGAGGTGGAATTACTGCCGTCCCTGTCTGATTTGAAAAATCAGAATCTATGTAACCCACAAGAAGCAATGGACCTATTCGGTAAGTCCACATATAATTTTTTTAGTCCTTTTCATGTACTTCAAAATTATGTGTTACCATATTTCAATATTATTGTTTTTAGTTACCTTGATACCCATTGTCCATGCATTTAGCAAAACAGATATTCATTCTCGTGCATAGCATTCCTTAGATTAAGCTTCCTTATTCGCCGAAGCATAAGGAACCACCTTTATCACCTTTATCTTCTTTTGTGTCAATAGACACATTTTCTTAGATAAAATCGTATGCTAAAACGAGTAAGGATTGTATCATTTCATGAAGCTTGAGATAAGTACAACATCTTATCTTGTGCTCACCATGATCCCAAGGATATATTTTGCTTCTCTTAAGTCCTTCATTTCATACTACTTTATAAACCATACCCATACGCCCGACAATACTCTTTCATTGTCTCCAATGAGCAATATATCATCTACGTACAGTACAAGAAATACCACCACATTTCTGTCACTCTTTTCAATACACAAGACACATCCGCGATTGAATAAATCCATATCACCGGATTACCTCATCAAAACAGATGTACTTTAAGTTAAAAGCTTACTTTGGTCCATAGATGGCAATTTTAAGCTTATACTCAAAATGCTTTTAGCCCTTTGCAATGAATCACTCTGGTTGCTTCTCATAAATGTTTTCGTCAAGACTTCCAATTAGAAAAGCTGTCTTGACATCTATTTTCTATTCCTCATATTTCATATGAGTAGCAATAGATAAAAGAGTCCGGATCGACATAGGCATAGCTACCGACAAATAGGTTTCCTCATAATCGAACCCTTTCTTTCCGAGTATACCTTTTCATAACAACCTTTGCTTCCAATGTTCTCACCTTACCGTATGTTCCTCTTTTATTTTGTATGACTACGTCCAATGGCTTTTACACTATTTAGTGGTCGTACATGCTCCCAGATTTGATTTAAAATCCATAGATCCTATTCCAGAAATCATTGCATCTTACTAAGATATCACTTTTTATCTTGTAGTTCTCCATCGTATCCATGGGTCAATTTCATGTTGACTAGGACTAAATCTCACGACTTTCCCAAAATATAAATTTATCAGGTTGTAAAACAACCCTCCCACTATGACAAGGCTCTACATGCAAATGTGTATCAGATGTGACATGCGATGCAATTTACTTGTGGTATATCCTCTTGTACAATTGGTACTAATACTTGTGTTTTCCCTCTCACTTCCTTTAGAACAACTTATATATGGGTATGTGATTTATTACATAGTCCTTTTCCAAAAATCTAGTGTTTGTGTTAACAATCACCCTTTGATCTTTGGGACTAAATAAATCATCACCCTCTATTTTGCTAAGATATCCCACAAACAGACAAACGTTATACAATATGTTGTTTCTAGGGCATACCCATAAAATAAATTTAGTAATTCCAAATAATTCATCATCTATCTAATCATTCCCATAAGAATCCTATTCCTTCTATCTACCACATCATTCAGCTTGGGTTATGCCCCGATGTAGACAACTTGAAAATTTAATCTCAACTTCTGATTAATAGCTCCTAACGATTAAATTGTAATGACCACCTCTCGTCAGGATAACTTAAATCAGATTGAACCAATTCCAACATATCTTTGGCTCTACACCCCTTTGTCTTGAAAAGGCAATTAATCATATTCACTTCCAAGAAAGACTCTCAAGTTCGATAGTTTCAACTTCAGATTAACCCAACGGTCCATAAGCTATCAACCTTTGAATCCTACTCAAGTAAAATTGATCTTGTCTTAGATGCCAAAAGTATGTTTAGTTCATCTCCGAAGCTCCTTTATCTTACTAAGATTAGAAGATGCATTATAAATTACTATTTGTTGCTTCATGAGAGAACCATGATTTAAGAGTTTACAAATTGTCACCAACGTACGTAAAGATAATTTCTCAAAATCAAACGTTTATTCATATCATAAGATAAATAAACAACTCTCACTGCAACAGCCACTACTTACGTAGCTTACCCATGTACCCATTAATCTCATCATCACTTAGTCACACACTTTTAGTGATTCCGGTATCTACTCACAACGTGTCAGCAGATGCCATCACTAATTCTTCGATGTTATCCAAAAAGTGGAAATTTGAATGGAATTTAGCAGCCCAAGCCGCGTTCGGCTCACTAAAAAACCACCTCTCAAGTATGGAAACACTCTCCGAACCAGTACTAGGGGAAACACTTAACCTGTACCTAATGTCCTCGGACACAGCCATCAGCAGTTTACTAATCAGGATTGAAGAAAAGCTTCAAAGGCCAGTTTACGACGTCAACTAGATGTTACACGAAGCTGAGCTCAGATACCCGATGGCAGAAAAATTGGCATACGCCCTAGTAATGAGCGCCAGAAAACTACAGCCGTACTTCCTCGCCCACTCTATCGAAGTCCTGACCGCCTTTCTTTAAAGGCAAATCCTTTAAAGTGGTCCATCGAAGTGGTCTCGGCCAGATTCGGCCATGCGACTCCTAAAATGGTCCGTTGAACTCGGACGGTTCGACTTCAAGTACACTCCGAGAAATACAATCAAGGTACAAGCTCTGGTCGATTTCATTGTGGAATTGACCGTTCCGTTAGACCTCGAGCAGTCCATCCAGAAACCATGGAAAATGTTTATGGATTGTTCGGCAATAGTCCACGCATCCAGAGCTGGGATAATCTTATTTGTCCCATCTGGCTCCATAATCAACACGGCCATACACTTGCTTTTCCTGCTACCAACATTAAGGCGAAATACAAAGCACTGCTGGTCGGGCTTAGAATGGTATTATCAGTTGGCCCCGAATGCCTGATCATCTACAGCGACTCACAATTGATGGTCAACCAAATAAAAGGAGAGTATGAAGCCTAAGATCAGCAAATTGCAGATACCGAATGCAAGTCCTAGAGTTTTTAGCCGTTTTGCACAAGTTTATCTTACCCAAGTTTCCAGGCTACAAAACACGTAGGCCAATGCCCTCGCACGACTAGTACCCTCTGAGAATGTCGAGCAACTAGGAAACATCCATGTGGTGAAATAGGAGGCTCCCAGTGGAGGAACAATGGCGCAAGTCGATCAGGTGGATTCGTGAATAACTCTCATCCGACATTTTCTTTTGACAAGAGAACTTTCTTCTAACAAGATCTAAGCCTGACAGCTGAAAATTCGCTCGGCCCACTACATTCTAGCAGAAGGCACACTTTATAAATGAGGATATTCTGCACCATTTTTAAGATGCCTCACAAATCCTGAGGCGGCAGAAGTACTAGCGGAAATACATGAAGGAGTGTTGGAATCATTCAGGGGGGAAAGCTTTGCATACGAAGTGCTTAGACAAGGTTATTATTGGCCATCTATGAAGAAAGAGGCAATGGAATTTGCCAAAAAATGTCCTCAATGCCAACGGTTCGCCCCGATTATCAAGAACCCCTCAACAAAATTGATCATAGAGACCAACCCTTGGCCTTTCTCTAAATGGAGAATCGACCTCAATGGACCTTTTTCCCACCGATAAAGGTGGAGTAAAGTAGGCCATCATAGCAGTGGAATATTTTTCTAAGTGGGCAGAAGACGAAGCATTAGACACAATTACCGAAGCAAGAATGATCCATTTCATCTGGGTCAACATCGTGTGCTGGTTCGTGATCCCACAAGCTTTTTTTACCAATAACGGAAAATAATTCAAGTGGTCAGAACTACAAGAATTTTGCAATGATCTGCACATCAAAATGGACAGGTGATGCAATGGACAGGTCGAGGCCGTCAATAAAGTCATCAAGAACACGTTGAAAGCCCGCCTAGATGGTCTTAAAGGAAGTTGGGCCGAATACCTCCCAGTGTGCTATGGTCATATCACACCACCTCCCGAACATCCACAGGGAAAACCCTTTTCTCACTCACTTACGGCGCGGAAGCTGTTATTCCTGCAGTAGTGGAAATCCCAACACTACGAATAAGCCATAGCGCTCCAGCCATAGTGAGGAAGCTCAGCATGCACGCTTTGATTTCTCAAAATAAATCAGGCAAGAAAGTGACATGCAAAACGCTTCATACAAAATAGGATAAGAAGATACTACAACCAAAAAACGAATAAGAGGGCATTCGATGAAGGGGATCACATTTTAAGGCAGGTGATGCAGCCGGGAAAAGGTGTCTTTGGAAACAACTGGGAGGCCCATATAAAATAAAGAGGTGTCTAGGCAACGGGGCTTATCAGCTTTCCACACTAGATGAGGAAACAATAAAGCACCCGGGGAATGGCCAGAACCTCAAGAAGTTTTACGCTTAAAATTGTGTAACAGATAGGAACTTTTGTACAATGGACAAAGGTCAGTGCATAAAACGCACCTAAGAAGCCTCCTACGAATAATAATAATAAAATCCATTCTTACTAAAAGTTCAATACAAAAAGCGTCTTTTAAAGACTAAAAACAAAATATGATGGCCGAAGCCCTAGGATCATGTGGCCCTATCCCCTGGATCCCAGAATTACTCGGGCTGACCCCGGGATCATCTCGGCGACTCAACAGCCAGCTCACCTCTGTCTCTAAGTGAGCAACTCCCTCCCTTTCATTTTTCAATTCAAAGAGAGAGAGAGAGAGATTTGCTAGACTCCAATTCGCGTGCACGAAGCTCAGCTACCCCTGGTAAGCCTCAGCTCGAAAGTTGGCATTCCTAATCAAATAGTCAGCAACCAGAAGAGGCCTAGGCACAGATTGAGCGACAGCCGAAAAAGAAGACTGGGAAATAACGTACGGCCAACCTAAAAGCATGTATCAGGAAAGGAAGGTTAAGGCATGCCCCAAACTGGCGAGTGCAGTCTGACCCAATTTCTGGGAATCCAATCCTTATATTATCTGGGAAAAGGTCAACTCTAGGAGGGTGCCGGGATGAACATGGTTGCCGCCAAACCAGGTTCAGTCTCCATCAAAAGGTAGAGATCTTGAACGGCCTGAAGTTGGAATAATCCTTCTGTCCCTGAAATATCCCAGAAAAGAATGGCCCCTCGCGGAGAATGTGATACACCCTAGGAGGATGAGGCGCTGTACTAGGTCCCACGCTATCCACCCTGATCTCCTCAAAACCTGGCGGAATAAGCGGAAATCTATCAGGACCAAGGCGGACAATGGAGGTTGTGCCCGATTTAACCGCCTCCAATGGATCATCCACCATCGGCAGCTTGCCCAATCATCTCGGCAGAACTCCATTACGATATCCTCAGCCTGAGATACAGGTTATGTACCTCCTCCGCTACAGGGCGAGTCGCAACGGCTTCACCAAGAAGATCGGCCACGATGGTTTTCAAATGAGATCCACTTGGCACCTCAGGAAAAGGATCTCGTCTATCCATAGGCTCAGTGGGAGGCGAGCATTCCACTCCTTCCCCAAAAGAAGGAGATCCAGGTTCCTCGTCACCAGCAAACCGCACCACTCTCTCGGCCTGCGAAGGAAAGTATTCATTAAGAGCTGCGTCCCAACTGGAAAAGTCAGTACTGACTCGCCCCTTAAACTCTACCAGATCTGGTCGACGAGGACGAGGCATCAAATCAAACTCTTACAACCTTTGATCGGAAAGCAGGTCCAGAACATTGATGGGATGCCTCATCCCCTCAATGGAGGCGAAAGCCCTTCGGAAACTTAAATATAATTCTTCGGTAGAAGGACGAGAAAGACCTGCTAAAATAAAAACATTAGTGGCTATAAATGGCATTGGGATACTGATGCGCGTTTTCTATGCACGCAAAATTAATCCCTAAGTATTAAGGATATCAGTTGCAGCTTAAGCAAGCGACCAATTGAATTATCAAACTAAAGGACGGTATATTATCAATTTAATTATTTACTAAATTAATTAAGACTAGGCAATTAAGTTTGAGGATTTAATCTAACAACTAAAAGACTTAAATTAAATAACAAATAAAATAAAGGCACTTAGAAGAATACGAAAGTGAATCAAATAAGAGAATAGCTCTATGGAAATCCAGTTTCACTCATTAATTCCTTTCTGTGTGTTGATGTCTGACTCTGCCTTGTGGAATATGGACGCATCACTAAACCATGCATATCTACTCTATAGAGATAAGTAAACATGCGTGTAACATGTGTGAATAACCTCAGAGTAAGAGATATAATTCCACCCCCCTTTCTAGGTACTATCAGTATCAATTATTTCCCTGGCCAATTGGTACTCTAACGCAATATGATCTCCCTTTATAGGTACTATAAAATTATCCTCTTTACCTTACTTAATAACCCGAAATCAATTAAATTAATAAGTTTTCATATATGATAGTTCTAATGAAGCTTCGAAGTCCCCTCACTTAGAATCATAATATGGAATTCTGTTCAACAGTGAACGCACTCAATCTACAACCAAGATATATATTCAGACTCTATATACCACTTGAAGATGCACAAAACAATCGTGAATATGGATTAAGAAAGCACAATCATATACAAAATAAATCCACAAGTAGTGTTGTATGGAGTTTACACATGAAAGTTTAATTAATTCGTAAAAACCTTCACAACTCTAGTTATACTAAAAAGGCTCTAGCCCATGATGTTACGAAGAACAATCATGGGTGTTCGATAGATTTTACCAGGATATCTGAAAAATTACAAGATAAATTAGGAAAAGAAATAAACCCTAGATTTGGGAGACATCGCGCCCTTCTCTGTCTTGAATCCTCATTTTGGTTCTCCTCTTGATTCCACAGACAAATCTTCAATGTGGTGGATGGATGGAGGAAAGAATGTGGATGATGGTTGGGGGGTTATCCCCCTTGTGGGGTGTAGTATTGTTGTGGCCTCTCTTCAATCCAATATAATTAATCTCCCCATTATGATATGATCCACATCCCTTTTTATACTTTTAAGCTCTCCTTATAGGCCTTGGATGAGCTTTTACTGGAGACATACGTCAAATTTGGTAAAAGAAACCCGAAATTCCAAAATATGAACCTGCGACATTTTGTTAGACCAAACCTTCTTGGTCGAACAAGTCCCCTTTGGTCGAGCAATGGTCGAAAAACCTTTCTGTAAGATTTTGGATATTTTGTTCGACCAGACTTCCATTTGACCAAAATGATTTTGGTCGAACGGATCTCCTTTGGTCGAGCAAGCTTGTTTAATCTTACCGTTTCGCGCATAACTTCTATATCTAAGGCCTATAAGGAGAGTCACGATGGATTATCATGACTGTCGGATTACTGCTCTTAGACTACTGGATCAGATGGCGGTCTTATCATGTCCGACATAGGTTGATGATGTCCCCTTAAGGAGCTCATAAGTATTATCATGTAAACCCTGTAGGTGGATTTATTCCGGCATGATAATGAGGTTGAGTGGTACTACTCATGGATGAGATATTAATTAATGGAGTTGTAAGTAACTTAATTAATTAAAAGGCATTGTATATCTTAAACATGGGGAGACTAACGGGCTCATAATAAGAAGGAACCCATAATGTAATTATGGGATTAGAACGGTAGTGCAGTTATAATATTTTAGTGGTATATATTATTATTATTGGACTTAAGTATAAACTTTGGGCTAAGTTTGGATACTTAAGCCCAATTGAGACCCAACTCTAATTTATCCTCCTGGTCCCTACTGTAGCCCATATATAAGTCATCTTAGCTGTCCAGAAATCCTAATCTGAGAGATTAATCATGTCTAACACTGTGAGGAGGGTTAAAGAACAACAGATTGAGAAGATCTCGAGGATCGTCGCTCACACGATGTCGAGGTTGGACTTAGGAATACAGCAGAAGACTGAAAGGTAATATGTTTCTTATTTTCTTATTTCTGCTGACTGTTAGAAACGTATGGAACCCTAACAGTTCATGTTAACCAAATGATCAAACGCCAACAATTGGTATCAGTGCTTCAGTTTCATGGTGAAGCATGAAATGTTAGGATATGGTTTATGTGTGTACTTGATGTTAAGGTTTTAGAATTTATTTTCTTGGTGAACACCCTGACTGTACACAACACACGTATGCCACACGATGGTTCGATGATGACTGATGGTCGACGGGTTATGCCGCGAACGAAAGGCAAGGCGGAAAGGTCGATCAAGGCGGCTAAGGTTTCGCAAAACCTACACAACAATGGTGGCAAAGTCAACAACTGGTGGCAGCGATGTTGTTGGGAGGAGCCAGCTTGACATTCACTAATATCTGTGGGCCTCGGCAGTGCAGCAGGCTTGGCGCCGCGTCGGCGTGTCTAAGTAAGGCACACGATGGCGAGGTCAGTGATGGGATGCGGCTGCATGCCTGGCGACTCACGACGATAGCTACAACGGTGTTTCCAATGGATGGCTAGGGAGATCTGTGGGCTAACGGTGATGACCAGTGTAGGCTGCACGGCGTTGACATTGGACATGCGGCGAACAACACAGCTGATCGCGTGCAGCGCTGGCAAATGACTCCTGACGGCACAGAGATGGCTGAAAGGTGGGATTTCAGAACTGGACGGTGGCTGAAGCTGGCTGCGAGTTGACCGCAAATTTTGAGTAGACTGGTATGGTCTCGATCGGGCAAGGCTTTTTTTTCGATCGGGTCTCACCTTGATTAGGTCCGGTCTGTATGGTTCCGGGCGAGTCTTCACCTTTTCGGCCGCGTAACATCTGCTTTCCGAGCGAGTCAGTAGACTGGAGAGCGGGCTGGTGGCAGCTGCTGAGTGTTGACGAATCACTGAATGATTCTTCTCTGGCGTGGCTAGCACTGATGGCGGGCTGGGTGCGCGGTTCGCATGCAGTAGATGCACACGACTAGATGTTTGGCGTTCTGGCATGCAGTGTTGCTCATGCTTGGTTTCAATGGCAGTGGCTTTCGTGTGGGCTGCTCGAGTCGAGCCTTGACGCGAGATGATGGACAGACAAGTGGTGTATCAGGTTGCCGGAATAGTGGAGCAGATTGTCGGGCAATGAATCTGGAGGAAAATTCTTGATATATAACTGCGCTAACTGATTTAATTTATTGATTATTGTTATATATGTTATGCATGATACTCTGTGATTTACTGCCTTATGTGCTGTTATAGGAGCATGCTAGGTTGCGTATTTTATTCTGGAATATTATATGCATGTAAAATCTCTCGGTATTAAATAACTAAGTGGGAGAGGGGATTGGTAATTAATTCCCGCGACCTCCATTATTGGTTTGTAAGTGATGTGAGTAAACTTCCGTGTTGGCAACAGACCTTCCTCCCTAACGGATGAGTTTATTCACGGATCACTGGTACAGACTTCATTAAAAATTATTGTTTGTAATGTGGCATATTAACTTGCGTGTTGGCATAGATCTTCCTCCCTAACGGATGAGTTTATGTGCGGTTCACTGGTACAAATATATAATCGATAATTGAAAGAAGTTATCCGAGCGCGTGTGTACTTCTCCAACTGTAAGGCACATAAGTTCGCGCAATGGACTTGGGATCAAATAATGGTGTACACTTAGGTGTAAATAATTAGTATCCTCCCCAACCGATTTAGTGCTATTATTTGCATGGCTAAAGAGGAATCGACTGTTAATTATGTTATCATGAGGTTAGGTTGACGAATGAAATTAATGGGTAAAACCTTCTCTTGTAAATGTTCGGGTTTGTAAACGTCCACACTAACGTGGCTTGGAGACTCACGGTGTTTGAGATGTCGGTGAATTTTAATTTTACATTGTTTTGAGGGAATCAATATAAATGGATAAAATTTGATATTTTGATCGGTATATTTATTTATGATTCTCTGCAATTTCAAATGGTTTCATTTTACTTATTGCTCATTAAAAGAAAACATATTTACTGGTCCAAAGTTAGATGATTAGAAAAGAATCTTGGTTTTGAATTTTACTGCTTATGAAAATATAAGTGTGTTTTCACTAAGAATATCCCATAATGCCTTTTAAAGTCTATAATGAAGAGGTGAGAGGTTCATAGAAATATGGTGGTCTCATGCGACTATTTAGATACTTGAGTAAGTTAGAAAGGCATGAGGTCAAGGATAAGTTGATGAATGAAATGAGAATGTATGTAATAGAAACTGAAAGCAATTTATTCTTCATAATTTGCCTGGGTGTTTTGAGCTAGTTCTACCTAAAATACAAGAGGTTGTATATGGTGGGGAACTTCTGACAAAACATGTGGCGAAGGAGAGCCATTTTCATCAAGATGTGAACAGGGTTAGTATCTCATTCACTAGTTGTTGAAACATAATTAGTGATGGCATCTACTGACATGTTCTTTGTAGATATTGGAATTACTAAAAGCATGTAACTAAGTGATGATGAGATAATTGAATACATGGGTATACTACGAGAGTAGTGGCTGTTGCAGTGGGAGTTGTTTATGTATCTTTTGAAAGGTATAAATGTTTGATTATGAAAAATTATCTTTACGTACGTTTTCATAGAAAGAATTTCATTTCAGTTTCTATGCGTTTATGGATGGATACACCATTTCATTTAAATGACATGGTCATAGTAATTAAGGATGGAGCTATAATCTGTTGTTGTACATTGGTAACAATTTGTAAACTCTTAAATCGTGTTTATCCCACGGATGCAACAAATAGTAATTAATAATGCATCTTCTAATCCTAATAGGAGTGAGACTCTTTTAGAAATGATTAGATAGATGATGAATTATTTGAAATTACTAAATTCATTTTATGGGTATGCCCTAGAAATAACATTCGTATAACGTTTGTCTGTTTGTGGGATATCCTAAAAAAATGAAGGGTGATGATTTATTTAGTCCAAAAGATCGAAGGGTGATTGTTAACACAAACACTAGATTTTTGAAAAAGGACTATGTATTAAATCATAAACTCATGTATAAATTGTTCTAAAGGAAGTGAGAGGGAAAACACAATGTATTAGTACCAAATGTACAAAAGGATATACCACAAGATAAACTGCAAAGCGTGTCACCTCTGATATGCAATTACGTGTAGTGTCATGTCGTAGTGGGAGGGTTGTTCAACAACCTATAAGATATATGTTTTGCGAGAGTCGTGAGACTTGGTCCTTAGAAAACATGGAATTGTCCCACGGATACGACGAAGCACTACAAGATAGAAATACAGAATCTTAGCGAAATGCAATGGTTTCTGAAATAGAATCGATGGATTCTAAATTAAGATCTGGGAGCTTGTAGAACCACTCTATGGTGTAAAAGCCGTTGGAAGTGGTCATACAAAATAAAAGAGGATCAAACGGTAAGGTGAAAACCTTGGAAGCAAAGCTTGTTGTGAAAAGGTATACTCAGAAAGAAAGGGTTCGATTATGAGAAAACCAGTTCGCTGGTAGCTATGCTTATGTTGATCCGGACTCTTTTATCTGTTGCTCATACGAAATATGAGGGATATCAAATAGATGTCAAGACAGCTTTCCTGATTGAAAGTCTTGAGGAAAACATCTATGTGAAGCAACCAGAGTGATTCATTGTAAAAGTCGAAGAGCATTTATATAGTAAGCTTAAAAGTGTCCATCGATGGACTAGAGCAAGCTTCAATGTGCAGATGTGTCTTGTGTATTGTAAAGAGTGACGAAAACGTGGTGGTATTTCTTGTACTATACGTAGATAGTATCTTGCTCAATTGAGATAATGAAAGAGTATTTTCGGGCGTATGGGTATGGTTTATAAAGCGGTATGAGATGAAGGACTTAAGAGGAGCAAAAATATCCTTTTGATCATGGTAATATGGATCACAAGAAAGGATGTTATGATTGTCTCAAGATTCATGAAATGATACGATCCTTACTTGTTTTAGCATGTGACTTTATTTAAGAAAATGTGTCTCGAGACACAAAAGAAGATAAAGGTGATGAAAGTGGTTCCTTATGCTTCGGCGAATAAGGAAGCTTAATCTAAGAAATGCTATGCACAAGTATGTATAATTGTTTTGCCGAAGGCATGAACAATGGGTATCAAGGTAACTCGAAATAAGAATGTTGAACTGTGGTAACACATAATTTTGAAGTACCTGAAAGGACTAGAAACTATATGTGGGCTTACCAGACAGATTCACTGTTTCTTAGGGGTTACATAGATTTGGATTTTTCAAATCAGATAGGGACGGCAATAAATCCACCTTGAAGGTTATGTGTTTAATTTTAGGAAGTTGAATCATAATATGGAGGAGTGTTATATAGAAATATATTTCAGACTCCGGACTCCATCATGAAAAGAAGAGGAGCCTATGAGGCAGCCAAAGTATCTGTATGACTCTAGAAACTTCGTGATGGACTTTGAAGTGTTTCTAAATTTGCCCAAGATTATCACAATTTATTTTGATGATAATGGTGCAGTTGCAAACTTGAAGGAATCACGAGTCCATAAGCAATTAAACACATGGAGCGCGAGTACCACCTGTTACGAGAAATCGTATGATGAGGGGAAGGTTGTTGTCACCTAGATTGCATCATATGATAACCTAGCAAATTCATTTATAAGGACCTTAAAGCGAGAGTTTTTGATGGTCGTGTAGTGGGAGTAGGAATCAGATGTAAGGCGGAAGACATAGCAACAATGTCTTTTAGTATAAGTGGGAGATTGTTGTATTGTATACTAAAAGTCTAGCTTTTTGTATGAACAATGTTTAAATAATTAATTTAAAATGAGAATCATATGATCAAATGATTGCGTCTTATAATTTATTTATATGCACGATGCAAAAATCTACTTATTTTATAATGTAGATAATATGTTGTGCGACAACACGCAGAAGACCATATTATCAGTTTCCTTATAAAGTATTAACAGATGCTCACAATCGAGATAGACGGGTACTCTCTATCGGGATGGTTGTAGTATGGTTTGGTATTAGCTTATTTTGGCTTTAGAATCATATTAGTGCGCTTGTATGTATTGAGCAAGACTGCTTGAGATCGTTCGACTTATACTGACTTATAGGAAAACTTGATCTCAGTTATTATGGATGTTCGTGCTCTTAATCCCTATACAATAACCTCGACACGTAGGGTAGTATGTATTTCATTGATTCATCAATGGGTGAGATTTACATATATTAAATCACCAAACTCGGTGAGTTGGGAGATAGTGTTATCTCTATGGTGTGCTGTTGATTGTAGAAGGAATCCATGTCCGACATAGGTTGATGACGTCCCCTTGAGAAGCTCATAAGGATTATCATGTAAACCCTGCAGGTGGATTTATTCTGGCATAATAATGAGGTTGAGTGGTACTACTCTTGGATGAGATATAAATTAATGGAGTTGTCAGTAACTTAATTAATTAATGGACATTGTATATCTTAAACATGGGGAGACCAACGGGCTCATAATAAGAAGGAGCCCATAACGTAATTTTGGGATTAGAACGGTAGTGCAGTAATAATATTTTAGTGGTATATATTATTATTATTGGGCTTAAGTATAAGCTTTGGGCTAAGCTTGAATACTTAAGCTCAATGGAGGCCAAACTCTAATTTCTCCTCTTGGTCCCTACTGTAGCCCATATATAAGTCATCTCAACTGTCCGGAAACCCTCATCTGAGAGATTAATCATGCATAACATTGTGAGGAGGGTGAGGGAATAGCAGATTGAGAAGATTTCGAGGATCGTCGCCCACACGACGTCGAGGTTGGACTTGGGAATACAGCAGAAGACTGGAAGGTTGTTTGCTCCTGCTGTCCGCCACTTTCTATGATTTTTATAAAATCTTACAGACTTCAAAACAAGGCATGTTGTATACTGACGGAAAGCTACGGAAGAGAGAATCGTTTTGGTGCATAGATCACTCAAATTCGACGTCGGATGAGAGAGTTATGCCAAAAACGGTGAGGCTGCGCAGGCTGGTAGCGAGAATTCATCGTCTTCAACATTCCCTGGTGAAAGGTAATACGTTTCTTGTTTTCTTACTTCTGCTGACTGTTAGAAACGTATGGAACCCTAACGGTTCATGTTAACCAAATAATCAAATGCCAACAATATCGATTGAAGGTAACTTAAACACTATTTGCTTATTGCTGCTGCATACTAGGCCCCCTTTGTGTCAACTCTGTGATCTGCTTCTGCTGGGACTCTAGTAGCTTGTTGATGTTAGCTAAACTAAAGACGATCTCATCATCCCTATTCGGCTTCACCACTTGATGCTCAACCTGTGACACCTTACCAATTACACCACGTGAATTCATAGAGATTTCTTCAGACAACTTTTCTGTTTCAAGTGTTGTCTTCGAAAACAGTGCTCCTCTTGATGATGCATCAATAAGAATACACGACTCACAATCCAATCCATAGTAGAAGATGCTTATGTACTCAGCCTTAGGTATCCCATGCTGTGGACACCTTCTGAGCATGTCTTTAAACCTATCCCATGCCTCGTGAAATTTCTCACCCTTATTCATAACAAATTGAGTGATCTCTTGCTTCATTCTTAAGATCCTTGAGGGTGGCATGTATCTCTCTAAGAACATCTGCTGCAGTTGGTCCCATGTAGTGCAGTATGCTACAACAAGAGTCTCATACCAATGTTCTGCCACATCAATTAATGAAAACTTGAATAGGGCGATTCGCCTAGCATGATCATTAGCTCTAGCACCCTTCTGAGTGTTTGCATAACCAATAAATCTTTTGAGATGCTGATATGGATCTTCAAAGCAACCACCAGAAAATATATTCTTCTCTACCATGTTAATAAGAGCGGGATGTATCTAAAAATCATCATTTTCCCCCTTGCTCCTATCAATCCCATGTTATAAATCCCGTTTTATGTAAAAATTTCACGTATGAAAACTTTATCCGGATTCTACCTTGCTCCGACCATGTTTAGCACTGTGTGTTATTTCTTCCTTTCCTTCCTCTCCTTTTCCTAGTGCACAAGTACCTCAGAAAAATTTAAGGTTAGATAGAAATAAATAATCACAAATAAAAGTCTTAATCAAACTAGAAATAACAAACTAATAATAACAGCCGTCCCGGCAACGGCGCCAAGAACTTGATGCGCGTTTTCATTACACGCAAAATTAATCCCCAAGTATTAAGGATATCAGTTCCAGCTTAAGCAAGCGTTCAAGTGAATTATTGAACCCAAAGGACGGCGTATTATCAATTTAATTATTTACTAAATTAATTAAGACTAGGCAATTAAGTTTGAGGATTTAATCTTACAACTAAAAGACTTAAACTAAATAATAAATAAAATAAAGGCACTTAGAAGAATACGAAAGTGAATCAAGTAAGAGACTAGGTAGCTCTAGGGAAATCCAGTTTCACTCATTAATTTTCCTTCCGTGTGTTGATGTCCAACTCTGCCTTGTGGAATATGGACGCATTACTAAACCATTCATATCTACTCTATAGACATAAGTAAACATGCGTGTAACACGTGTGAATAACCTCGGAGCAAGAGATATAATTCCACCCCACTTTCAAGGTACTATCAGTATCAATTATTTTCCTAGCCAATTGGCACTCTAACCCGATATGATCTCCCTTTATAAGTACTATAAATTATCAGCAGTGTACGCACTCAATCTACAACAAGATACATATTAAGACTCTATATATCAATTGAATATGCACAAAACGACCATGAATATGGATTAAGAAAGCACAATTATATATAAAATAAATTCATAAGTAGTGTTGTACGGAGTTTACACACGAAAGTTCAATTAATTCATAAAAACCTTCACAACCCTAGTTCTACCAAAAAGACTCTAGCCCATGATATTACGAAGAACAATCATGGGTGTTGGATAGATATTACCCGGATATCTAGAAAATTACTAGATAAATTAAGAAACAAAATAAACCCTAGATTTGGGAGTCGTCGCGTCCTTCTCCATCTTGAATCGTCCTCTTGGTTTTCCTCTTGATTCCACAGACGAATTTTCAAAGTATTGGATGGATGGAGGAAAGGATGTGGATGATGGTTGGGGGGTGATCCCCCCTTGTGGGGTGTAGTATTGTTGTGGCCTCTCTCCAATCCAATATGATTAATCTCCCCATTATAATGTGATCTACATCCCCTTTTATACGTGTAAGCTCTTCTTATAGGACTTGGATGGGCTTTTTCTTGAGACATACGTCAAATTTGGAAAAAAACCTAGAATTCCCTAAAATAGAACCAGCGGCATTTTGTTTGACCAAACCTTCTTGGTCGAACAAGTCACCTTTGGTCGAGCAATGGTCAAACAACCTTTCTGTAAGATTTTGAATATTTTGTTCGACCAGACTTCATCCGTTCGACCAAGATGATTTTGGTCGAACGGATCTCCTTTGGTCGAGCAAGCTTGTGCAGCCTCACCATTTCGCGCATAACTTCTACATCCAACCTCTGATTTGAGTAATTCTTGTGCTCACGCGCTCCTATCTTCCTTGACTTTTTATCCATATAAATAACTCCCTAAAAGTCCAATATTTGAATTTATAACAAGTTATAAAACTGGCACAACCATTCTGTTCGGTACAGCTTGCGCGACGTACTACTTTGGTCAAAACTATCTTGTTTGGAATCCGATTAAGGTGTAATTTATGCCAAAACGATCCTCTCTTCTGTGGCTATCCAAACATTTATCAAACTTCCAATTCAGAGATCCACAAGAACATAGAAAAATTACACAAATTGGACGTGTATTTTTTAGCATTCTTGCACAAATTACACCTTTTTCCAACTTTGCACTTTTGATGCCTTTTCTACCTAAAATACAATTAAATACCTCCAGCGCACCTTTTTTTTATCACATATATCGCATATAAGACACTTGTGCTAATATATAACAACAATACTCATAAAAAAGTGTTAGATTGGACACTAAAACACATTTATTTTTAGTCTCAACAGATACTAAATAAAAAATGTCATTTCCAACTTATTGAGTGGAGGAAAGCCATATGTCCGGGGTACTGGAATGATGCGGCTACGATGATCTCGGCCTTCGTAGCCCATATTTCAAAATCATTCCTTCCTCCAAGATCATTCGTGGCCCACATTACTCCTAACATATAAGGCCCCTTGGTCACGCATCCAGCGGTAGATGTAGTTAATGTCGTCCAGCATGGGGGATGGACAACTTCTCTCGTGCAGAAGGACGAGTAACCCTAGCAGGTTAGCCCCTGCAGAAGGTTTCAGCTGCATGGGGACTATCCCCCAAGAACTCAACAGGCGACAACCAAAAGATGGCAGCGAAAGCATACGGAAACCCCAACATCGCTAGGTTGGCAGCAATCACGCCCTCGGGAGGATGGCTTGCGAGCAGCCCGACTGAGCTATGGCAAAGCGAGGTCCTGGACTAGGAAAGTGGAAGGTGGCTACCTCAACATCGCCCTCCCTCAGTTCAGTAGGAACCTTACCCGAAGAGGCTCCGCCGGCAGCAGTTGTCCCATTTCCTCAAGGACACGAGGGCTGAGAAGAGCTAGAGGCCTTCGCCCCATCAAAATCTTAGCCGGAACTAGGGCAGTGGAGGAAGGAGGACCCCGCATGTTGGACTGCGGAACCACCCGCCGCGATCCTCCCAACACCGGTAACGACGTTGGGGCTGCTGCCAAAGTAAAGAGAGGCAGGGACACTGAGCGTCTCCCGCTCCAGGTCACGAGGGGAGAGTGCCGCGATGATTCAGCATCACCATCCTTACCCTCATAATCACTAAACTCCTACGAATATCGAGAGCTCGCCGGAAAACACGGGCCAATACCAAAAGCTAGAAGCAATAGCAAGAAAGTCACTAGTGAGAACAAAGAAGCCATAATCGAGAAAAATTCATGAAACTAGCAGAGTATGCTAAAGTCAGAAGAAGGAATTTGATATGATGGAAAATTAATCGAAAACCTATTTATAGCAATAACCACACCCCCATAAAACCCCTGAAGATGGAAAGCCACGCGCCCATAAGAATACACGTGGCATCAAACGTGGGTTTAAATTTCAAATTGGGGAGATGAAGAGGCTGCCAAAATGGTGATTTCTCATAAATGAAGAGAATTAGTGGGGTAGTGGGGAATTAATAGCAGTAATCATTGCCCTACACAACAAATCTCATCAACCAAGCAACATTCAATTTCCATAAAAAGATGTGACATGAAATACAAGCTCTAAAGTTAATTCATAACAAAATGAAAAGAGAAAGACTAATTAACATCAGCTAAATTTATTAGTCCCTAGATGAATCAGAGCTTCCTAGAAGGGAGCCGCTCGTCTCATCCGAAGTACCACCGGCCAGCGAAGATGAAGGGAGAAAATCCAAATGAGTGCCCAGCGGGGAGAAGTCAATGTTGAAAGTGTTCTAGTAACTCAGCCTGGAAGCTAAACGCTTGCAGTCTGACGCTTCAAGTCCGATCGCAAATCATTTAGACGAGCTTCGTTCCCCTCAAAGCCAAGGATTCTAGCACTCTCGGAGAAAACCTTGCAATAGCCAACTACCACTGCAACAGCACACTCTTGAGATAAGGCAATAGATAAACTCCCCCGTGTGATCGCTTGGAAATGGTTGTGCTCCACGATTGCCTTCGACAGCTACTCGCACCCACAATGAACCTCCTCGGCTAAATCATTCTGAGTCTTGGCCAGCATCTCCGAGACCTCAGCACGAATCTGAATAGACTGCTCCAAGCTCACCTTGTTTTTGTGACTCTTGAGCAGCAGCTAGTTAGCTTTGAAGGTGATGGCGGGTGGAAACTAGAGTGTTCTTTTTAGCGAAAGAATTAAAAACCAAGTCATGCATACGACCCAAATACACAGACGTCCCAGAAGTGATGCGCATTTTCTTTACACGCATAATTAATCCCCAAGTATTAAGGATATCAACTGCAGCTAAGGCAAGCGACCAAGTTAAATATCGAACCCAAAGGATGGCGTATTGTCAATTTAGTTATTTATTAAATTAATTAATATAAAAGAAAATAAAGATTGAGGTTTAGAATTATTAAACTACTAAGAAAAATTATTAAATAACAATAAAAATAAAATAGCACTGGAAGAATATGAAAGTGTCTTAAGAATGGAGAATATGTAGCTCTACGGTAATCTAGTTTTACTACTTAAGTTCCCTCTCAAGTCCTGGCCGACTCTGTCTTGTGGACTATTGACGCATAACTAAACCATTCAAATATACTCTATAGACATAAGTAAATAAGTGTTTGACATGTGTGAATACCCTTGGAGCAAGAGATACAACTTATTTTGTACTGTGTAAACACACGAATTTCAATTAATTCATAAAAACCTTCAAAATCCTAGATCTACCAAAAAGGCTCAAGCACATGGTGTTGTAGGAAACACACATGGAGTTGGATAGATCTTTTTCATATGTTTGGAAAATACAAGATAAATTAGAAAACATAAAACCCTAGATTTGGGCGTCGTCGCGTCCTTCTCCGTCTTGAATCCTTTTCTTGGTTCTCCTCTTGATTCTAGAGGCAAATCTGTTGGTCGTTTGGATCTTTTGGTTAACATGAACCGTTAGAGTTTCATGCAATTTTATCGCAGCGGAAGCACAATCATAGAATTGTATTACCTCTCTCCAGGGTTTGATGTAGTGGTTGAACAGCAAGAACAAACGACCTTCCGATCTTCTGTTCTATTCCTAAGCCGCATCTTGACGTTGTATGGGCAACAATCTCCAAGGCGAACTTAATCTGCAGTATTCTCCATCTTCTCACGGTTTTAGGCGTGTGATGTCTAGGGTTTGGACTGCTGAACAAGGAGCAGGAGGAGAAATTATGGTTGGGCCTCCCATTGGGCTTAAGCATCCAAATTTAGCCCAAAACTTATACTTAAGTCCAATAATAATAAATCAGTTCACTAAAAAAATATTATTGCACTGCCACCCTAATCCCAAATTATGTTATGAGCTCCTTCTTATTATGAGCCCGTTAATCTCCCTATGTTTAAGATTCAATGCCGATTAATTAATTAAGTTACTGACAACTCCATTAATTAATATCTTTACCGATAGTAGTACCACTCAACCTTATTATCATGCCAGAATAAATCCACCTGCAGGGTATACATGATAATCATTATGAGAATGGGACATCATCAACCAATTCTGTTAGGACACAGATTCCTTCTACAATCAACATCACACTATAGAGACAGCACCATCTCCCAACTCACCGAGCTTATTTGTTTAATAATTAAATCTCACTCATTGATGAATCAAAGAAATAAATACTTGCTTACGTGTTGAGGTTATTATATAGGGATTAAGAGTATGAACATCCATAATAACAGAGATCAAGTTCTATTATATAGTCAGTATAAACCGAACGATCTCACCGCGGTCCTGCTCAATATACAAAAAGTGCACTAGTGCAATTTTATAGTCATGACAGACTAACACTAAATCACACTACAATCATCCCAATAGATAGTCCCCGTCTATCTCGGTTGTGAACATCTATTTATACTTTATAAGGAGTCGATAATATGATCTTCCATGTGACGCTGCACACCACATTATCTACAATACAAAGTAAATGGACTTCAGTAACAATTCATAAACAATTATGCAAAATGTTTGATCATATGATTCTCATTTCAAATATTGTTAAAAATTGTTCATACAAAAAGCTAGACTTTTAGTATACAATTCAACAATTTCACATTTATACAGAAAGACTATGCAACTGCACCATTGTTATCACAATAGATTGTGATCGACTTGGGCAAACCAGGAATCACATCTAAGTCTATTAAGAAGTTCCTAAGCCATACTACTGCTTTAGCTGCCTTAGAAGCTGCTACATATTCAGCTTCCATGGTGGAGTCAGAAACGCATTTCTGCTTAACACTCCTCCAAACTATGGCTCCTCCTCCAAGAGTAAACACATAACTCGAGGTAGATTTACTGCAGTCCTTATCCGATTGGAAATCTCAATCTGTGTAACCCACAGGTATCAAAGTATCTGTCTGGTAAACCAATATATAATCCCTAGTCCTTCCAGGTACTTTAAAATATGTTTTACCGCAGTCCGATGCCCCTCTCCAGGATTTCTTTGATACCTACTGACCATACCCATGGCAAAACCGATATCTGACCTCGTACATAGCATTGTATACAAGAGGCTTCCTACTGCCCAAGTATAAGGAACCGCCTTCATATCATCTATCTCTTTTTGTGTTTTTGGACACATTTCCTTCGATAGAGGTATTCCATGTCTAAAAAGTAGAAAACCTTTCTTGGAGTTTTGCATGCTAAAATGAGAAATGATAGTATCAATGTATGAAGCTTGAAATGAGAACAACATTCTTTTCTCGCAATCTCTTATTACTTTGATCCCTAGAATATGATCGGCTTCTCCTAAGTTCTTCATTTCAAACTGCTTAGATAACCATACCCATATGCTCGACAATACCTTTACATTATTTGCAATGAGCAGGATATCATCCACGTAAAGTACAAGAAATACCACCATGTTTCCGTTACAGTTCTTGTACACACAAGACTCATCCTGACATTAAATAAATCCATATGACTGGATCAAAATGGATATTCCATGAACTTGAAGCTTGTTTGAGTCCATAAATGGACCTATTAAGCTTGCACAAAAGATGATCTTTGCCCTTCGCAATGAATCTCTCTGGTTGTTTCATATAGATTTTTTCCTCAAGACTTCCATTTAGGAATGTTGTCTTGACATCTATTTGCCATACCTCATAATCATTCCTTCTTTTTGAGTATCCCTTTTCGCAGCAAGCCTTGCATTAAAGGTTTCCACCTTACCGTCAGATCCTCTTTTTCTTTTGTAGATCCACTTATATCCAATGGCTTTTACATCATTTGGTGGTTCTACAAGCTCCCAGACTTGATTAAAATATATGGATTCTACTTTTGATTTCATTGCTTTTTGCCTAAAATCTGCATCTTTATCTTGCAGTGCTTCGTCGTAGTTTCATGGGTTGATTTCATGTTCTCCAGAGACCAAGTTTGACGACTCTCTTAAAAACATGAATCAATCCGGTTGTCTCACAACCCTCCCACTACGACGAGGCACCACATGCAATTATGTATCAGATATGACACGTGGTGCAGTTACTTGTAGTATATCATGTTGTACATTTGGTATTAAATTAGGTGTTTCCCCTCAAACTTCTTCTAGAACAATTTTACTTTTGGGTTTGTGATTCATTACATAATCCTCTTCCAAGAATCTAGCGTTCGTGCTAACAATCACTTTCTGACTCTTTGGATCATAAAATAAACCACCCTTTGTTCCAATAGGATATCCCACAAACAGATAAATATTCGTATGCGATTCTAACTTATCAGTATCTCCCCTCAACACATGTGCCGGAGTACCCCAAATCCGAATGTGCTTTAGACTAGGCTTTTGCCTGTTCCACAATTATGAGGGCATCGAGGGTACAGACTTAGAAGGTACTAAATTTAAAATGTAAGCTGCTGTTTCCAAGGCATATCCCCAAAAAGAATTTAGCAATTCAGAATAACTCATCATTGACCTAACCATTTCCATAAGAGTCCTATTCCTTCTTTTCGCCACACCATAAATAGTCCATAAACTCTCTCAAGAGGTATTTGCCACCACGATCAGATCGTAGTGTCTTGATATATTTTCCTTGACGCTTCTCCACATTAGCCTTGTACTCTTTGAATTTATCAAAGCACTCAGACTGTGCATCAAATAAATATATCCATATCTAGAATAATCTTTAATGAATGTAACGAAATATTCATAACCACCTCTTGCTTGGATACACATGGGACCACACAAATCAGAATAAACCAATGAACACATCTTTGGCTCTATACCCCTTTACCTTAAAAGGCCTTTTAGTCATTTTCCCTTCTAAGCATGATTCGCAAGTTGGCTAATTTTCAAGGTCCAATGAATACAAAGGTCCATCTTCTATCAACTTTTGAATCCTGCTCAAGTTAATATGACTAAGCCTCACTACAAGAAATTTGATAAAAGGCGACGACAAAATTCGTCATGAAAATTAAAATTTTCATAATAAAATTTTTTAATAACAAAATTCGAGCGTCACATAGATCGTCACAATATGTTCGTCGTATTAGGTATTATGCGACGATATTTGAATTTGTCGTCAAATATTATATTTTGATGACAAAAATATTTTCTATCACCAATGTTCTATCTTATAGTGACGATTAAGTCGTCACTATTTTCATCCCATTTTCGTCATGAAATGTGTTATTTCGTCACTAAATTTTTTTTAACATGACGGTAACATTTATTATCACTAAAAATTAGATTATTGTGGTGATTCTGTATATAGAATCAATCTCACCAATTATTTATGACACTTTTATTGTCACATTTAAACCAACTATTTTGTCATCTTTAATATATTTTGTCGTGATAACCTTAATAACAATGACGAAATGAAAGTCGTATAAAATGACGACTGATGCGCGTTTTCTTTGCACACAAAATTAATCCCCAAGTATTAAGGATATCAGTTGCAGCTTAAGCAAGCGACCAAATGATTATCAAACCCAAAAGACGACATATTATCAATTTAATTATTAACTAAATTAATTAATACAATGAAATAAGGTTTGGAATTTTAATCTAATACTAATATACTGAAAATTAAATAACAATTATAATAAAATAAATACTAGAAGAATACAAATGTGACTGAAAAATAGAGAATAGGTAGCTCTAGGATAATCCAGTTTAAATCAATAATTTTCCTTTCCGTATGTTGATGTCCAATTCTGCCTTGTAGAATATGGACGCATCACTAAACCATGCATATCTACTCTATAGACATAAGTACACATGCGTGTAACACGTGTGAATAACCTCGAAGCAAGAGATATAATTTCACCCCCCTTTCTAGATATTATCAGTATCAATTATTTCCCTGGCCAATTGGTACTCTAACCTGATATGATCCCCCTTTATAGGTACTATAAAATTATCCTCTTTACCCTACTTAATAACCCGAATTCAATTCAATTAATGAGTATTCATATATGATAGTTCTAATGAAGCTTCGGAATCCCCTCACTTAGAATCATAACATAGAATCTTGCTCAGCAGTGAACACACTCAATCAATAACCAAGATATGTATTCAGACTCTACATAACAGTTAATGATGCACAAAACGACCGTGAGTATGAATTAAAAAGGTACAATCATATATAAAATAAATCCACAAGTAGTGTTGTACGGAGTTTACATACGAAAGTTCAATTAATTGGTAAAAACCTTCACAACCCTAGTTCTACCAAAAAGCCTCTAGCCCATGATGTTACGAAGAACAATCATGGGTGTCGGATAGATCTTACTCGGATGTCTGGAAAATACAAGATAAATTAGGAAACGAATAAAATCTTAGATGTGGTAGTCGTCGCGTCCTTCTCCATCTTGAATTCTCCTCTTGGTTCTCCTCTTGATTTCACAGACGAATCTTCAAAGTTATGGATGGATGGAGGAAAGGATATGGATGATGGTTGGGGGTGATCCCCCCTTGTGGGGTGTAGGATGGATGTGGCTCTCTCCAATCCAATATGATTCTATGATACATAATGATGTGATTTACGCCCCCTTTTATACTTGTGAAGTGCTCCTAACGGACCTTGGATGGGCTTTTACTTGAGACATACGCCAAATTTGGTAAAAGAAACCCGAAACTACCAAAAATAGATCCCAGCGACATCTTGTTAGACCAAACCTTCTTGGTCGAGCAAGGCCTCCAAGTAAAGCAACTGGTCGAGCAAGCTCTCTGTAAATTTTTGGTCATTTTGCTCGAGTTTCCCACTTCCGTTTGACCAAGATGATTCTAGTCGAACGGATCTCCTTTGGCCGAGCAAGATTGAACAGTCTTACCGTTTCGCGCATAACTTCCACATCAGACCTCCGATTTGAGTAGTTATTGCACTCACGTGATTCTCTCTTTCTTGGCTTTCTATCCATATAAAGAACTCACATAAATTCCAATATTTGAATGTATATGAAGTCCCGAAAAGTGGCATAGTATTTCTGTTCAGCACAGCATGCGCGACGTCACTCTTTGATCATAACTCTCTCGTTTGGAATCCGACTGGGGTGTTCTTTATGCCAAAACGATCTTCTCTTCTGTGGCTTTCTAACCATGTATCGCACTTTCAATTCAAAGCTCCACATGAATACAAAATAATTACACAAGTTGGACGTGCATTTCAGAGCATCCTTGCACAAAGTGCGCCTTTTCTCCAATTTGGCACCTTTGATCCCTTTTTCCACCTAAAACACAATAAAACACCTCAAGTGCACATTTTTCTCACATATATTGAATATAAGACACTTGTGCTAATATATAACAACAATATCAATCTAAAAGGTGTTAAATTGGACCCTAAAACACGCTTATTTTCACTCTCATCAATCCCCCAAACTTACTCACTGCTCGTCCCGAGGCAACAGAATAAAAATAAAGAGAAAGAGAGAGTAAGAAAATTAACAGGGAAATAAGGACTATACCCCAATCAAAATACAATTGTCCTCAACTTAGATCATGCAACTTTCATTACATGTAATAATCAATTCATAGCATACAAGTTAAGACAATCAGTACCAATTCAAATGCTCCATCAACATGTTCTCACAAGAAGTATATATCACTCGCACTCAAGTGTAAAAGATGTACACGTATAGGTTTAGGTGTTTATACTCAAATTCAGTTCAAGTGCATGCGTAACCATAAGCTTGCCAAACGTCTCAAACTCTCCACCATTTAAAGTATGATTCGACAATGCGATCAAAAAGGACTTTATTAGGATGTAATGTTGGCTCTTTGGTAAGGGTAGGAAACTGATGGATGAAGTAACTCAATTAGTAGAGAATTAAAATCGGAGATATTTTGTACTGCATAATATTTACACTTCAAGGCCATCCAGCGTCATGCTCTTCTAATTTTCTTTTCTCTCATTTCCTTCAAGCTCAACATTTTTTCCTTCTTTTCCCTTTTTTTTCCTTTCTTAAGGTACCAGTTTCGGGCACTACCTCTAACATCTAGGGGTACCAGTTTCAGGCACTACCCCTAAGCAACTTATTTTTCAGCTCCTATTTTTAAGCTCATAATTACATGTACAACTCCAAATATTTTATTCCTTCCAAACTCCATCAAAATCAACTTCACACACTTTGACAATATTTAATTCTCCACTAAATATAGGAATTTAAGGCTCAAATAGGATATCAAAGTGGCTATCTTCGTAGGTTGCCAAAGAAATAAGGCTTTTAGGCTCAACGGGGCTAACTACGGATAAACATCATTTGGTAGGGAATTATTTACATGAATAAGGCTCAAAATCTCACATGGGTTTTTTACAAGTAATAGAACACTTTTCATGGTAAGTAATATCCCACAAGTACACATAGAATTTCATACCACAATATAACTCAAGTACACTTCCTTCATCAATTTCAAGAGCATATAAATTTCAGACACAATTTAAAAATATAAGCTCACATGGATCACCAAAACCAAACTTAATCCCTCCACTCCATGAATTAAAAGCACATATAAAAATTAGAATAAGAAAACGAAGGCACCTGATTTTTCTTCAATGTATGCACGAGCTCCTCGAGTTGTTTAACTCGATCAGGTCAAAGCCTCAGTTTACCTGTTTCTATCATCAAAGCTCAAGCACACTTCATCATCAAAGATTCATCAATAATAATATAGGAGAACTATAAGAAAGACTCAACTGACTATCTAATTGACTCCACACACTAGAAACACCACAGAAAGGCAAATTACAAAAAATCGACACATCAAAATCGATTAAAGTTTCAACATACCGCAAAAAATCAACTGTCATAGCAAACATTACAAAGAAAAGATTATACTCTTGGTTCTTCAATAAGGTAAGAACATCACACCCCCCAAACTTAGTAAATACGTAAGTCGAAACTAAGTTTGAAAAGGGATGTAATTGTCGATTAGTAAGCACCTTAAATATAAAAATTTCTTACTCACACGAAAGAAATAAAGTAATAAAAAAAGGGACAAGCCCCCAACAGGCGCTCATGTTTAACGTCGAAGAGTCACGATGGAATACCACTTTGTAGACTACTGGATCAGAGGACGGTCTTCTCACATCCTCACCTTCGAATACTTTCTTTCCCTCTTCTTGTCTACACTCACCACCTCACCTTTCTTTGTAACAAGTATATGATCCTTAGAATTCCTTACCTCCCATGGTTGTCTAGACACCTCCTTGTCAATCTTCCACTAAAATTCATAATCATCTGTCTTAGAAAAATCAAGATTAAACAAGTTAGAAATCATATCTATTCTCTTGCACAATTGAGTTTCCATGGACATCTTCATTGCTTGATCAAGAGAGAAAATCACATCTTCATTATCCATCTACAGTCTAAGCTTTTTGGCTCTCAACCTCTTTGCTCTTTCCCAATTCTTCTCCACTGTAGGCTCATTATTCTGCTCTTGGGATGGCTCTGGAGTGTTCTAAATAACAGGTGTAGTATTTGGTATCAAAATGGGCATTGAATCAAACTGTTCGACCTCTGCTCGACCAAAAGGGATTGGTCGAGCAGATGTGGTTGGTCGAGCAACTTGCCTGATCGCGAGCTCCCGTTCTACAGGTGTTGTTCAACTTTCGTTTGACTTGGATAGTATGGTCGAACGGATGGCATTTGGTTGAGCAGGCCGCTTGATCTTGAGCTCTCGTCCCCTAGGTGTTGTTCAACTTCCGTTCGACTTGGGTAGTCTGGTCGAACGGAAGAGTGTAAGTCGAACAATGCACCTGGAAATAGAGCATCGTAATTTTATTTGTTCGGGAGTTGCTCGACCTCCGTTCGACCATCAGATCTAGTCGAACCGATTGGGGTTGGTCGAACAAGGATCATGCCACCTTCGATTTTGCTCGCCGCCTTCATCGGACCTTCATACTGCGTACCTGACCTCAATATGATGGCATTATTCTCCAATATTTGTGTCAATTGATCCACATTTGCAGCCATATGCCTCATAATCAAGGTAAGGTCCTTCAATTACTTAGATAAATCTACATGATCAACATTCATGGTATCCTCAAGACAATCAACCCTTCCATCAATCTCAGCCATGTATTGATTGAACATATCTTCAACACTAGCCTTCACTTCTTGTTGTTGTGTACTAGGTCCTCTTAGTGTCAACTCTGTAATCTGCCTTTGTTGGGACTTTAGTAGCTTGTTGATGTTAGCTAGACTAGAGACGATCTCATCATCCATATTCGGCTTCACCGTAGAATGTTCAACCTGTGCCACCTTGCTAAGTACATATGATCCTCTATTTCTCTCTACAGGCCAGTCACGTGAATTTATAGAAATATCTTCAAACAACGTTTCTGCTTCAAGTGATGTCTTAGATAACAGCGCTCCTCCTGATGATACATCAATAAAAACATGCTACTCACAATCCAAACTATAGTAGAAGATACTTATGTATTCAGCCTTAGACATCCTATGCTGTGGACACCTCCTGAGCATGTTTTTAAACCTGTCCCACGCATCATGAAATTGCTCATCCTGATTCATAATAAATTGGGTGATCTCTTGCCTCATTCTTAAGATCCTTGAGGGTGGCATGTATCTCTCCAATAACTTCTGCTGCAGTTGTTCCCATGTAGTGCATTCTGCTGCATCAAGAGTCTCATACCAAGCTTCCGCCCTGTCAATCAATGAAAACAGGAATAAGGCGATCCGCCTATCATGATCATTAGCTCCAGCACCATTCTAAGTGTTTGCATAAACAAGAAATATTCGGAGATGCTGATATGGATCTTCAAAACAACCTCCAGAAAAAAATTCTTCTCTGCCATGTTGATGAGAGCGGGATATATCTCAAAATCATCATCTTCCCCCCTTGCTCCTATCAACCCGATGTTGCCAATCTCATAGTTCGTGAAAATTTCATGTATGGCAACATTATCCGGATTTTGCCTTGCTTCGGCCATGTTTAGCTCAATGTGTTATTCTTTATTTCCTTCCTCTCCTTTTCCTAGTGCACAAGTACCTCAAAAAAATTCAAGGTTAGATAGAAATAAATAATCACAAATAAAAGTCTTAATCAACTAGAAATAATAAACTAATAATAACAGTCGTCCTCGACAACGGCGCCAAGAACTTGATCCGCATTTTATTTGTAAGCAAAATTAATCCCCAAGTATTAAGGATTTCTATTACAGCTTAAGCAAGCGACCAAGTGATTATCGAACCTAAAGGACGGCGTATTATCAATTTAATTATTAACTAAATTAATTAAGACAAGGCAATAAGGTTCGGGATTTTAATTTAATACTAATATGCTGAAAATTAAATAACAATTAAAATAAAATAAACACTAGAAAAATACGAATGTGACTCAAGAATGGAGAATAGGTAGCTCTTGGATAATCCAGTTTAACTCATTAATTTTTCTTCCGTGTGTTGATGTCCGACTCTTCCTTGTGGAATATGGACGCATCACTAAACCATGCATATGTACCCTATATACACAAGTAGACATGCGTGTAACATGTGTGAATAACCTCGGAGCAAGAGATATAATTCCACCCCCCTTTCTAGGTACTATCAGTATTAATTATTTTCCTGGCCAATTGGTACTCTAACCCAATATGATCTCCCTTTATAGGTACTATAAAATTATCCTCTTTGTCCTACTTAATAACCCGAATTCAATTCAATTAATAAGTATTCATAGTCCCCTTACTTAGAATCATAACATGGAATCCTGCTCAGCAGTGAACGGACTCAATCAATAACCAAGATATGTATTCAGACTCTACATAACAGTTAATGATGCACAAAACGACCGTGAGTATGAATTATAAAAAGGCACAACATATATAAAATAAATCCACAAGTATTATTGTACGGAGTTTACACACGAAAGTTCAATTAATTGGTAAAAACCTTCACAACCCTAGTTCTACCAAAAAGGCTCTAGCCCATGATGTTACGAAGAACGATCATGGGTGTTGGATAGATATTACCCGGATGTTCGAAAAATACAAGATAAATTAGGAAACGAATAAAACCCTAGATGTTGGAGTCGTCGCGTCCTTCTCCGTCTTGAATCCTCCCCTTGGTTCTCCTCTTGATTCCACAGACGAATCTTCACAGTTATTGATGGATGGAGGAAAGGATATGGATGATGGTTGGGGGGTGATCCCCCCTTGTGTCGTCTAGAATGGATGTGGCTCTCTCCAATCCAATATGATTCTATGATGCATAATGATGTGATCTACACCCCCCTTTTATACTTGTGAAGTGCTCCTAACAGACCTTGAATAGGCTTTTACTTGAGACATATGCCAAATTTGGTAAAAGAAATCCTAAACTACCAAAAATAGATCCAACCGACATCTTGTTAGACCAAACCTTCTTGGTCGAGCAAGACCTCCAAGTCGAGCAAGCTCTCTGTAAGTTTTTAGTTATTTTGATCGAGTTTCCCGCTTCCGTTCGACCAAGAAGATTCTGGTCGAACGGATCTTCTTTGGTCGAGCAAGCTTGCGCAGTCGCACCATTTCACGCATAACTTCCACATTCGATCTCCGATTTGAGTAGTTATTGCGCTCACATGATCCTCTCTTCCTTGGCTTTCTATCCATGTAAAGTACTCATAGAAATTCCAACATTTGAATATATAACAAGTCACGGAAAGTGGAACAGCTGTTCTGTTCGGCACATCATGCGCGACGTCACCACTTTGATCATAACTCTCTCGTTTGGAATCTGACTGGAGTGTTCTTTATGCCAAAACGACACTCTCTTCTGTGGCTTTACAACCAGGTATTGCAATTTTAATTCAGAGCTCAACACGAATATAGAATAATTACACAAGTTGGACGTGTGTTTCAAAGCATTCTTGCACAAATTGCACATTTTCTCCAACTTGACACTTTTGATCCATTTTTCCACCTAAAACACAATAAAACACCTCAAGTGCACCTTTTTCTCACATATATTGAATATAAGACACTTGTGCTAAAATATAACAACAATATCAATAAAAAATGTGTTAAATTGGCACTAAAACACGCTTATTTTCACTCTCATCAACGACATAATTGGTCACTAAAGAGTAAGATATTATGACAAAATATTTATTGTCATTAAAATATATAAAAATAATGACAACTTATTTTTGTTGTTAATACATATTATTAGTGACGATATGAAAATTTGTCATTAGAAAATTTTAATATAGTAACGAAAAATTCTATCATTGTTAAAAATATATGATGACAAGTTATATTTATCATCATTAATTAATCGAATGATGACGAAATATTTTATCACATTATAAATTAATTAATATTTTTAAAAGAAAAATATGCTCATTGACTAATATTTTAATGATGAATGAATTTTCATGAAATGAATATATTTATTATCAAATTTATTCATTTTTCTATATTTAATTAATAAAAGAATAAATATATAGTGACACATAGAATTACTTTTACTCACCATTTGATAAAAATAGTAAATATATTTACTTTCAGAGTTAACTATACAAAGTACAATACATCCAAAGTTAACTACACGGTTATATCTAGTCTAGGTACAAACAACTAAAATTAATTGAATGAGAGGTCTAAGAACTTAGCAACTTGTAAAAAAGTAGAGCAGCCAACAACAAGCTTTATATCAGAATCTAGCACTGTGTAGTATAATTCCGGAGATAGCTGTCGACCAAAATTTCCATAGTTGACAAAAGGAGTATTATTACTTGCCTACAAAACAGTGAATGGTGGTCAATGTAAAAACAGTAGGAGGTGGTTATTACACTAATCTAGAAGTATCACTAAATTCAAACACAATGTCTACAATACTTTATTGAGCAATACTCCACAAATTATAGATTAAAAGGACATGAGAAAGGTAAACTATCTTCTACATTACCTGATTGGAACTCAGAAAACTACAATTATTTGAGGCGCCCAATGTCACGTTGTTTATTTCTTTCTGTTACAACATCCACATCTCAGTTATCTACACAAAGAATTTTAATTTATTTTTACAGCCAATCTTATTGAAATAGATAAACACCTGAATATCTGCGGAATCTGATTCATGCATGAGCTTCCAGCAACTGCAGACAACACAAAAATGTAAGAAAGGTGAAACTATGTTGGTAAGATAAACAAGATTATGTGTATTTGGCATTATTTTAATTCCTATAACAGCAGGTTACATTGAAACAAGTTAAGAGAATAGAAACCAAACTAAATATTACCTGCCATTATCATGTATACATATATGTTAATGCAATAGCAATGGTATGAACCAATAAATCAGATGATTTGAACTAAGTAATCATTCATATCTAGAATTAATTAAAGAGCTGCAAATCAAAATAAAATAATTATTGGTAATGTAATGTCCTTATCTATTCATCAAGTCTTTCCCGTTTTCCTTCCTCACAAAATAACTTCAGCCTGATGCGAAGAATCAAGTAGTAGTATCTTTAATAAGCTAATGAAATGGATAGTTTAATTTAAAAAATAAATAACAAAGGAAAACACGACAAAAGAGATAGTTACTAGTTCCTAAGTTACAAGAATATCCATTTTACTAAACAAAGACAGATTTTAAAATATATAGCAAATGGTGAGTAATACCAAATCCAGTGAAATATATTAAAGAAGCATCATGCAATGTCAGTGTAATAATTGGTTTCAGTTTAACTCTAATTGACTAGGTTAAGCCAATGAATGGTGCCATGGTGAAATGAAAACCAAGTAAATTACAATACTGTTTTATTAAAAAGTGGTTTGTGGTAAAAATTGCAGTCGAATTGTAAAAAAAAAAAGCTTGACTTATAAATTGACACTCTACTAGAAAGGTTTTTAATACACTATATATAAATAACGTGCACTGCACGTTGTTGGAACGTTGTTGTATAATATTGTTGTGTATATACACATTAGACGTCGTTAAATACTAATGAAAATTTATTTTGTAGTCATTGATTTGATTTAATTTTTTTAATAGTTTGCTAATATATTATAAAAATTGTTACAGAATTTGGTGGAAATCAGTAGAATAATTTAAGCAGATTGATTTCTGATAGGATTAGCTTAATTTTAGTATATTGATTAGTTAGTATTAGTTAATGAGTGTCATTGTATACATTAGGGGTTTAGGAATATCTAAAGGGTGGACAAAAGTTGCCTTCTTCTAGCTGAGCCCCCAAGAAAAGCATTTTATATGAGTGCTATCGCTATTAGTAAACAAAAGTGAGAGAGTTATTGTCACACCCCAAATTTTGGAAATAAAAAAAGAATTTCCACATATATATATTTGTTTTTTTTTTGTAAACAATGTATAATAATAGAGTAATAAATACTATGCGAATTTAATAATGTATAGATACTTTATACAGTATAACAGAAAACCAACATTTGCTTTTACAATTATAAATGAAACTATAAGATAAAATAAAAATATAAAAGGACAGAAGGAACTAATCATGACTGCAAAATCATGTTGACGTTAAACTTGTTCAAATTACAGATATATCGACCACATCCGCATTGCTTGAAAAACCGAGCCATTGAGTGACACAAAGACAGTGGGGAATACTTTACATCCATCGCTTATTACACTCAACAGGACACGACCAAAATTCATTGCGCTTAATATGACCAAAGATTAACACTGCAACCTATAATCATTTTATCTGTATAGAAACTATTACTAGACAACCCAAGTATTAACAAAACTTAAAAAAATTTATCCATGTCATTATTTTAAAAAAGATATTAAATAAATATTATTCTTGCAGTAGACAAACATGACATAAATTTTAGCATAAATCACAAGTGCACCATGCGAAACCTTTGCTATTAAGGGAAATAAGAGTAAATGATGAAACTTTAAAGTTTTGAATCCACAAACATAATTGAAAATCAATTAACACACTCACTACTGCAGCCGTATTTCCATGAACTCGAAACATGAGTTATAATTTATAAAAATTTTATTAAATCTCCTCTTGCCAACGCGCCCCCACTCGTACGCTACCGCCACGCTAACCTGAAAGGGGGAGATTGATTGGGAGTGAGCAAACCACCGCTCAGTGAAATAAATTACGCACTATTTATCATTCAAACGCTACTACGAGTGAAACTGAAATTCTTACACTTGTAACTTGAAATTTAAAATCATGTTGGTAAGCACCTTTCGGTTCAATACCCATGTTGGCAAGCACCTTTCGGTTCAATACCCATGTTGGCAAGCACCTTTCGGTTCAATACCCATTTTGGCAAGCATCGCGATTCAATACCCTTGACTTGTACTTAATAATTCATGGATAACATAACATGTTCATGTATAATCACATCATATAGGGTTTTAAATAAGTAAATAACACATAATTAAATCCCACCTATCTATCATGTAAAAACCTCGGATTTGTGTGTTGAACGTCGTAATCAGCCCCGTCGAAAACCCTCCTCTCTTCGAAGAAGAACAGCCGTGAAAGAAGAAATAAAATAAAAAAATATAGTTGTATGTGAAGGAACGAAGGAATGATCAACCTCTTATACTTGAATGGCTGGGTCAAATCTCAAAATATAATTTAACGCGTAAGGGAGTCAAACTTTCCTTAGCAAGAGAAATAAATTTGGAAGTGATAGCAGGGGAATATCTCTTAAATAAATTAAAAGATATGATGATATTTTCTTGGACAGGAAGAAATTTGTTAAATAAGAGAAGTGTATAAAATTCTGATCTTGTTCTTCAATCACACGGCTGCTAGAAATAAATGGGCTGAATTTTGTTTTTGAGTTGGGCTTCTAAGGATTGGACTTTAAATAATTCTCGTAAATAATATACGGGGTGTTACATCCTACCCTCCTAATAAAAATTTCGTCCTCGAAATTCTGTCATAAAAATGTCTTACCCGTAAAGAAGGATGGCTATCTTGCTTGTATTTCATCTTCTCTTTCCCATGTGGCCTCATCTTCCGTGTGTCGACTCCATTGAACTTTAATGTATGGCACGTCATGATTTCGAGTTCTTACAATCTTTCTTTCTAAGACTGCCTCAGGTTCTTCTTCGTATGTTAGGTCCTTGCTAATCTTGAGTGTTGAGAAGTTCACCATATGACTTGGATCATGAATATACTTCCTTAACATTGACACATGAAAGACATTATGAACCGTAGAAAATTCAGGTGGCAAAGCCAATCGATAAGCTAGTACTCCTATTCTTTCAAGAATTTCAAATGGCCCGACAAAACGAGGCTTAAGCTTTCCCTTTCTTCCGAATCGTATAACACCCTTCGTGGGTGCAACCTTTAAGAAGACATGTTCTCCGATTTCAAATTGTAGATCTCTCCTTCTTTGATCGGCATAAGACTTTTGTCTATCTTGAGCAGACTTAATTCTTTCTCGAATTACTCTAATCTTGTCCACTGCTTCTTCTATCATCTTGGGGCCTAGGACAGCCTTCTCACCAACATCGTCCCAATATAATGGTGATCTACACTTCCTTCCATAAAGCGCTTCATAAGGGGCCATCTTGATAGTCGCTTGATAACTATTGTTGTAGGCTAACTCGACTAGAGGTAGGAACTTCTCCCATGCATCGTCAAAGTCGAGTGTGCATGCTCTTAACATATCCTCCAAAATTTGGATTGTTCTTTCGGATTGCCCATCGGTTTGCGGATGATAGGCGGTGCTGAAGTTTAATCTTGTTCCCATGGCCTTATGCAAACTTTCCCAAAATCTTGAAGTAAAGCGCGCATCTCTATCAGACACTATTGAAATTGGGACACCATGAAGTTTTACTATTTCTTGAACATATAACTGAGCGAACTGCTCCATCTTGAATGTCATCTTCACTGGTAAGAAGTGCGCCGATTTGGTCAATCGATCAACAATGACCCAAATGGCGTGGTTTCCCTTTGATGATCTTGGTAGTCCCACAACGAAATCCATGGCAATTTGTTCCCATTTCCACTCGGGAATCTCGAGTGGTTTAAGCTTTCCGGCTGGTCGCTGATGTTCAATCTTAACTTGTTGGCAAGTTAAACATCTTTCAACGAAATATCCAATATCTCGCTTCATACTTCTCCACCAAAACCTTTCTTTCAAATCTTGATACATCTTTGTTCCTCCCGGATGAGCGGTGTATGGAGCTCCATGTGCCTCTCCTAAAATCTTCACTCTTAATTCTTCAACCATTGGAACGCATATTCTTCTGTTTAGAGTCAATACTCCCTCGTCATCCACTTTGAAGCCATTGTATTCGCCTCCGTGTGCCTTCTTCCTCATTCCTTGCAAAAAGTGATCTTGCTCTTGAGCTCCCTTTATCTCCATCTTCAAACTCGGCAGTATCTCCAACGATGCAAAAGTCGCTCTTGTGCCGGGGGGTGATGTCACCAACTCGATTTGCATCTTGACGAATTCTTTGATCAACTCCTCACGCTCGGTGCATAGACTACTAAGCTCCATTTTTGTTTTCCGACTCAATGCATCGGCTACCACGTTAGCCTTGCCTGGATGATATTCAATTGAGCAATCATAGCCTTCACCAACTCTAACCATCTTCGCTGTCTCATGTTGAGCTCCTTTTGAGTGAAAAGATATTTCAGACTCTTATGGTCCGTGAAGATCACACATCTCCCTCCATATAGGTAGTGTCGCCAAATCTTCAAGGCATGCACAACTGCCGCCAACTCCAAATCGTGTGTAGGGTAATTCACCTCGTGCGGCCTCAACTGTCTAGAAGCGTATGCAATAACCTTCCCATGTTGCATCAAAACACATCCAAGTCCTTGTTTTGATGCATCACTGTAGACAGTGAATTCTTCATTTGGATTAGGTATCGTCAATACTGGCGCTGTGGTCAAGTCATGTTTTAATTTTTGGAAACTCTCTTCACACTTCTCAGACCAAACAAATTTTTCGCCTTTTCGAGTCAAGCGCGTCAAAGGACCGGCTATCTTTGAAAATCCTTCAATAAATCTCCGATAATAGCCCGCTAGTCCTAAGAAACTCCGAATTTCTTGTACATTTGATGGCGTCCTCCATTGATTCACAGCTTCAATCTTCGATGGATCCACCTCGATTCCTTGCGATGTCACCACGTGTCCAAGAAAGGCGACTTGGTTCAACCAAAATTCACATTTCTTAAATTTCGCGTATAGCTTCTCCTTGCGAAGTGTTTCGAATACTAATCTCAAGTGTTCCTCATGTTGTACTTCGTCCTTCGAGTAGACAAGAATGTCATCGATGAAGACTATGACAAACTGATAGAGATATTGGTGGAAAACTCGATTCATCAGGTCCATAAACACAGCAGGTGCATTACTTAAGCCAAATGGCATTACAACGAACTCGTAATGTCCATACCGAGTCCTAAAAGCCGTCTTAGAAATATCTGTCTCCTTCACCCTCAATTGGTGGTATCCAGATCTCAAGTCAATCTTGGAAAAAGTACTAGCTCCTTCAAGTTGATCAAATAGGTCTTCGATTCTCGGTAAGGGATACTTGTTCTTCACTGTCAGTCTATTGAGTTCACGGTAATCAATGCACATTCTCATCGAACCGTCCTTCTTCTTGACAAATAGAACTGGTGCTCCCCATGGTGATACGCTTGGGCGAACAAACCCCAAGTTCAGAAGCTCTTGTAGTTGAATCTTCAGCTCTTGTAGCTCCATGGGTGCCATTCTGTAAGGGGCCTTGGAAACTGGTGCTGATCCAGGAAGTAGGTCTATCAAAAATTCTATTTGGCGGTTCGGTGGTATCCCTGGCAATTCCTCCGGAAAAACATCCAGAAAGTTTCGCACTACTGGTATGTTGTTGGGTGACACTTCCGAGATCTTAGAGTCCATAATGTTCACTAAATATCCTTGACACGACTTCTTCTTAAGCATCTTTGATGCTTTCACAGCAGATAAAACTCGGGGTATCACACCACTTTTAATCTTGTGGACGATTTCTTCCTTGGATTCTGGCACCGTTAAGATCACTTCTCGCTCCTTGCACCTGAATATGGCTCGATGGTGTGTAAGCCAATCCATTCCTAGTATCAAATCAAACCCATGCATGTCTATAACGTAGGGTTTGGCGCTAAAGTTGATTCCTTCTATGTATACGTCGAGGCTATCCACTAATAAAGACGTGAGAATCTTTTCTCCCGAAGGCAGACTAATCTCAAGAGGCTCGTCACTCTTGATTAGTTCACAATGAATCTTATGACAATACTTAGCAGATATGAAAGAATGTGATGCACCAGTATCAAACAATGTGAAAGCTCGGGAGTTACCCACTGATAAAGTACCTGTAGTGACTCCTGGTTCCTTATCCTCTTCATTCTGGTTCATGGCGAAGACTCTTCCTTGACCTCCTGTAGCTTGTCTTTGATTTCCTCTTTCAGGCAGTCCCCTTCGATCTGGAACATAGTTACGTGGTTTGGTGCAATCTTGAATTCTATGCCCGAACTCGTGGCATCTGAAGCATCTTCCCTGACCTCTAAGACATTCACCATCGTGTCTCTTCTCACATTTCAGGCAAAGCGGTTTTATGTTCTGGGTATTTGGGGGCGGATTAGTGTTGGCCCTTGACTGTTTGTTGTTGTTGTTCCTTCCAGAGCTGGAGTCCTCCCACTTTCTTTTGCCCGAGTTCTCCATTGACCTACGATTAGTACGTCCCCTCTCAAAACAAACTTCTATCTTTTGAGCCCTCTGAAACGTATCAGCATATCCCATCTTAGGCAGAGAAGCCATAGCATCCTGAATGTCTTGGCGCAGGCCGTCCACTAACTTCTGAGCTCGTTTCTCTTCAGTATCTACTAGTTGCGGTGCTGCCCGACTCATTTGATTGAATCGGCGCTCGTATTCAACCACGGTCTGATTTCCTTGCTTGAAATCATAGAACTCGCGCTCTACTTTAGCTCGGTGGGTCCGCGGATAGTAGTTCTCTAGCACTATCCTCTTAAATGCCTCCCTGTGATAGCTTCAGGGTCCTCATCAGGTCTCATTCTCCAGTATGAATCCCACCAATGATCTGCATCTTCTGCGAAATTGGTATTGCGCACAATAGACGCGGAAACGTTCGTTGCACCTCATGGCTCGGAAAGTCTTTTCAAGTGATCTCAGCCACTCTTCCACATACTCGGGTCCTTCACGTCCCTTGAAGACAGGCGGCGTGTAGGACCGGGACTGCTGCATCACCCTGGTATAAGCTTCTTCATCCACTGCGGGTTGCGGATTGTTATTATCTTGGTTCTCGTTCGCTTGGTTCGCATTCGCTTGGTTCTCATTCGCTTGGTTGTTGTTAACTTGAGGCGCTCTTCTCGGAGGCATCCTTAAATCATCAATGCACCAATAATTAATACTAGCTCAGGGTGATGGTCAATAGTAATCATTGTCTAAAAATATATTTTAAATGATAGAGGCACGTAATTAGAAGAACAACTAAATAAATTTATAAAAAAAATTCCATTCGTGTCGTAAATAATGAATTGTCTCAAAATGAATATCATTGATGTCAAATACTGAAAGCAAAAGTCAAATTTTCCATCATAAGGTTTATAATAAATAATACTAGAAGTCAGAATAATTGTTGGTATTAATTTATTCAACATCCTCCTCAGGATCCTCTTCAGGGTCTTCTTCGGGTTCTTCTGCATCAGGAATTCCATACAATCCCTCGGTGAGAGCATTCTCCTGAGCATCTACGATGTGTCCAGGAGGTGGTGGTTGGAAGCGAACCACTCTCTCGAACAACTGTGCAGTGAACACAGGATAGCTTGTTCGTGGAACCTCTTGAGTCATATTGTGTCGCAGCCCGGCCGTGAAAATAGGATACGCGACCTCCCTCCATGCCAGGGGTAGCGTGTTAATCAGCTTCATACAAGCCCAATAATTGGTAATTCCATCTCCATAACCTCGAACTTCTCTCCATTCTTGCAGCATTATAGCAATGTGTGTTGCCAAATCATGGCGCGGATCGCGCTGATAATTTCTGTAAGCTTCTTGTCTAGCTATATTGTCCATCTATCATAACACGGTTCCTCTTATCACGTAAGAACAAACTATCTTGCATAGTAATTCGTAAACTTGTACATATGGGATAATAAAACTTAACTTGCACATAATTGCACATGTAATCATAGTTGCAAATTTTAAATCTTTCATACCTTGTTTGGCGTGGGCGTCGTACTCGGTGGATGCGTAGCAAGAGACTTAATTATTATTAAATTATTCATGTATATTTTCATAGCAAAATAAATCATTTACATATGCATATGCGGAAAAAAATAATAATAATAAAAAAATTTTTTTTTTTTTGAACAAGTATGCAGAATCGCATACCTGCTCTGATACCAATCTGTCACACCCCAAATTTTGGAAATAAAAAAAGAATTTCCACATATATATATTTGTTTTTTTTTGTAAACAATGTATAATAATAGAGTAATAAATACTATGCGCATTTAATAATGTATAGATACTTTATACAGTATAACAGAAAACCAACATTTGCTTTTACAATTATAAATGAAACTATAAGATAAAATAAAAATATAAAAGGACAGAAGGAACTAATCATGACTGCAAAATCATGTTGACGTTAAACTTGTTCAAATTACAGATATATCGACCACATCCGCATTGCTTGAAAAACCGAGCCATTGAGTGACACAAAGACAGTGGGGAATACTTTACATCCATCGCTTATTACACTCAACAGGACACAAGACCAAAATTCATTGCGCTTAATATGACCAAAGATTAACACTGCAACCTATAATCATTTTATCTGTATAGAAACAAACACCCTCAAATGACTATTACTAGACAACCCAAGTATTAACAAAACTTAAAAAAATTTATCCATGTCATTATTTTAAAAGAGATATTAAATAAATATTATTCTTGCAGTAGACAAACATGACATAAATTTTAGCATAAATCACAAGTGCACCATGCGAAACCTTTGCTATTAAGGGAAATAAGAGTAAATGATGAAACTTTAAAGTTTTGAATCCACAAACATAATTGAAAATCAATTAACACACTCACTACTGCAGCCGTATTTCCATGAACTCGAAACATGAGTTATAATTTATAAAAATTTTATTAAATCTCCTCTTGCCAACGCGCCCCCACTCGTACGCTACCGCCATGCTAACCTGAAAGGGGGAGATTGATTGGGAGTGAGCAAACCACCGCTCAGTGAAATAAATTACGCACTATTTATCATTCAAATGCTACTACGAGTGAAACTGAAATTCTTACACTTGTAACTTGAAATTTAAAATAATGTTGGTAAGCACCTTTCGGTTCAATACCCATGTTGGCAAGTACCTTTCGGTTCAATACTCATGTTGGCAAGCACCTTTCGGTTCAATACCCATGTTGGCAAGCATCGCGATTCAATACCCTTGACTTGTACTTACTAATTCATGGATAACATAACATGTTCATGTATAATCACATCATATAGGGTTTTAAATAAATAAATAACACATAATTAAATCCCACCTATCTATCACGTAAAAACCTCGGATTTGTGTGTTGAACGTCGTAATCAGCCCCGTCGAAAACCCTCCTCTCTTCAAAGAAAAACAGCCGTGAAAGAAGAAATAAAATAAAAAATATAGTTGTATGTGAAGGAACGAAGGAATGATCAACCTCTTATACTTGAATGGCTGGGTCAAATCTCAAAATATAATTTAACGCGTAAGGGAGTCAAACTTTCCTTAGCAAGAGAAATAAATTTGGAAGTGATAGCAAGGGAATATCTCTTAAAAAATTTAAAAGATATGATGATATTTTCTTGGACAGGAAGAAATTTGTTAAATAAGAGAAGTGTATAAAATTCTGATCTTGTTCTTCAATCACACGGCTGCTAGAAATAAATGGGCTGAATTTTGTTTTTGAGTTGGGCTTCTAAGGATTGGACTTTAAATAATTCTCGTAAATAATATACGGGGTGTTACATCCTACCCTCCTACATATATGTAGAAAAATGCAATGTATTATTAAATATATAAGTGTACCATTTTTTAAATCATGCTTGTAAGTTTTTTATGTTTTTTAAATCACTCCACCAGTCACGATACAACTTTCAGGCTCCAGCGTAATACACCATCATTGTGATCCGAAGACTCATTTGCTCCCGTAATGACATGTGTAAAAGGAAAACAAAACTAACAACTTTTGTCTTTATGGTTCCAATACATAATAAGCTGTTTGCATACTAAGAAGATGTGTGATTGATCAAGTAAAACAAATAATTCGCCTCTAAATTTTATGTCATCTTTCCTATGTTCAATTGGATTTAAAGCAAAATGTAGAAATAACTATTGCCACTCATGAATATACCAAAATTACAATCTGTGTAACCAAAATGTCTCATACATTACAAGCATGAAAAACATTTAAAAGGCAGCATATCATCATTCAAAGAGATTAATTGCATAAAGGCCTTCCATTCCCTTGCTCCAAAGTCCCAAATATGTATTCCTAGCATAAGACTAAAAGCTAGTAAAGAAGAAAAGTGACATAAGACTATCACCTTCTAGTTTATCACGCTGTAACTATAACTTTTCTAAGTGATGACAACTCCCACCGAAATCAATAATAATCAATAAAACAAATAAAAGACAATAAATGAAACAAAAATATTTAACTATATAAGAACCTCGATGACTTCTCCGAGAGGGGATGGAAGGCGAGCTAAAGGCGGAGAAACTTGAACAAACTTGGTGAGATCAACCGCAAGACTAATGTAGTAATGAGGACGATTAAAGCGGGACAATCCATGGGGTACATTGAAGATAGCCTTGCAGTTAGGGCATGGATCTTAGTTGGATCAATGCCTGTGCTAGGAAAGTCCTAAGTTATTGAGTCAGGGCTGGGTCTGAGTGGAGCGCATCAATTCCTATGGTAGCATATGCGGCAACTAGCAAATAGGGCACACGAACTCGGTCAAGCCAGGAAGCACGGTGAGCACCATCTTGCAACCGGCGCAACACACCTGGCATCCGATGACGGGGGCTGGAGGGACATGAAGCGGTTGAGGTAGCGGCGGAGTCAGCAACGATGGCTACTCCATTTGGGGTTATAATCACGAATAAATCCGTAAAATTGGAGAGAGAATATGATTGATTGATGAAGAGAGAGGTGGGGGAAATTAGGGTATAGAATTTGATATAGAAATAGCGTAAATTAATTATTAGAGAAGAGGGTTTGGTCAAGTGTGTGGCAAAATTTTAGGGAGAAGTGGGCAGAATTTTATGAAACAACTCACACATGTAACTTTTATGAGAGCTTTATGCAGTCAAATGATTCTATTTGACGGGATAAACAGAGTAATATGTTTATATTTTATTAAATAAATTGTCATGTTATATCTCCTTTTTGGATGGAACTCACACAAAACAATTAATATATGAGCACACACTAAACACTAATACATCTATATATATTAAAATATTATGTCTTTTAACTCATTATACCTTGTAATACAATACTTAGTATCCGTGCAAACAGTAAATTTAACATTATTTACGAGATGGAGGGAATATAATATTTTAATTGTAGAGCGTAATCGTATGTGGGCCCCATAAAAATATATCAATTGTTTTATGTAGATCCACCTTAACAAAAAAAATAAAAATGTAAACTTTATATTGACACAAATAAAAATGATAAAATGTAAACATTTTCTTGGGAAAGAGGGAGCATAAATATAAGAGTAAGTTGATTTTTTAAATAATATATATATATATATTCCACTCCCTATGTTCTACAATATTGCTCCCTCTCTCTTCTTTTGTTTGTACCATAATAATATGTTGATCCCCTTAAAAAAATAGCATCTTAATTTAAAACCTTAAAATACAATTTAGTTTAAAAAATGTAATTAATCCCTTTTTCCACTCCCACCTGACAAAACATACTATATTATTTATTATCTAAAAAATATTGTATTATCATTCAAAGTTAATAAAGTTTGTTAAAATTAATTTTTTCACATGCAACTTATAACAATAAAGGGTGAGCCTTATTAGAGACGGAGGAATTATGTATGGGATAGAAATGACATTTTTGTATAATTAGTTGTTTTTATTTCTTTCACAAAATAGAATATTTTGCACAAATTTTTTATATAGATGGAGGGAGTAATTTTATTTTAATATTTTAAGTAAAAATTCATGTGAGACCGTCTTACGTAAGGGCTTACGTGAGATTGTTAAAAAATGATAATTTTTAAAATAAAAAATGATAATCAATTAATAAAAAAGTAATAATGTTAATTCATTAACAATTTATAATATAAATGAAAAGTGATAATATATTTATATCGGGAGTGATAATTAATTTAAAAAAGTATAAAATGGTATCGCATGACACGGTCTTACGCAAGACTTATCCAACATTTTATATGACTGTTTCTTAAAATAATTTATAAAAATTAGAATGAGATAAAAAGTTTAATTAAGTCATTTTTATATAAAATCAAATATTGCATTAATTAAATGAAATAAAAAAAAACTTAATTAATCAATTAAAATTAAAGAATGTTTTATGTAAAATTCGTGAATTAAAATTATAAATATATTTAATGAAAAACAATATAATATATTTTATAAAAAGCAATAACTATTTAACACAATACAAAAGCGGCTCGACGATCTTAAACAAATGTACTTTTTAAAGAATTATTACTTAAGTTTGAGTAAAGTATTACATATGGAGAGTTTTGTGTGATATCATTTTAAACTTTAGTATTTAGTTATTTATTTCTATTAAAATTTTTATTACTTTTAATTTATTTTATAAATTATTAATGAAATAGTTCAGTGCACCATTATTATTTTTTATTAAAGATAGTGAGACAATTTTACACTTTTTAAATTAAGTTATCATTTCTACTTAAAAATATTATTACTTTCGCTATAAAATATTATCATTTTTATTAATTGAGTATCACTTTTTATTATAGAAGTTATATTTTTTATATATATAAGTCTTTAGATTAAATATTAATACATAATAATATTAATTCAAATATATATATATAATTTATTTTATTATTATTATTATATTGAATAAATATGTGATTACCCTTCATTAGTCAAAGAAGGAACGAACTAGATACACTGTTGAAAAAAGAAACAAAATAAGCGCCAAAGAAAAAAGAAAGAGCGCGAATCCTAAAATATACCGCCAATTATTCTTGCCGCTGATATAATCATTGACGGTCCATCTTGCTTTTAAATTCCTTAACGAAATAGAAGAATACACCACTCATGTGTTAATCTGGATCTAGGAAGAAGAACCCATCTGTTAGGACATCCCAATTATCCACAGAACATTAATCGATTCCAAACTCATGAATGTCTGTCTCTCAGGCCTTTTCATGGACGTCTCTCCGAAGATGTCCGCGCCTTATTCAATCAATCGATTTCAGAGCTATTGTTGTCCCTCTAGTTTTTGTTTACGTTGAATAATTCAACGGTCATTCTTTATACAGGTTTTTATTTCTTCCCCTGTATCCCCGATTCTCTTCTACATGTATGAGTTCGAACATTATAAATATTGTAGAAATCCTATATTTTACATTTAAAGAATGAAGGGTTCCAGTATTTGACAGCATGAGATTAAGACTGTCTATTACAATATTTGTTTCATATGAGATATTTTCGTCATTAAAATATTGGCTCCCTGCCTCTACTATTCCTATTCCTAGTTACTTTATTTGGAGAATAGATTAAGAGAAATACAGGTTGGAATTCATTACTACATTTTGATATTTCAGGATTACTTTATAACTATTTTTTATAACATTATCGCCAATTTTGCTACTGATGGTCAAAATGTGAACCTGGGCGTGTGGGATATTGCTGGTATGATTAATTATAAAGGTTCGATTACCTAGACAGTGTGAGTGTGTTTTTTTTTTTTTTTTTTTGGATTTTATCTCTGATTCTCATTGGCTTATCAAGAAATTTTTAGGGTTGATTACTGTTTACTTAAATGACAAATACAAGTAATTTGCTATTATAGTTCTTTCATAGAGTTTTATTGCCACATTTTATTCTTAATGAGAAATGTATCATCTGCATACACTAAATTACAAATGCTTTAGTTGTCATCCAATGCAAGATCCATCCCATAAACGATACCACAACCCACATCTGTCTATTTCGTAATAATTTGAAAAAATGGATCCAATTCCATTGGAATAATAATTTTCATAAGTCTTATGAATGCGGCAGTCATTGTCCTCCTATAAAGTTCAGTATTAAAAACGAAAAGAATCCTTCTCTTTTACTTATAGAATCATGGTTCATAAGTAGAGCATGTGCAGGGATAATCTGTTTTTTGGGTAAGGTTGAAAAAGGCTTAATTTCTCCAATGTTTGCAGGTCAAAAAGATATAACAAATTGAGGCCTATTAGTTATATAGGGAAGATGTTTTCCTCCTTGATTTCTCTTCATAAGTAGACCAAGCTTTGATAACATTTCAAAGAAACTAATATATGTTATCTTTCATCTTTCAACTACAATCACTGGTAGGAACTGACTCTTTTTGATGGTATATTTCATGAATTCTTTTCCTTTATTTTATCCTTGTTATGTTGTTGCAGTTGGTCCCTGTACTGTGACATTATGCTCCCTCAATACCCATTGTTCTTATGGGGACAAAACAAGTGAGAGTTCTTAATCCAACATGAGTACAAAATTAAAAAATTCTTATTGCTCAACATGTTACTTTACTTTAGCTGGGTTTCCACAAAAAAAATTTATGGTTTGAATTAAAAACAATTCACAATGCAACTTCTCTTTTCCTGTTTTGAATCCCCCATTGTGTTCCTTTCTTTTTATACTTATCATGTCTTTCTGGAGGAACCAAAGTGAGAGTATTCATGGAGTTTTAGTGGTATTAGATCTGTAAATTTATTTAGTTCACTCCATATAATAATTACTTGCACAAAATATAATTAAGAAAAATTACTATACAGGCTGGAAAGTATTTGGCTGTTTCTCTATACAGGAATTCGTTTGTATTTGTAAATATTTCTTGAGTTGTAGTCTATAGATTGTGGTTTTATCCTCGGTTGACCGGTGTAATATCATATATTTGAAACTTTTATTATTGCAGTAAGTGTTTCAGTTCACTTCTAAATCTAAAGTTGTTTTGCATGTATTAAACATATGTAACAACAATCCTATGTACATGTTACATTAAAATTGTGTGCAGCTGCAATCTTGTGTTCAAGGTTGATTTATTCTATTGATTTCCTAGAAACCGAGAAAACCATGGAAAGGAGAGTTCTTTCTACTTATTTTTGACGAAGCTATACAATCTTTCAAGCTTTTGATAAACTTTGTCAAGGTGCAAATAGGATGCCCAGGAATTAAGGTTTTGGATGTTGAGTTGGTTTGTAACTGGTTCTAAATGATGAGTTTTGACTATGAGCCAATAGCTACTACAAGTATGGGAAAGGTGATGAATTTTATTCTATTTACTTGTGTTTTTCTTTGAATCTCTGTGGGTTTCCATTCAAAAAAATTTTCATTTGTTAATGAGTTAGAAATTTATTTGAGATCTCCATGATTTCTCTTAGAGAACGCCTTAGACTATGTAGACACAGACTCAAACATTCAATAAGGACATCATTATGCTTACATTTGGTCATTATTATTTCTAAGAAGGATTTTTTGATGTATATAGAAGAGTAATAGAAATCAAATAGCTATAAACAAAGTCTAAGTGTTGGCCATGTATGGAGACTACTGAGCATCCATGATAAGAACAGAAAAAATAAGGAAGAAAAAGAGAAGAAAATCAAACGGTAAATACCATTTGCCCAATCAAACGGAAAGTTCCGTTTGCCCAAAAGCCTCTAGGCTCCTTAATCCAATAATATTTTTGATAAGAATCCATAAACCATAATCACACTTTAAATAATACTACTCACTAATACTAAAATGGAAAGAAACCAAAACCCTAAGGGCCTAAAGCCTAGCCCACGAACAATGGGCTCAAGCCCTAAACATTATTATAATTAAAATAAGGACAGCCCACGGATAGTGGACTAAGCTCGCTCCCGTCGACCGTGAACCCTAATTTTGCTTCCTATCAATCCATCTCAGGAATTGTTGTACAGATGTGTATTACTACTTACTAGAGGTGTGCCTGTGAATATATGCAGGAAATTTATGTTCTCTAATTTTTTATTTAATAATGTACTCCATTATATAATGTTTAAACACTTCTTATTGAAATAATATTTATTTATTTATTGAATACATCATTTAAGTTTATGTAAACAACTTAATGTTTCTGTTCTCTGTTGTTTTAATTATGTGTATTAATGTTTTTCTCTAGTCATATGAATTACAAAGGAACATTCACTGTAGTGTTGTGTGAATTTACTGTATAAATTATTATTTGTAATATTTACATGTGGCTATATATCTTTTATGATTTATTATTATTAATTGTATCAGGAACAAGGTATTGCAACTAAGATTGTTCAAGTTGTTATTGCTAGGATTCTGTTGAGCTTCCTCGTTGGGTTCTTAATAGTCAGGTAATCTCTATGATGCTCTTAATTTACTGTACTGTTATCTTTATTCCAAATCGAGTTTAAAAGCATTTATTTCGAATTTCAACCTGTTTCGAAGATTTTGGTGGAACCTGATTCATCGACAAAAGACTTAGTATCAGCAAGCATATTATCCTCCGTGCATGATAACTTAATTGTTTGAGGATTAATGTTTATCGAATAATTTTTGTCTCATGTGGTGGTTCTATTTGATAGTTGGGTTCAGAAATTATTTGACCTTTGGCAAATTTACTTTCTTGAGGAAACAACTTTAGTTTAATCATTAGGATTCTGGATGATGAATGGGATGGAAAAAGATTTTGAAACCAGTTATTCATAAGAAAGTGTTTGCAAAGAAAATGCATCATTTTTACTAATAACTTTCATTTATGCTTTAAGTCAAATAAACACCATTTACTTTCTGTGTCCTTTTCTCTTTGGGTCAGAAATTATTTGACCTTTGGCAAATTTACTTTCTTGAGGAAACAACTTTAGTTTAATCATTAGGATTCTGGATGATGAATGGGATGGAAAAAGATTTTGAAACCAGTTATTCATAAGAAAGTGTTTGCAAAGAAAATGCATCATTTTTACTAATAACTTTCATTTATGCTTTAAGTCAAATAAAAACCATTTACTTTCTGTGTCCTTTTCTCTTTGACCCAAAGTTTGCCTTCATTGATTTTACATACTGGATCAATCTATAGAATATGTTAAATATTTATTTGGTTGATTATGCGTTGTTTTCTAAGTGGCCATTTTACCAGCTATATCTATGGGCCTGCAAAATTGGTACATATCAGGGCCTGCATAATTTCCTTTATGAAATATAATGTATTGTGTCATTGGAGTGTCCAATAACGTTTTCTCGTTGCTAATTTTCCTGTTACTTTCTTGAACTTTTTAGAACTTACCATTCTAGATATCCTTTTAAAGATATCCTTTTTAACTCAAGTAATTCTCCATACTTCACCAAGATAAAAGAAAAATAACAGTGATCCAAACTAAAAGTTTTTATATTTTGTGCAGTATGCAGATTGTTGCCGGAGTATCTATAGATATATTGCCAAGATCCATGACCCCAAGCAAATTGCTCTATGCCTCAATAGGTATCTGTTACAATGATCACATTTTTGTGTATTTTACTTCATTTATATGGACAATAATACTTATCAACTTTAATCCCGTTCTGTTTGTAAGACTTTGAATAGATCTCAGTGGCCCGAGGGTGGGTGTGTGAAGGGTTGACTCCAAGAGTGTTTAGCCTGGCCGTTGAGCCATAGACACTGGGTCACCTTGGACCCTATCGGGTCGACGTGTTTCCTGGCAAGCAGAGCCTATTGAAGAAGAAGTCATTAGCTCCAACCTATTTATTTTACTTGCATTGTTGGACATTCACTCTTGCTACAATTTCTCAACCAGAAACACACATGATCATCATATTAGTATAGAAATTCATGGATTTATGTTAAATACTTGAATAAAGCTGATGAATTTATTATCTATGCTAGTAGGATCAGCGACATAGAAATCTTAAAAAAGACTAGTTTCAAAGGTGAATGCAACCAAGGCAAAAGACATAAAAACTAGGATGATTGCTAAGACTACCGTCTTAAATTCCTGCTTGTTCCTGGTTGCCATGCTTAAATTCAATAAGAAAACAAGCTGCAAAATGTAATCATACTAGAAAAATTGTAGAGCTATGATGAAGTTCTACTTTTTCTAGAAAGTTAAGTATTTATAGAGATATTATTAATCAAAACTCTTTAATTACTTGTCTTTTATATTTTCCATCCTCTGGTCACCTCAGCCGTGGGATGGCAATCGAAACAATCTAATTTAATATGTACACTTGGTATTTTAATGCCTACCACTTAAGGAAAACGTTAAGAGTATTGTAAAAATAATAATTATATCTTTTTTCTATGAAACAAAAAATTTTGTTATCAATAGAAAAATAAAATTTTTATTTGTCATATAATATCTAAAATCATGTGTTGCATTAAAGTATAATTCATCTTCTAATGATATGACGATTTCTATCATCATTATTATAGTTTGAGATTTGTGTCAAAATATATAGCGTCGCTAAATTTTAAAATATTTCATGACAAAATTGTTATCATCATGAAAACATATTTTATTCATGACGGTAAGTGTCGTCACTAATTCTATTAAAATTTTCATTAAATAATTAACTTCTAATATTTTGTTCAATAAAACTATATTTTCAAAAAATTGTGACGCATTTATTAATTTCGTCAAGAAATAGATTTATTAGTGACAAATAAAATTACATATTATGACAACAACAAAATGTGTCACCAATAGATATATTTTAGTGACGAAAGTAAAATTTATCACTTTTGAGTAATTAAATATGACGAAATTCTCTTTCGTCACAAAATCTTTAATTTCCTGTAGTGCCTTAGATGCCAAAGATATATTTAGTTCATTTTCGAAGGTTCTTTTCTTTTATTAAGATTAGTAGATGCATTATTAATTTCCATATGTTGCAATGAAGGAGATATAAGATTAAGAGTATACAGATTATCAACCAACGTACCATAGCAGATAACAATTCCATTCTTCTTAATAATAACCTTGTCATTAAAAGAAATAGAATATCCATCCTTAAACAATTTAAAAACCGAAATTAAATTATTTATAAAAGAAGGTATGCAAAGACAATCTCTCAAAATCAGAGTTTTATTCATATCAAACGATAAATAAAAATTTTCCACTGCAACAGCCGCCACTTTCGTTGAATCACCCATGAATATGGCAATCTCTCCATCACTTAGCATTCGGGTTGGTTGGAAACCCCTGTAAAGAATTGCAGACATGATCAGTGGCTCCCGTATCTACACACCAAGTGCTAGCAGATACAGCTGCTAAACATGATTCAACAACAAGTAAATAAGACATACCTTACTTATTCCCCTTTAGAAGATGGTAGTCAACCTTGTAGTATCCCGACTGCTTGCATTTGAAGCATTTGCCTTTAGGCTTCTTGTCCACACTTCCTTGTGCTCCACCTTCCGTGTTCGCTACTAGTTTTCCTTGCTGCTTCTTCTTCCTACCGCCTCTTGGCCCAGGACGAGCAACATTCACTTGAGGATGACGATGAATTAGACCTTCCGCTGCCACAAGTTTTGCTAAAAGTTCCACCAATGAATATAACCTTCGATTCATGTTGTAGTTCAAGCAAAACTGCTCAAAACTCCTAGGCAAGTTTTGGAGGATGAAATCGACTTAGGTTTCCCCATCGATTTCAGCTTCTAGGACTTCCAATTCATTAGGTTGGCCTATCATTCTAAGGACGTGATCCCTCATAGAAGCACCCTCAGCCGTTCTAGTATTTGTCAATGCAATCATGGCCTCTTTCCTAGCAGCCCTACTTTGATGTCTAAAGAGTTCCCTGAGATTAAGAGAGATAGTCATTGCACGTGTAAAAATTTTCGGAACTAGGATTCCAAAATTTTGCTCTCTATCTTTTAAGCAAGCAAACTCGCGGCTGTCGGCGCCTCTCGTCGTCGACCTCGTTGATCACCCTACACCATCGAACATCTTTCTTCCCCTCCCTGTTGCAGGTGCTTCTCGCCGTCAATGGCCGACTTGATCACACTGCTCACCACGGTGGTGGTAGAGAGGCTTCCCTCGTTCATGCAATCCACCTAGATTCTTTCTTTTCATGGGAAAGAAATCGAGGAGTAAGACTCCTACCAAGGCGTTGACGGATGTGCGTGTGAATGATGACTCGTTCAAATCGGTGAAGGAATGTGCGAAGAATATTGAGAGAAAGAAAACCCGAATGGAGGCAGTCTTGGTGGATAATCCATCGCTGGATGATGGGCCGCTTTGGCGCGCTCCATAACGGCTGACCAGACGGAGATGGAGACGGAGATAAATGTAGGCTCCATGGCTCTTGTGGTGGCGGACACGCCTGATGTCTCCACATCGGGTAGTCCAACACAAGGGCTTGTAGATACGGCCATGGAGGATTCAACCCCGGTGGTTCTTATCGTCCGAAACCCTAGCCCCAAGAAGAAAGTCTCGGCGGATGGGAGACGTAGCGCAACCCTAGGAGCACGGCGAAGGCTGGATGTCTTCCCTCCACTTTTGCCCTCTCGGTAGCCTGCCGAAGACTCTCGGCAGGTTGGCGCCGAGACTCGGCATGGGAAAGGCTCGATCGACTCTTCTCGGTAGAGTGCCAAGGCTTTCAGAAGTGCCGAGGTTTCTCGGCAGGCAGGGGCTGACTCTCGGCAGGCGCAGGGCACTTCTCGATAGGATGGCTCGGCGCGGGTTTTTAGCTTTCCCTCTCGGCAGGCTGCGCCTGGCATGGGCGGGAGCTCTAGGCAGCTTTCGAGCGATGTGCTCATGTGCGAGGGCACGACAGCTGGGCCTGGGCAACAAGGCGGACAGCGCACCCAACGTTTATGGCAGGTGACTCAGGAAAGGGTTCCGCTCCCAAGGAACCGGTTGACTACTCCAAGTTTGTCAACAAGAATAATATTGATCTAGATAGTAAACTCAAATACATCGCACCCTGCGATGGAGTAGCCTATCTGGATCCGAAGGACGACTCCGATGCTTGGAAATATACGCTGGTGGGGTATTTCTCGAGGTGTTTCCCAGGGATGCAAGTTCTTCATGCCATCTGTCAATCGTTGGGAGTCAAATACACCATCGTAATGCATCAATCTGGATGGATTATCTTCCGGCTTTGCTCAAATGAAGATGTGCGGAAAGTGCTGGACAAGGCCCCCTATTCAATTTGGGAATGATACCTCATGCTTGAAAGGCTCCCACGAGCTGTGGTCGAGGATTCATCTCCCGTCGTTCCCATTGGAGTTGTGGTCGAGGAATCACATTAGCAAGGTGGCTTCACTGATCGGTAGACCGATTATGGTGGACGACACCTCAGTTAAAGCTGATAAGGTATCATTTGTTCGGGTACGAGTTGACATTGACGTCTTGCAGGAGCTCCCGAAGGAGGTCACTTTCAACTACCGTGGGGCAAACTACACCCAATCTGTACTGTACGAGCGCCTCCCGGCGTATTGTACCAAGTGCAGAAAGTTTGGCCACTTGGTGAGTGATTGTGACGTCTTAGATGGAGGGGATAAGGGAGAGAAGGAAATCCCACAGAAGTCCACACAGGTGGAAGAAAGAGTTGATGAGGAGAGATTTCAGCAGGTTGGCCTAAAGAATAATAGAAGGAAGAAGGTGAGGAGTAGGAGTAGGAGTAGGAAGAAGAAGGGTACGGCCCCTCCACCTACCCACGAACCGAGTGAGATGGTCACATCTGGGAAGTACCAAATCCTAGATGAGCAGGATCCTGATGATTGGAGGATCAACAGGCGGGATAGGAAGCAGCCCGCCCAAGTTAACACTAGGAAAACTTGGGCGTGGGAAACGGATGAAGAAGATGAGGAGGTCGTAGGGAGATCCGGACGGTCTCTGCCTCCCAGCTTCACGCACAGGGCTGATGGAGGCAAGCGTGGTACTGGAATTATCATCCAGGAACCACAGGTTTAAGGCAACGGACTAGGACGAAGCGGGGGCTCTTCCCCCAAGGGTCATCGATGAAGTTTTTATCATGAATGTACGAGGGCTTGCAGCCCCTCGTGCGCAGCGAGCAGCCCGCAGGTTAGTTCAAAAGCATAAAGTGTGTTTAGTTGGTTTTCTTGAAACTAGATTACCTGTAGATAATGTGGTGGACATAGTTGGTAGAATTGTTCCTAGTTGGCATACTGTGAATAATTTTGATGTTGTTGATAGTGGACGGATTGTGGTTGCGTGGGATTCCATATTGATTTCTATTAGTAATGTTGTGCTCCACGAGCAATGTATCTCTGGTTTGGTTCGCTGTTTGATTTCTCAACAGGAGTTCCACATCAATGTTGTGTACGCCCGTAATGGCGTAGTTGACAGGCGTAGGCTATGGAGTCATCTCTCTTCGGTTGTCCCTGTGGTTAACTCTCCTTGGATGATCCTGGGAGACTTTAACTGCGTCAGGAAACTGGAAGAGCATTCTGTAATTGTTCCGTCGCATCGGAACTGGTGCAGGGTTGATTTTGAGGAGTTGTGTGTTGAATTGGGGTTGGATGATGCCAAGTCTAAGGGGTGCTTCTTCACCTGGATGAATGGTAGGATATGGAGCCGTGTTGATAGAGTGTTGGTGAATTCGAACTGGAATCTCAGTTCAGGAGTAGTGGAGTCGGAGTTTCTGTCCATGGGGACTACCTCGGACCATTGCCCTGCGCTAGCTTTCGTGTTCCATGCCAAGCACTCGAAGGGGAGACCTTTCAGATATGTGAACATGTGGAGGACTAGCAGTGGTTACTTGAATACTGTGCGTGAGGTATGGGAATTGCAGGTTTAAGGTACGACTCAATTTAGTGTATGCCGCAGGCTGAAGCTTCTCAAGCCAAAGTTACGCCTGCTTGGCAAGAGAGACTTCGGCCACATTGCTGAGAGAGCAGAGAGAGCTAGAACGAAACTTGACAGCCTCCAGCTGGAAAGCCATGCTGATCCAAGTAACATTGAGAAATGGGACAGAGTTCGGGACGCGGCCAAGAAGGTCGACTTCATGTGCCACGCCGAGCACCTATTCCTCTCTCAGATGGCCAGGGCAGAGTATTTGATCAACTAGGATAAACCCACAAGGTTTTTCTACAAGAAGATTAAGTCCAATAGCGTAAGGAATGTCATCCCCTTCATACATATGGAAACCGAGCACACTTCCTCACGGGATGAAGTCGTTGGAGAGTTCCTTACATTCTACAGGGACTTATTGGGCACCGCAGGTGATTGTGATGAGATTGATGATAGTGTGTTCGAGTGGGGTGCTATACTGAGTGATCAGCAAGCGCAGGAGCTTGTAGCACCTATTACGGCCGAGGAGAAAAAGGGGGTTGTTTGGAGAATGAACGGTGACAAGGCTCCTGGACCGGATGGATACAGGGCTTCCTTTTTCCGGGATGCGTGGGAAGTAGTAGGAACTTATGTTGTGGCCACTGTCCAGGAATTCTTTCAGTCTGGGCAGTTGCTGCTACAGATGAACGCTACGTTTATTACACTCATCCCAAAAGGGAAGCATGATCCCACAGTTAGGGACTTTCGCCCTATTTTGTGCTGCAATGTGATATATAAGATTATTTCTAGAATCAATGTGGGACGTCTGACAGATCTTATGGATGGGTTGGTTACTGAAAATCATTTTGAATTCGTAAAGAATCGAAGGATGAGAGATTGCGTGATGCTTGCTCAGGAAATAGTGAAGAATTATGGTTGGATAAAATTTCGACAGTACAGAAGAATGGCAATGAAAGTGGACATCAAGAAGGCCTATGATTCGGTGGATTGGAGATTTCTGCGTGGAGTTCTTACATGGTTGAAGTTTCCCCAACGTATGATAGGATGGATCATGGAATGTGTCACCACCACCTCATTCTCCATCCTTGTCAATGGCACTCCGGAGGGGTACTTCGACGGTAAGAGGGGCTTGCGTCAATGGGACCTCCTGTCGTCCCTGCTGTTTGTTCTCTGCATGGATTATTTCTCCCGTCTCTTCAGGAGACTGACCGTGAGAGAGAACTACAAGCATCACTCTCGACATTATGCTAAGTAGGCCTCACTCAACTAGCGTTCGCGGACGACTTGATCATCTTTGCCTATGGCAACCGCTCCTCTGCAGAAGTTGTTGCTAAGGCTCTTGATCTCTTTGCTCGAATGTCAGGTTTGGAGGTGAGCACGGATAAATCTCACTTGTTCATGGCAGGTGTCCCGGAGGATGAGGAGCAGGAATTCGTGAGGTTTTGCCTTTTCAGGAAGGCACCTTTCCCGTGCACTATTTGGGAGTACCGCTGCAAGGAAGTAAGCTTCGTGAGTCAGCATTCGAGCCGCTCATCACTCAGATATCCAACTTGATCAGGGGCTGGTCCATGCATTTGCTCTGATATGCGGGCCGGCTGGAGCTCATTCGGTCGGTGGTGTATGGGTGATGAACTTCTGGATTTCTATGGTTAAGGTCCCAAAGGGAATTGTGGATAGGGTTGAGCGTATGATTTGGAAATTCCTTTGGGGAACCACGAGGGGTGCAGTTCGTTGGGAGGAAGTGATCCTGCCTAAGGAACAGGGCGGCCTGGACTTAGGGGATTCGACCTCCTGAACGATGTAGCCCTTTGCGGTGTGTTGTGGGATGTTCACCTAGAGAAGAGGTCGCTGTGGATTAAGTGGATTAATGCCATTTATCTTCAGTTCTCTTCGTGTTGGGATGTTGAGGTTAACTACAGTGCCTCAATAGTGTGGAAGGATATCCTTCGTGCGAGGGATAGAGTCCGAGCACGGATCGGAGGCGACATTGTCACCTCATTCGCGTTATGATCAGAGATAGGTACCCTTCGCGTGGGCAAACTGTACTGGCTTGGTGCCACCATTGAACCGGTATAGTTCATCTACAAGAAGCTGTGGAGTCCGTGGTTCCTCAGAAACATTCGTTCAGGATGTGACTTGCCCTGAGGAATCGTCTGCTTACCATGGATAGATGGAGACGATATGAAGGCCCGATGGAATGCGTATTTTGTGTGGGCACCCTCGAGACGAGAGATCATCTTTTCTTCGGCTGCCCATTCAAGAAGTATGTATGGAATCGGGTAAGGAACGAAGTGGAGTGGAGGAGACAGGTTACCACGTTGAAGGACAGCTTCAAGTGGTTCAGCAAGGACCGGCATGTGCACGTACGAGAAAGGAGAAGATGGACGCTCGTTTTGTATGGCAGCGTTTTACTCATTTGGAAGGCTCGGAACGAAGCGCTCTTTGAGGGTGCCCGACCTTCCTCGGATAGTTTGATTAATTCCATTGTTATGCATGTAATTAGATTCGAGCATTTGTTATCTAGATAGGAAGTACTTTCGCATTTTAGTTGCTCCGTTTGGAGTTGTAATTATTATTTTTGTGACTCTGGCTTCGGCCTGTCATTTTTTAATAATTAACATAACGCTCAGAGTTCCCTGAGATTAAGCATCATGGCCGAGGCAGTCTCCATGGCATGATACTGATGTTGCAATACATTTGACATAGAAGCCAAAATATAACATCGTCCCATCTTATCAGCCTTGGTCCACCTCCTATGAGCAGAAATCTCATCTTCAGTGGACTCCGCAGTAGGGGCTTGAGGACATGGAACATTGAGCACAACCTTATATTCCTCAGCAGTAAGGACAATATCTAGGTTTTGTATACAATCAATATAGTTAGGACCAGTAAGTTTGTTTTCTTTAAGTATTATAGCAAGTGGATTGAAAGCCATTTGGAAATCCTGAGAACCAAGTAAATAAATACAAAGATAAAACAATTCGAATTTTAAATATATTGATTCCGTAAAACAATATAAAATAAATTCACCGACATCTCAAGCACCGTTAATTTGTATGCCACGTTAATGTAGACATACACAAACCCTAGCATTCACAAAAGAAGGTTTTACCCATAAATTCCATACGTCAAATTTACCTTATGACTTAATGATTAATAGTCGGTTGTCCTTTAGCCATGCAATTTAATAGCAGTGACTCCGTTGGGGAGGATACATATTAATTGCACCTAAGTGTATACCATTATTTGATAATAAGTACGTTATTCAAGCTTATGCCCCTTCAGTTGGAGAAGATCACACACGCTTAAATAATTTCCTATAACCATCATAAATAAATTTGTTCCAGAGATCCACAAATAAAACTCATCCGCTAGGGGAGAAGGCACTATAGCCAACTCATAAGCTTACTTGCATCACATAACAAACCAATAATGGAGGCTACGAGATTTATTAACCAATCCCTCTACCACTTAGTTATTTAAAAAAAGGGCTTTTGCATGCTTATAATATACCAAATATAATATGCAATTTAGCATGATTCTGACACAGTAATTTAAAGCAGTAAATCACATAGAACATGCCTTCTTATATAATAATAATAGACAATTAAATCAATTATGATAGTTATATATCATGAATTAAATTGCTAAAATTATACATCGAACAAACACTGCCCATCCCATATTTCACATTGGAACGACTTATGTCAGGCTATGGCACGGATCGTGCCGCTCCCGTGTCACCACCATTTGCATTCCCGATATCAGCCTCGCGCCACCTATGTTGGAATACTGTCAGCACGACTCGTGTTGCCTGCTGGAGGTTCAGACCTGCTCGGAAACAGGTTTGACTCGACCGTGCCATAACATGTGCTTGGTCCCGATGCCATCTTGTATGACCTTGTGTTAGCATTCGATTGTTTAGTTAGCGTGAACCGTTAGGGTTCCATGCGTTTCTAATCCAGCAGAAGCAATAAGATTGAAACGTATTACCTTTCACCAGGGTATGTTGATGATGAACAACTGTAGAAAACAACATCTTTATCTTCTGCTGTATTCCCAAGTCCAATTCTGCCATTGTGTGGGCGACGATCTTCAGGATCTTCTCAACCTGCTCCTTCCTTGTGTTTCACGCCAAAAGAGGCGATCAACTTAGGGTTCCAGAAAGCTGAGATGACTTATTCATAGGCTACAACAGGGATCAGGAGGAATATTTTTACTGCACTGATAATAATAATAATATAGTCCATTAAAATATTATTACTGCACTGCCGCTCCAATCTCATAATTACGTTATAGGCTCCTTCTTATTATTATCCTTACAGTCTCCCCATGTTTGAGATATACAATGCCCATTAATTAATTAAGTTACTGACAACTCCATTAATTAATATCTCATCCGAGAGTAGTACCACTCAACCTCATTATCATGTCAGAATTAATCCACTTGTAAGATTTACATGATAATCTTTTTGAGCTACTCAAGGAACATCATCAACCTATTTAATAGGACACAGATTTCTTCTAAAATCAACAGCACATCATAGAGACAATACTATTTCCCAACTCAACAAGTTTATTGATTTAATATATAAATCTCACCCATTGATGAATCAAAGAGAAAAATATTGGCTTACGTGTCGAGGTTATTATATATGGATTAAGAATATAAACATCCATAATAACTGAGATCAAGTTCCCCTATATAGTCAGTATAAGTCGAACGATATCAAGTTATCCTGCTCAATACACACAAGACATACTAATGTGATTTTATAGTCAAGACAAACTAATACCAATTCACACTACAATCATCCGATATATTGTCCCCGTCTATCTCGATTGTGAGCATCTGTTTATACTTTATAAGGAAATCGATAATATGATCTTCCACGTGTTGTCGCATAATATATTATCTACAATATAAAGTAAATGGACTTTTGCACAAACATATAACTAAAATATAATATTTAAAACGTTTGATCATATGATTCTCATTTCAAATAAATTGTTAAAACATTGTTCATACAAAAAGTTAGACTTTTAGCATACAATCTAACAATCTCCCACTTATACTAAAAGACTACACTGCCATATTTGATGACATGCATCGAATCCCTATTCCTTCTACATGCTCATCGAACGCTTTTACTGGAAGGCTTTTAGTAAAAGTATCTGCTAGGTTATCCTCCGATGCAATCTTAGCAAAAACGACCTTCCCTCTTTTAACGATGTCTCGTATTAGGTGGTACTTGCGCTCAATGTGTTTACTCGCCTTATAAGTTCCTTCGAGTTTGCTACTGCACCACTATTATCATAATAAATTGTGATAACTTTGGGCAAACCAGGAATCACATCCAAGTCCATTAAGAAACTCCTGAGACATACTGCTTCTTTAGCTGCCTCAGAGGCTGCTACATATTCAGCTTCCATGGTGGAGTCCCCAACGCATTTCTACTTTACGCTCCTCCATATTATGGCTCCTCCTCCAGGAGTAAACACATAACCCGAGGTGGATTTACTAGCATCCCTATCTAACTGAAAATTTGAATCAGTATTACCCAAGGTAACAAAGTATCTGCGCAGAAACTAGCGCATAATCCCTAGTCCTTTACAGGTACTTAAAAATATGTATTACCCAGTCCAATGCCCTTGTCCTGGATTACTTTGATACCTACTGACCATGCCCATGATATAATAGATATCTGGCCTCGTACATAGCATTTTATACATGAGGCTTCCTACTGCCGAACATAAGAAACCAGCTTCATCTCCTCTATTTCCTGTTGTGTCTTTGGACACATTTCCTTAGATAGAGGAATTCCATGTCTGGAAGTAGAAAACCTTTCTTGGAGTCTTGTATGCTAAAACGAGCCAGGATTGTATCAATGTATGAAGCTTGGGACAAGCACAATATTCTCATCTTGCGATCCCTTATTAGTTTGATACTTAGAATGTGTCCGTCTTCTCCTAAATCCTTCATCTCAAACTACTTAGATAGCCATACCCTTACGCCCAACAAAACCTTTACATTGTTTCCAATGAGAAGAATATCAACCACGTAGAGCACAAGGAATAACACTATATTTCCGTCACATTTCTTGTACACACATGATTCATCCGGGCAATGAATAAATCTATATGACTGGATTACTTCATTAAAAAGGATGTTCCATGATCTTGAAGCTTGTTTCAATCCATAAATGGACTTATTAAGCTTACACACGAGATGTTCTTCGCCCTTTTCAGTGAATCCCTCTGGTTGCTTCATATAGATGTTTTCCTCAAGACTTCCATTCAGGAAAGCTATTTGGACATCCATTTGCCATACCTCATAATCCATATGAGCAGCAATAGATAAAAGAATCCAGATTGAGTTAAGCATGTCCACTGGCGAGAAGGTTTCCTCTTAATCGATTCCTTCTTTCTGAGTATATCCTTTAGCAATAAGCCTTGCTTTAAAGGTTTCCACCTTACCATCAGATCCTCTTTTCCTTTTATAGACCCACTTGCATCCAATGGCTTTTACACCATCAGGTGATTCTACAATCTCCCAGACTTGATTAGAATACATGGATTCTATTTCAGATTTTATTGCATTTTGCCTTGATTGAGCATCTTTATCATGCAATGCTTCGTCATAATTTCATGGGTCGATTTCATGTTCACCAGGGACCAAGTCTGACTACTCTCCCAATCCCATGAATCGTTCAGGTTGTATCACAACCCTTCCACTATGACGAGGCACCACAGGCTATTATGTATCAGGTGTGACACGCGGTGCAGTGTCTTGTGGTATATCCTCTTGTACAGTTGGTATTATATTAGGTGTTTCTCCTCTTACTTCTTTTAGTACAATTTTACTCATAGGTTTTGATTCATTACATAATCCTCATTCAAAAATCTAGCGTTCGTGCTAAAGATCACCTTTTGGTCTTTAGGACTATAAAACAAACTACCCCTCGTTCCTTTAGGATATCCTACAAACAGATAAACATCCGTACGCGATTCTAACTTATTAGCATCCGCCTTCAATACATTCCAGAGCACTCCAAATCCAAAAGTGTTTGTGACTAGGCTTTCGCTTGGTCCACAATTGGATGGGTGTGGAAGCTACTGATTTAGAAGTTGCTAAATTTAGGATGTAAGCTGATGTATCCAAGGCATATCCCCAAAGTGAAATTGGTAATTTCGAATAACTTATCATTGATTTTTCCATTTCCATAAGAGTCATATTCCTTCTTTCCGCTACACCATTCTGCTGGGGTGTGCCTGGTGGAGACAATTAGGATTCAATCCCTTTCTCTAATAAATAATTACTAAACTCTCCCAAGAGGTATTCGCCACCACGATCAGATCATAGTGTCTTGATATATTTTCCAAGTTGCTTTTTCATATCAGCCTTGTACTCTTTGTTGGCGCTTGGATCGTTTGGTTAACATGACCCGTTAGTGATCCATACGTTTCTAATATCAGCAGAAGCAATAAATCATAGAAACGATTACCGTTCACAAGGTATGTAGAAGATGAAGGATTCTCGCTGACAGATTGTGCAGTCCCACGAAAATGGCCCTAACTTCCTCGTCTGATGTCGGAATTAAATGATCTTTGTGCTATGACGATCCACTCTTCAAGGGTTTTCCGTCAGTATGTTGATCATCGAATTCTGAGCACTGTACGATTTTATATAAATTTCGCAAGGTGGCGGACAGCAGCAGCAAACTACCTTCTGATCTTCTACCGTAAGTCCCAAGTCCGATCTCGACGTCGTGTGGGCGACGATCTACGAGACCTCCTCAATCTGCTCTCAACCCTCATCACACGTGAATAATAAATTAGATTAGGGTTCCAGATAAGTTAAGGTGACTTATATACATGGGCTACAGCAGGGACCAGGAGGAGAAATTGGGTTGGGCCTCCATTGGGCTTAAGTATCCAAGCTTAGCCCAAAACTTATACTTAAGTCCTATAATAATAATATATTCCACTAAAATATTATTACTGCACTACCTTTCCAATCCCAAAATTACGTTTTGGGCTCCTTCTTATTATGAGCCCATTAGTCTCCCCATGTTTAAGATATACAATGTCCATTGATTAATTTAAGTTACTGACAACTCAATTAATTAATATCTCATCTAAGAGTAGTACCATTCAACCTCATTATCATGCCGGAATAAATTCCACCTGCAGGGTTTATATGATAATCCTTATGAGCTCCTTAAGGGGACATCATCAATCTATGACGGACACGGATTCCTTCTACAATCAACAGCACACTATAGAGACAGCATTACTTCCCAACTCATCGAGTTTGTTGATTTAATTACATGTAAATCTTACCCATTGATGAATCAAAGAAATACATACTGCCCTACATGTCGAGGTTATTGTATAGGGATTAAGAGCACGAACTTTCATAATAACTGAGATCAAGTTCTCCTATAAGTCAGTATAAGTCGAACGATCTCAAGCGGTCCTGCTCAATACACATAAGTGCACTAATGTGATTCTATAGCCAAGATAAGCTAATACCAACCCACACTACAACCATCCCAATAGAGAGTCCCCGTCTATCTCGGTTATGAACATCTGTTTATACTTTATAATGAAACCGATAATATGATCTTCCGCGTGTTGTCGCACAATATATTATCTACAGTATAAAGTAAGTGGACTATTGCATCGTGTATGTAAATAAATTATAAGACGCAATCATTTGATCGTATGATTCTCATTTCAAATTAATTGTTATAACATTGTTCATACAAAAAGCTAGACTTTTAGTATATAATCCAACAATCTCCCACTTATACTAAAAGACTATGCTGTCATGTCTTCCGCCATACATCTGATTCTCACTCCTACTACACGACCATCAAAAGCTTTCGTTTTAAGGTCCTTGTAAATGGATTTACTAGGTTATCATCCGATGCAATCTAGGCGACAACAACCTTCCCCTTATCATACAATTTCTCGTAACAGGTAGTACTCGCGCTCCATGTGTTTAATTGCCTTATGGACTCGTGATTCCTTCAAGTTTGCAACTGCACCAATATCATTAATTTAAATTGTGATAATCTTGGGCAAACTTAGAAATACTTCAAAGTCCATCATGAAGTTTCTAGAGTCATATATATAATTTGGCTGCCTTATAGGCTCCAATTTATCATCTTTCCATGATGGAGTCTGGAGTTCGAAATATATTTCTATATAACACTCCTCCATATTATGGCTCTACTTCTTAAAATAAAACACATAACCTTGAGGTGGATTTACTACCATCCATATCTGATTTGAAAAATTCGAATCTACTTAACTCATAAGAAGCAGCGAATCTGTCCGGTAAGCCTATATATAATTTCTAGTCCTTTTCAGGCACATAAATATATGTCTTACCATAGTTCAACATTCTTATTTCGAGTTACCTTGATACTCACTGTCCATGCAATTGACAATACAATTGTCCATTCTCATGCATAGCATTACTTAGATTAAGCTTCCTTATTCGCCGAAGCATAAGGAACCACTTTCATCACCGTTATCTCTTTTTGTGTCTCAAGACACATTCACTTAGATAAATTCACATACTAAATGAGTAAGGATCGTATCATTTTGCTAAACTTGAGCTAAGCCTAACATCCTTTTTTGTGATCCGTATTACCGTGATCAAAAGGATATTTTTTACTCTTCTTAAGTCCTTCATTTCATACTGCTTTATTAATCATACCCATACGCCTGACAATACTCTTTCATTGTCTCCAATGAGCAATATATCATCTACGTATAGTACAAAAATACCACCACATTTCCGTAACTCTTTTCAATACACAAGACATATCCGAGCATTGATAAAACCCATATCACTGGATTTCTTCATCAAAATGGATGTTCTATAATATCAAAATGCTCTTAGCTCTTTGCAATGAATCACTCTGGTTGCTTAACATAGATGTTTTCCTCAAGACTTCCATTCAGGAAAGTTGTCTTGACATCTATTTGCTATCCCTCATATTCCATATGAGTAGCAACAGGTAAAAGAGTTCGGATTGACTTAGGCATAGCTACTGGCGAACATGTTATCTCATAATCGAACCCTTTCTTTCTGAGTATACCTTTTTCGCAACAAGCTTTGCTTCCAAGATTTTCACCTTACCATATGATCCTCTTTTATTTTGTATGACCACTTCCATTGGCTTTTACACCATTTAGTGGTCTTACAAGCTCCCAGATTTAATTTAGAATTAATAAATTCTATTTCAACATCATCGCACTAGATAAGATATCGCATTTCGATCTTGTAGTGCTTCGTCGTATCTGTGGGTTCAATCCATGTTTACTAGGGACTAAGTCTCAAGACTCTCCCAAAATATATATCTTACAAGTTGTCGAACAACCCTCCCACTACGACAAGGCACTACACACAATTGTGTATCAGACGTGACACGCGTTGCAGTTTAAATTGTGGTATATCCTCTTATACACTTGGTACTAATACTTTGTGTTTTCCCTCTCACTTCCTTTAGAACAATTTATACATGGGTTTATGATTTAATACATAGTCCTTTTCCAAAAAAACTAGTGTTTGTGTTACAATCACCCTTTGATCTTTTGTATTAAATAAATCATCACCCTTCATTTTCTAGAATATCCCACAAACAGACAAACGTTACACGACATGCTGTTTCTAGGGTATACCCATAAAATAAATTTAGTAATTCCAAATAATTCATCATCTATCTAATCATTTGCATAAGAGTCATTCTCTTATTAGGATTAAAAGACGCATTATTAATTACTATTTATTGCATCCGTGATATAAACGTGATTTAAGGGTTTACAAATTATCACTAACGTACCTTAACAGATTATAGCTCCATCCTTCATTACTATGACCATGTCATTTAAATGAAATGGAGTATCCATCCATAAATGCATAGAAACTGAAATAAAATTCTTTCTATGAAAACGTACGTAAAGATAATTTCTCATAATCAAACGTTTATTCATATCGTAAGATAAATAAACAACTCCCACTGCAACAACCACTACTCTCGTAGTTTTACCCATGTATATTATATTTCATCATCACTTAGTTGCAGGTTTTTAGTGATTCCGGTATCTACACACAACATGTCAGTAAATGCCAACGCTAATCATGCTTTAACAACTAGTGAATGAGATACTAACCTTTTTCACATCTTGATGAAATTGGATTTTCTTCGCCATATGTTTTGTCAGAAGTTCCCCACCATATACAGCCTCTTTGTAATTCAGGTGGAACTTACTCAAAACATTTAGGCAAACAATGAAGAATAAAATTGACTTAGGTTTCCCCTTCAACTTCTATTCCATGTATTTCCAATTCATTCATCAAATTCAATCATGACCTACCGCCTTTTAACTTACTCAAGTATCCGAAGAATTACATGAGACCATCATATTTCTATGAATCTCTTATATCTTCACCAGAGACTTTAATATGCATCATGATAAGTCTTTTGTGAAAACACACATGTATTTCTTAAGCATTAAAATTAGAATCCAAGATTCTTTTCTAATTATCTAATTTTGGACCATTAAATATAATTTCTTTTGGTCAACCATAAGTGAAATAAAAATATTCGAAATTCAGAGAATCATAAAATATATATACCGATCAAATCTTCGAATTTATCCATTTATATTGATTCCCTCAAAACAATATAAAATATAAATTCCCCGACATCTCAAGCACCGTGAGTTTGCAAGCCACGATAGTGTGGACGTGAACATTTACAAGAGAAGGTTTTACCCATTAATTTCATTTGTCAACCTAACTTTATGACAAAATAATTAATAGTCGGTTCCTCTTTAGCCATGCAAATAAAAGCAGTGACTCCGATGGAGAGGATACTTATTATTTGTATCTAAGTGTATACCATTATTTGACCCCAAGTCCATTGCGCAAGCTTATGTGCCTTACAGATGGAGAAGTACACACGCGCTTGGGTGACTTCCTACAGTCATCAATTATAAGTTTGTACCAGTGAACCGCATATAAGCTCATCCGATAGGGAGGAAGGTCTATGCCAACGCGCAAGTTCATATGCATCACATTACAAACATAATTATTTAATGAAGTCTGTTCCAGCAATCTATGAATAAACTCATCCGATGGGGAGGAAGGCTCTAATACCGACGCGCAAGTTTATTCACATTACTAACAAACCAATAATGGAGGCCGCGAAAATTAATTACCAATCCCCTCTCCCACTTAGTTATTTAAAACCAAGGGTTTTTACATGCATATAATATTCAGAATAATATACGCAACCTAGTGTGCTCCTATTACGGCACATAAGACTGTAAATCACAGAAAGCATGCATACATATATAACAATAATTAATTAATAAATAAATTATAACAGTTATATAACAGCGAATTCGATTGTTCGCCACCAATCACGAATGCGGACAACTGCTATGGGGATCGACCTCCCCGCAGCCTGCTCCACCACTCCGGCACCCTGCCCGATCACATTGTGAAGACTCACGCGGAACCTGATGCAGACCAGTCGAACCTGATGCAAATCCGCTCGAAATACGATCTGCACCGTTCAAAATGTACATCCACAAAGCTTCAAATATTATCTGCACCGTTCAAAATGTACATCCACAAAATCCGAACGTGCTGACCAAAATTCAGCTTGATCCAGTGGTTGAAACTCCGGTTATTGCCTCTGAAATATCACTGCGCTGGTTTTTCTTTCAAAAACGTGAATCTGTTTTTGCCTACTTTTTCTTCATTCCATGTGAAATTGACGAACAGTTTTCGTCGAATCCTCTCACACTCAACCATCGAAAAAATAGGTATGATACAGGGTATATATCACATAGGGATATTCATGGTTTAGCAGTAAAACCAAAACCCTAAACATGTGATCCTAATTTCAAAAAACTAACCACATAAACCATAGCCTAACGTGTCACGCTTCACCACGAAACCGAAACTCTGATATCAATTGTTGGCTCTTGGATCATTTGGTTAACATGACCCTTTAGGGATCCATACGTTTCTAATATAAGTGGAAGCAATAAATCATAGAAACAATTACCGTTCACCAAGGTATGTAGAAGATGAAGGATTCTCGCTGACAGATTGTGCAGTCTCACGAGAATGGTCTTAACTTCCTCGTCTGATGTTGGAATTAAATGATCTTTATGTTCAGACGATCCTCTCTTCAAGGGCTTTCTGTCAGTATATAGATCATTGAATTCTGAGTACTGTACGACTTTATATAAATTTCGCAAGGTGGCGGACAGCAGCAGCAAACTACCTTCTGATCTTCTACCGTATGTCCCAAGTCCGATCTCGACGTCGTGTGGGCGACGATCTACGAGACCTCCTCAATCTGCTCTCAACCCTCATCACATGTGAATAATAAATTAGATTAGGGTTCCAGATAAGTTGAGGTGACTTATATACATGGGCTACAGCAGGGACCAGGAGGAGAAATTGGGTTGGGCCTCCATTGGGCTTAAGTATCCAAGCTTAGCCCAAAGCTTATACTTAAGTCCAATAATAATAATATATTCCACTAAAATATTATTACTGCACTGCCTTTCCAATCCCAAAATTACGTTTTGGGCTCCTTCTTATTATGAGCCCGTTAGTCTCCCCATGTTTAAGATATACAATGTCCATTAATTAATTTAAGTTACTGACAACTCAATTAATTAATATCTCATCCAAGAGTAGTACCACTCAACCTCATTATCATGCCGAAATAAATTCCACCTGCAGGGTTTACATGATAATCCTTATGAGCTTCTCAAGGGGAAATCATCAACCTATGACCGACACGAATTCCTTCTACAATCAACAACACACTATAGAGACAACATTACTTCCCAACTCACCGAGTTTGTTGATTTAATTACATGTAAATCTCACCCATTGATGAATCAAAGAAATACATACTGCCCTACGTGTCGAGGTTATTGTATAGGGATTAAGAGCACGAACTTCCATAATAACTGAGATCAAGTTCTCCTATAAGTCAATATAAGTCGAACGATCTCAAGCGGTCCTGCTCAATACACATAAGTGCACTAATGTGATTCTATAGCCAAGACAAGCTAATACCAACCCACACTACAACCATCCCGATAGAGAGTCCCCGTCTATCTCGGTTGTGAGCATCTATTTATACTTTATAAGGAAACCAATAATATGATCTTCCGCGTGTTGTCGCACAATATATTATCTACACTATAAAGTAAGTGGACTATTGCATCGTGTATATAAATAAATTATAAGACGCAATCATTTGATCGTATGATTCTCATTTCAAATTAATTGTTATAATATTGTTCATACAAAAAGCTAGACTTTTAGTATATAATCCAACACTCTTTGTATTTATCAAAGCACTCAGACTTGCGGCGCATCAAATAAATATATCCGTATCTAGAATAATTGTCAACGAAAGTGACGAAGTATTCATAACTACCTCTTGCCTGGACAGACATAGGACCACATAAATCAGAATGAACCAATTCCAACAGATCCTTGGCTCTATACCCCTTTGCTTTAAAATGTCTTTTGGTCATTTTTCCTTCCAAGCAGGATTCGCAAGTTGGATAATTTTCCACTACTAATGAACTCAGAGGTCCATCAGCTATCAACCTTTGAATCCTATTCAAGTTAATATGACCTAATCTTAGATGCCAAAAATATGTGATTCATTTTCGAAGGTTCATTTCTCTTATTAGTAGATGTATCATTCAATTCAATTTGTTGCACTGTGGGAGAAATTGGATTAAGAGTATATAAATTTTCTATCAATGTTTCATCACAGATAAAAATTCTTTTTTCTTTAAAACAACCTTGTCATTAAAAGAAACATAATATCCATACATAAATAATTTAGACACCGAAATTAAATTCTTTCTAAAATGAGGTACATAAAGACAATTCCTCAAACAAGAGATTTATTCTTATTGAAAAATAAATAAACATCTCCCGCTGTAACGACCGCTACTCTTGTAGCATTCCCCATGAGTATGGTAATCTTCCCATCACTAAGCTGTCGGGTTTGGTGAAACCCCTGCAAGAATTGCAAACATGGTCAGTGGCTCCCGTATCTACACACCAAGTGTCAGCAGATACAATCGCTAAACACGATTCAACAACTAGTATAAAATACTTACCATTCATGTTCACCTTCAAAAGATGGCAGTCGGCCTTGTAATGTCCCTGCTGCTTGCATTTGAAGCAGTTGCCTTTAGGGTTCTTGATCGCACCACCATTTGCTTTCACTTGGTTCACTGGTGATGAATTTACTTACTTCTTCTTATTCCTACCGCCTCTCGGCCTAGGATAAGCATCATTTTCAGCAACATGAACCTGAGGAACACGACAAAATAGTCCTTCTACCGCCACAAGTTCTGTCAGAAGCTCTGCCAACATGTACAAACATTTGTTCATACTGCACTTGAGACGAAACTACTCAAAACTCCTAGACAAGCTTTGGAGTATGATATTGACTTGGGTTTCCCCATCGATTTCAGCTCCAAGGACCTCTAACTCATTGAGTTGGCCCATCATACTAAGGACATGTTCCCTTACGGGAGTGCCCTCAGCCATTTTGGTGTTCATCAGTATAGCCATGCCCCCCGACCTAGCAGGATGACTCTAGTGCCCGAAGAGTTCCCTAAGATTCTGCATCATATCATAGGCAGAGTTCATAGCTTGATGTTGATGCTGAAGCACACTTGACATGGAAGCCAATATATAACACTTAGCCATCCTATTAGCTTTGGTCCACCTATTATAAGCAGCTCTTTCCTCTTCAGTAGAGTCATTAGTATGTTCCGCAGGACATTACTCAGTAAGTACAAAGATGTAATCTTCAACAGGTAAAATAATATCCATGTTTCGTTTCCAGTCAACATAGTTTGTGCTAGTAAGTTTATGTTCTTTAAGTATAACAGAAAGTGAGTTGAGTGCCATTTGAAAATCCTGAGAATCATAAATAATAAACATATTAAACACTTCAAATTTATCAATTTATATTGATTCCCTCAAAAGAATATAAAATAAAATTCACCAATATTTCAAGCACCGTGAATTTGCATGCCACGTTAGGGTGGACGTATACAAACCTGAATATTTACAAGAGAAGATTTTACCCATTAATTTCATTCATCAACCTAACTTTATAACAAAATAATTAATAATTGATTCATTTTTAGCCATGCAAATAAAAGCAGTGACTCCGTTGGGGAGGATACATATTATTTACACCTAAGTGTGCACCATTATTTGATTAAGTGCATGGTAAATAATTGATACTGATAGTACCTAGAAAGGGGTAAATTATATCTCTTGGTCCAATGATATTCACACATGTCACACGCTTATTTACTTATGTCTATAGAGAAGATTTGCATAGTTTAGTGATGCGTCCATACTTCACAAGGTAGAGTCAGAAATTGATACACGGAAGGGAAGTTAATTAGTAAATTTCGATGGCCCAAAGAGCTACCTACTTCTCACTTATTCACTTTCGTTTAATCTCTACTGCTTGTTTACTTTAATTGTTCTTTTAATTATTTGTTTATTGGTTACTAAATCATCACACTGATATTGCCATACTAGTCTTAATAAGTTAGAATATTATTAAATTAATAATAATACGTCCTTTGGGTTCGATAAATACTTGGTCGCTTATCAAATCTACAATAGAATCCTTCACACTTGGGGATTGATATTGTGTGTTGAGAAAACGCTCATCAAGTTCTTAGCGCCGTTGCCGGAGATGATATTAATTATTTGTTTATTATTTCTAGTTTAATTGAGACTATTTTATTCTTGTCTTTATTTTGTAACGCTTATTTTTCTTAGGTGTATGCTCACTAGATCAAAGGTAGGAGAGTTGGAACTTTATAATCCAGAGATTGGAGCATCGTCGAGGAAGAAGAAGGGAAAGAAGAAGAAGAATAAGAACGTTAACCAACTGCAGCTCTTAATTTAGGAGTTGAAGTTGACGAGCTGAACTCGCAAATAATTGTAACTGCACTCGGAGACAACTTGGAACCAGAAACAGTCAATATTGCGGCTGTGGGGCTGCACTCGGAGACAACTCGCAGACAACTTGTGAAGTCTTTAAGAACAACAGAGGTGTCAATGCGGGGCTGTTAGGAGCAAGAGGGGTCGGAGCTGATTTTGATCTTTACCTTACTCTTATCAGCATGAATGAAATGAGTCCCTTCTGTAGGGGAACATTTGAAGATCCTCAGAAATATCTGAATAAGTTCCTTGGTTATGCAAGTACACAAAAGGATGCATGAACTCATGAAGATGCAAGGAGGATCATCTTATATAAGTTCTCGCTTACTGAAAGAGCGAGGGATTAGTACGATACTCTTGATGCTGCTGAATGCTCCACCTGGGAGCAATTGAAATTGAAATTCTTGGAGCCATACATTCCACCTTCGAAGGTGTTTAATATGAAACAAGAAATCAATCAATTTGCTATAAGTGGTAATGAGAAGTTTCATGAGGCTTGGGACAGATTCAAGGACATGTTTAGGAAGTGTCCACAACATGAGCTATCTAAAGCTCAATACATCAGTATTTTCTTTAACGGATTGGACTGTAATTTTTGAGTTTTACTAGATGCTTCAACAAATGGAGCATTGCTCACAAAGTCATCCATTGAGGCTGAAAAGCTCTTTGAGGATATTTCGATGAATTCAAGAGATTGGCCAACTGATCAAGTGAGAGGCACTTATGTCCTTGGAAAAGTAGTGCAGGTTGAGCACACGATGGTAAACTCAAGTTGAAAAGATGAGATCGTCTCTAGTTTGGCTAGTATCAACAAGTTACTTGAGTTTCGGTAAAAATAAATTACTGATATAGCATAACGAGTACCAATGATGCAGCAGGATGTTTGTAATAATGGAACTAGCCAAGAGGAATTGGAAGAGGCGAACTATACCATAGGTCAAAGTATTCAAGGAACAAGGTTCCAAAATTAAAGAAACCGGAATTATAAAAGGAATTACAATAATCATGGTCCCCCTGGTAATTATCAACAACAAAGGAGGCTGGACTTTTCATGGAGTAATCCTATACAGCAGTACAACCTCCTGTTGGTGTTGATCTCGGTACTAAGGTCGAAGAAGGAAAACCTGGTTTTGAGGATACGATAAACAGATACATGAAAAGGAATGATGTAAGAGTAGATCGCCTAGAGGCGAAGCTTGAGGCAAAAATTGATGCAAATCATGAGGATATATCTAAGCAGATGAAGGACTTGACATTGTTGATGGGGCAGATGGCCGGGAATGTTAACCAATTGACGCAAACCATTGAGAAGGGTAAGTTCCCATCTCAAAGTATAGCAAACCCGAAGCAGTACAACGCCATCATGTTGAGGTTTGGAACTCAGTATGAAGGACCGATGACACCAGAAATGATTTCGAAAGCTCCAGCCGGCACGGTTCGACCACGACCAGCATGGTTCGACCAGCTCTTTTGGTCAAACCGTGGTCAAACCAGTCTGTTTGTGACACCCTGTTCAGTCTGAAGCACGGTTTGACCACGACCAACATGGTTCGACCAACCCTATAGGTCTAACCGTGGTCGAACCACCCTGTCCGCGACATCCTATTTTGTCTGAAGTACAGTTCGACCATGACCTTCATGGTTTGACTAATTCTGTTGGTCAAACTATGGTCGAACCAGCCTGTCCGGGGGGAGAAAATATTTTCTGAAGCACGGTTTGACCACTACTCACCTGGTTCGACTAGTACTCATAGTCGAACCATGGTTGAACCGTCTCGTTCAGCACTATTTTCCACAATGAATGCTTTACTAGATGTTGATGCTACTCCAGTACCATCCAAAGAGCAGAATACTAAGCTTATAGCGGAGAAGAAATGGGAAAGAGTAAAGAGATTAAGAGCCGAGAAGAATAAAGCTAAGAAGGTTGAACGTGATGAATGAGATATTTGATTAGTGATATTTTTACCTATATTTTAGTGTCTTTTTATATCCATTTTGTAGCTTTTCATTCGTTTCTATGTGTTATTTGGTGGTGTGATGTGTTCTTATGGAAATGTGTGGGAATGAACTTAATAGTATGTAGATCAGGTGAAAACGGAGCAAAAACGGAGAAGGAAGATGAAACAAGAAAGAAGAAACAGGGCAGCATGAACATAGCCGGCCGTGTAGGGTACATGAGTCGTGTTACGGCACACAACCCATGTACCGAACACCAGCATATAAGAGGTAGCCGTACGGCGACATCAGAACATCCAATATGGCCATCCTTTGGCCGCGTTTCAGCACACGACTCGTGTACCGTTTTAAGTTGTTGTTGATCGGGAAACCCTAACACGACTTAAACCGTGTTGCAGCATAAGAGTCGTGTCGGTGCCAGAACAGAAAATATTACTAAAATCTTCTAGAAGGTCTCCAAGGGGTATAAATACAAATTCATTCAATATTTTGATCATCTTGGATCCGAAATTCAGCTGCTCACACACCCTACACACCAATTCTGTTATTTTACACCATATCTTTCATCACTTTCATCCATCTATTCACTCCATCATCATCTCACCATAAATTGATCATCCAAGTGAAGAGAAGAAGCAAGGAAGAGAGGAGAATTGCAAGGAAAGGAATGAGATAACCATTAGAGCCAATCTGAGGGAGTTTTAATCCAATTTTTGTAGTAAACCTATTTGTTTATCATGACTGTAAGGTTTTTAATGTCCATGGTAATTATCTTATGATTATGGTAGGCTAATCTCCCTTGTGAGATTAGTAACATGATAGTTGTTAGTTAATTTTGGGGATCTATGTATTTTAATTCATGTGTTGATTGGATTTATGATTTTCTATCATTGATTGTTAATTGCTTGATTTGTATTGTTGATTTGTGTGGTTAATTGTCATAGGCATGTGATTAGATTGAGAAATCAATTATATGTTTAGGATAATTCATTGAATCAATTCATCATACACTTCATGTGCATTATAAGTCTTAAAGAGATAGAGATGTCCTTTATGATTTAGAGCCCCTTGATAGGACATCAGATTGGTCCAACTGGTACTAAGCTTAAATGAGAATCCCCTCACATAATTAACCAACCTCTCGATCTAACCAATCGGATGTCCTATCAAGGGGTTTTAAATCCTAAAGGACATCTCTATCTCTTTAAGGCTTATAATGCACATGAAGTGTATGATGAATTGATTCAATCAACTATCCTAAATATATAATTGATTTCTTAATCTAATCACATGCTTATGACAATTAACCACACAAATCAACAATACAAATTAAGCAATTAACAATCAATAATAGAAAATCATAAATCCAATCAACACATGAATTAAAATACATAGATCCCCAAAATTAACCAACAACTATCATGTTGCTAATCTCATAAGGGAGATTAGTCTACCATAATCATAAGATAATTAACATGGATATTAAAAACCTTACAAGTCATTATAAACAAATAGGTTTACTACGAAAATTGGATGAAAACTCCCTTAGATTGGCTCCAATGGTTATCTCCTTCATTTCCTCGCAATTCTCCTCTCTTCCTTGCTTCTTCTCTTCACTTGGATGATCGATTTATGGTGAGATGATGATGGAGTGAATAGATGGATGAAAGTGATGAAGGATATGCTGTAAAATGAAGGAATTGGTGTGTGGGGTGTGTGAGCAGCTGAATTTGGATCCAAGATGATCAAAATATTGAATGAATTGGTATTTATACCCCTTGAAGACCTTCTAGAAGATTTTAGTAATTTTTTCTGTTCTGGAACCGACACGACTCGTGTGTTGCAACATGGCTCGAGTCGTGTCAAGGTTTCTCGATCATCAACAACTTAAAACAGCACATGAGTCGTATGCTGAAATACGGCTAAAGGGTGGCCGTGTTGGATGTTTTGATGTCACCGCACGGCTATCTCTTACAGGCCCGTGTTCGGTACATTGGTCGTGTGCCGTAACATGACTCGTTTACCTTACACGACCGGCCGTGTTCATGCTACCCTATTTCTTCTTTCTCGTTTCATCTTCCTTCTCCTTTTTTGCTCCGTTTTCACCTGATCTACATACTATTAACTTCATTCCCACACATTTCTATAAAAACACATCACACCACTAAATAACACATAGAAACGAATGAAAAGCTACAAAAATTGATATAAAAAGACACTAAAATCTAGGTAAAATTATCACTAATCACACCCCCAAACTTAAAGTGTTGCTCGTCCCGAACAACAAAAATGATATATCAAATGGGGAGATTTTCACCTAGGAAAAAAACTAACGAACGTAAATAATAACACATCAATAGCAATAATAACTACAACTTATGCTAAGTTATCCTACCACCATAGATTCATGACATGAGAAATTAACAAGTTCAATCAAAAGAGAATAAGGTGTAATATATTCCCTTTTAGTCTAAGCCTCACATAAGTTTATCAATTTCACTCGACACTCTTTAAGTAGGTAAATCAACACTCATCAATCGATTTGCTCAAATAAATATAGACTTGGTCCTGGACTATATTCACAAACCACCAAAGTTTCAATCAATGATTAAAATGGTCTTTATTAAGGATGTAATGATAAGCTCTTTGGTAGGGTAGGAAAAATTTAGATAAAAGAGACTAAACAAGTGTAAGTAATCGAAGAGGTAGCTACTTTCTTCCATTTATCCACTTTCTTTCTTCCCTTCTTATTCTTTGCAACATTCAATCACTAATCATCACTTCACTTTTCATTTTCAACTATTTTTTATTGTATGCTCCCTTCTTTTGATTTTTAGTTTCTTGAGCGACTTTGTTTCTTCGCTCTTCTTCTTATTTTTAAGGTTGTATATGCACTCTTGTTCATTCTATTTTCATCATTTTTTCTTGCTTGTTACATTTCCTTTTCTTCTTTTTTATCACACCTTTCTAGCTACCCATTTTCTCGCTTACTCACACAAAATGTATATATATAAGGCTCATGTTCACAAGAAATAAATTTATAAGCTCAAAGTAGTTAACTAGGGATGATGTTTAAGGTATGGAAATGCTTGGCAATGACTTTTCACGACAAGGATGGCCTTGAATCATATCATCAATATCTACTAATCGGGTTCATTTCTCTAGTCCTTGAGCAAGTATTTAGCTTATCAAAACACAATCGATCCACTCATGAAAAGATACACCATGTATGCATGCTTGAGGCTCAAACGCTGACAAGCTTATGTTCGGACATTAAGAAACTTATTACACTACATTCATCTCAAAATTGAACAAGTTAAATAAATCATGTTACAATTCGAAAATATAGAGATTCTTAATCATAACTTGTTATCACTTATCATAACAACATGTCATCACTCACATTCCAAAACGACTCATAACATCCCAAAAAAACCTCCAAACAAACCCTAAACAAAAATGAAAATACAAACAAACACATAACAAAGACACACCAAACAAGAAAAGAAACAAAAACACATAACATGCAAAAATAAAAATTTCATCCATCATTAGAAAATTAAGCACACATTCATATCATCCATAACCAATTAAGCTCACATCTCATCTCATCCTTAATTGAAAAGAATTCCTAAATTACGAAATTAAAACATCCAAAAATAAAACAAATGAATTATCAAATTCATCATAATCCAAATTAACTATAAATGAGACAAAGAAGTGTTGAGCAGTAAAAGTACTTCCTTCAATTCTCCGGGGGGAGGAGGTGGTGTCCTCTGGTAAGGTACCCAAGGATTGTAGGCACGAGGTGAAGCCGAAAACTGGAAGTTAAATATCATAGAGAGCATCTCCTCCATGTTGTTTGAGTGGGCACGAGCTTACTCATCATTATAGTCATTTCGATGCTGCCCCTCATGGATCTCCCTCATCATCACACACTGTCTCTACTGCTCCTCTCGGAGCTCTCTCATCGGATCTCCTTGTGACTGCTGAGTCTGCCTAATGTACCAGACTTCATCTTCCAAAGAGTTTCACCTTGCATTCCCCACTCCGGGTCCCATAAACTATTGCTGTTGCTGAAACTCATCCTCTTGGAATTCATATTCTTCTTGCTCAAATACTGGGGGCTCTGGGGTTTGATATTCAAATTCCACATGATGAGGTTGCTCTAAGATTTCTTAACTCTGGATTTTCTTCTACTCTCATCTGTTGGAGCACTGCCTCCACTCCTTCTCTATTCTGTCTATAGAAGGCTCTCACAACTGCAGAGTGGTTGGGACCTGCCATTGCCAGATTTTGCTACTTTCGTTGCCCGTTCATTGTGGTGAGCTCAGGAGCATGTAGAGGAAATGGGGCTCCCATATCTTGCCTCAAGCAATACATGTTCTATAAACAATGGGAACTCCATCCGTACGAGCTATGTGTAGGTGAGTCCCTCACTAACTATCATGTATGGCATACCTCTGAGGTCGATGCCTAACCCTTGAGCAATCATAGTCACCATTCCCCCTATCATAATTCCTCGAGTATTTTTCCTTTTTGCAACCCTCTCAATATGCTGAACGAAGTGAGCTGCAATGTTCACTCTAAACTCTATATATAACTGAACATGATGTATAACTGCTTCTCACTAACAGCTCCACTCTCAAACCTCCCCAGAATGGTATTTGATACAATCTTTTCAAGGTACCTCATTACCGAGTTTCTTATAGTTGTTCCCTTCGAAGAGCTTGGTATGCACTCATGCGGTTCAGTCCCATCATCTACTAATTTTCTCCACCAAGTTTGTTGATTAAAACCTCCTCCTGGCAAAAAGTTCTGATGACCTCTCGTAATTGGGTACCCAAAGAACCTGTTTATCTCATTCAGGGAACCTTCTCCCTCATTATGTTGTTCAGCTGAAATGTGATCGAGATAGGAAACTTGTTCCTATCCTTCTGAACCTCCAATGTGCTCATAAATTCGGCTGTGAGATGAAGGTAGGTGGGACTCAACAATAATGAAGTTCTCATTGCGTTTCCTCACTCTTCTTTCAACCATCTACAATATTAAACATATTTCAAGTTACATTCAACTTTAACTCAAGGCAAAAATATCTCACATCGCTTAGAATTATCACTTGTTATTCAACTAAATGTTAACTTTAGCATACATTAAAGCACAAAACACAATATTTCCTAAGGATTTCTACATTTAAATCCAAACAACTTTACAATTCACTCAAGTTCAACATCTTAATCGCTCCATTCTTTCATGAATTTATCACATTTCTTTCCAATGTATACAACTTATATCAACAATGTTTCATTACTCATATAAAGCTTTCACTTTAATTCAAAACTTCACTTAGGCATTTCATCAAACACTTGGCATTCATATATTTCACAATCAAAATAACAAGAATTTTCAATTCCATCATGCTAAAATCCTCAATGCTTAAGTTAATGTACAACAGTATAATCATCACAAGAGCATTATCAATCAATATGCAACAGCATATGCTCTTACTTCAATTCCTTCTAAAATCCCCAAATTCAAAATGTTCATGAACCCTAATTCTTGCACAATTTCAATCAATCCAACAATTAGACTTGCAAATTCATGTTTCAAAATCCTAAACATGCTTCAAACATGCTAACATCCAAAACCCATACAAGAATTTTAACGTTTAAACATTCAATTGAAAACTAGGGTTCAAAGTGTCATACCTTGGGTTTTCTTGGAATCAAATGGAAAATTGATGTTAAGACCTTGAGAATCACACTTTAATCACTCAATCTTACCACTCTTTTGATGTTGGCTGATAGTTCATGGAGTTTGGAGATGAAAATGCACGATGGGACGTGTTTGAACACAAAGGGAATCAGCAGCCGTGTTCTAACAGCTGGCTTTTAAAAACTGACACACGACGCGACATGAGTCGTGTGACGCTACACGACTAAAGGGTGGCCGTGTTAGATGTTCTGATGTCGACGCACGACCATACCTTACAGGCCCGTGTTGGCGACACGGCTCTTGTCCCTAAATGCAAAATGACTTGTGTGCTGAACATGAGCTATTGCAGGCCGAGTTGATGCTTCAAGTGTCAGTACACGGCCACTTGCTACAGGGCCATGTACTGTACACGGCTCGTGCAACTGTACCCCTGTTTTCTTCAATTTTCAACTTCAAATCTTTACTTCCCCTGTTTTTTTTGCTTCCAATACTCCCTATTCATGCTCATAACTCATAAACATCATTATCTCAACATTAGTTATCAAAACAAGGATTATCATCTACTTCAACACTACCAATCAGACCAAATCACACCGAACACATGAGAAAAATTTCAAGTTTGCCTAAAAAATACGAGCAAGATATGCTTACTAATAAAACATGTATGTTACACCACACAACATTCCCCCATACTTAAATCGAGAATTAAGTTTGCAAAAAATGGTGAGACATACTTACACACTTCAAATTAAGCATTTCTCGTATCTTCAATACACATTCTCCTCATGAGCACAATCCACGCACAAGGCCAAAAATGCAAAACAAAAAACGAAACTATTTACAAATCTAAACTACTAAAAAGGATATGATCTTTTAAGACATGAAGGTGTCAACATATACCAACTCCCTTTGAGAGGGAGAATGGTAATGTTTCACCCGTTGACCATTGACAACAAAAGTATTCCCATCCGATCCTTCTAGCTTCAAAGATCCAACTTCTCTAACCTCAATCACCAAGTATGGACCGGTCCACTTCGAACGAAGCTTTTTGGGGAATAGTATGAGTCTTGAATTGAATAAAAGAACATTATCCCCTGAAATAAACTCCTTCGTTTTAATCCTCTCATCATGCCATCTTTTAAGCTTTTCCTTCAAAATCCTCGAGCTTGAGTAAGCTTCCACTCTAAACTCCTCTAGTTCAATCAATTGGAGACACCTTTTCTTTCTGGATTCTTTCTCATCAAAGTTCAACTTCCTAAGGGCCCATAACGCCTTGTGCTCTAACTGCACGGGTAAGTGGCAAGCTTTTCCATAAACAAGATTGTACGGGAAAAAACCAAGAGCGGTCTTATAAGCCATTCGATAAGCCCAAAGAGCATCGTCTAGCTTAGAAGATCAATCCTTTCGATTTTTATTTACCATTTTCTCAGGGACAAGCTTCACTTGCCTATTTGAACCTTTCGCCAAGCCATTTGTTTGAGGATGGTAAGGTGTAGAAACCTTATGCTTCAGTCCATAGCCATTCAAGAGCTTCTCAATAAGCTTATTGATGAAGTGAGAATCCCATCACTAATCATGGCCTTTGGCACCACAAATCTAGCGAAGATGTTCTTCTTTAAAAAAGTCTTGACCACTAGAGCATTATTTGTCCTTGTCGGGATTGCTTCCACCCATTTGGAAACGTAATCCACTACAAACAATATGTAGAGATAACCACTGAAAGGCGGAAATGGGCCCATGAAGTCCATCCCCCATACATTGAATACTTCAACCTCAAAAATGTTCCTCATGGACATTTCATCAGGTTGCCCTATACTTTGAATCCTTTGGCACCGATTACATCCCTTGATGTATTCCTTGCAATCCTTGAACAAAGTTGGCCAAAACAAACCCAATTGTAAGATTTTTGCCCCCGTCTTTTGGAACCTCCAAAGTGTCCTTCACATGGTGAACTATGACACTTAATATTTCCTCTTCTGGAATACACCTCCATATGATCCTATCTGGACAATTCTTGAATAGAAGAGGATCATCCCACAAGTACTCCTTGACATCATGATAGAACTTCTTCGTCCTAGACTCAGTAAGATGATCCGGCTTGAGACTACAAGCTAAATAATTCACAAAATCTGCATACCACGGCCTTCCGGTCTCACATAAAGTGTACATCCTTTGAAAATCAATTTGAAGTATCTCTTCATCCGAAAACACATCCTTAATGAACTCCATAATTCCTTCATCATAAATATTTTCCAAACGTGACAAGTGGTCGGCTATGACATTTTCGACTCCCTTCTTGTCACGTATCTCCACATCAAACTCCTGCAACAAAAGAACCCAATGAATTAGTCTATGTTTAGCATCTTTCGTACTCATCAAATACCTAATGGCGGCATGATCCGTATAAATAATGGCTTTCATGCCAACTAGGTATGGACGAAAATTTTCAAACGCATAAACCACAGATAAGAATTCATTTTCTGTTGTGGTATAATTCTTTTGATTTGCATTGAACGTCTTTGATGCATAGTAGATTGCTCGAAACTTCTTCTCCCTCACTTAACCAAGCACCACTCCTAATGCATTATCACTTGCATCACAATGAAGCTCAAAAGGCTTACTCCAATTGGAAGAGACAAGGATTGGTGAAGAAATTAGAGCTTCCTTGAGTACCTTAAAAGTATCAAGACATTCATCATTAAATTCAAACAGAGCATCTTTTTCAAGCAATTTACACAAAGGTTTGGCTATGTTAGAAAAATCTTTTATAAAACATCGATGAACCCAGTGTGGCCAAGGAACGATCTAACCCCTTTTTCAATCTTTGGTGGGGGAAGGTGTTCAATGGCTACAACCTTTGCCTTATCAACTTTCAAACCTTTCTCCGAGATGTCATGTCCAAGTACGTTACTCTCTTGAACCATAAAATGGCATTTTTTCCCAATTCAAGACTAGGTTCGTATCTTGACATCGCTGCAAAACCATATAAAGATTAGCCAAGCATATATCAAATGAAGATCCAAAGACTTAAAAGTCATCCATAAAGACCTCCATTATATTTTCAATCAATCCTCCAAAAAAGGCCATCATGCAACTTTGAAAGGTGGCGGGGGCATTGCACAACCCAAAGGGTAATTTCTAAAAAGCAAACGTGCCATATGGATAAGTAAAAGTTATTTTCTCTTGATCATCGGGGGCTATCAGTATTCCCAAGACTAAGATACCTCCTTTGTTTCCTTTCAAGTTAGTAAAGAAGGAATTGGAAGAAAAGTTCAAGAAGTTTTCAGATATTATAAACAAGATAAGCTTGAGCATTCCTTTCTCTGAAGCACTCTTGGAGATGCCATACTACGCCCGCTTTCTAAAAGACATACTTTTGAAGAAGAGAAGCTTGAACGAAATTGAAACTGTGAATTTGTCTAAGAACTACAGCTCGATCATACAGAGGAAGCTGCAAGCTATGTTAAAAAATTCAGAAATCTTTATTCTATATGAGATTGGAAAGAGGCTAGCTCTATGAGCCTTGTGTGATCTTGGAGCAAGCATCAGTTTGATGTCATTGTCAATATTTGAAAGGCTTGGTTTGGGGGAGTTAAATCCCACAACGGTTGCTCTACAATTGGCAGATAAGTCTATAACTTTTTTGAAGGGTGTAATCGAAGATGTTCTCGTAAAATTTGAGAAACTAGTCTTTCCTGTAGATTTTCTTGTGCTTGAGATGGAAGATGATAAGGATAATGTTTCCCTCATCTTAGGGAGACCATTCATTGCCACAGCTGGAGCTATGATTGATGTTCAAAAAGGGGAGCTAAGGCTGCGCATGGATAAAGAAGAGGTTATGTTCAACCTTGATAAAGCAATGAAGATGCCAATGGAAATGCAATGTCACAACATTGATGTGGTGGAGGAGATTGTGAAGGAAGATATGTCTTTGATCCTTTCAAAGGATCCATTGGAGACATGCTTAGCGGAGTCTCTTACTTTTCACACCACAGAGCTAGATGAGTTCTCCAATGAGGTATATATTGAATTTCTTGAAACTTTCTTTGGGTGATGACAGGTATAAATAAAAAAGGACCAAGTTTGAACAGGTGAAGTGCACTAGGAAATACTTGTCATTGGATTGTGAGAGCACAAAAAAAGAAGAAAAGAAAGAGGAGTTGAAACCATTACCGGAATAATTGAAATCATGTGTACTGATTACAGGAAACTGAATGAAAATACATGCAAAGACCATTTTTTCCTTCCTTTCATGGATCAAATGCTTGATCGTCTTGCAGGGTATAATTTTTACTATTTCTTGGATGGGTACTCGGGGTATAATCAAATCATAATTGCACCCGAGGACAAGAAAAAGACTACTTTCACTTGCCCTTATGGAACTTTTACCTTTAGAAAGATACTTATGGACTGTGTAATGCGCCTGCTACATTTCAGCGATGCATGATGGCAATATTTGATGGCTTGATTGAAAAGATTATGGAAGTGTTTATGGATGATTTTTCTATCTTTTGTTCCTCCTTTGATATATTTTGACTAACCTATCTACTGTTTGGAAGAGATGTATTGATACTAACATGGTAAGAGATGGGATTGTATCATATTTCAGCCAAAGGATTGCATGTGGATAGAGCAAGGTGGTGGCGATTGAGAAGCTTCCACCACCTACTAATGAGAAGGAAGTGCGGTCCATCCTTGGACACGCAGGATTTTATAGGAGATTTATCAAAGACTTCTCAAAATACTCCAAACTGTTGTCTCATTTACTTGAAAAAGATGTTCCTATTGTGTTTTGATGATGAATGTCTAACAACTTTTTAAGTTTTGAAGGAGACACTTATTACTGAACCTATCTTGATCACACTAGATTGGACTCAACCGTTTGTACTTATGTGTGATGCAAGTGATCATGCACTTGGAGTGGTGCTTGGTTAGTTGAGAGAGAAGAAGTTCTGCGTCGTTTACTATCCGAGTAAGACTTTTGATGTAGCACAAAAGAACTATGCTGTCATTGAGTGAGAGTTTCTAGCTGTTGTGTACGCATTTAATAAGTTTCGACAGTATTTGGTGGGCAAGAAGACCATTGTGTACACGGATCATTTTGCGATCCGGTACTTGATGGAGAAGAAGGAAGCAAAGCCAAGGATCATTAGATGGATCCTTCTTCTGCAGGAATTTGATATAGAGTTCCGAGATAAGAAAGGTATGGAGAATGTGTTGGCAGATCATTTATCAAGGTTGGAGACAAAGGAGCATTATGATGATTCATTCGAATACATAGAGGAGATGTTCCCTGATGAAAAGATCATGGCGGTGTTTGCTGAAGGAGCGAAAAGAGCTTGTGTAGTTGCTGCTCAAGGAGTGAATTCATGGTATGCGGATTATGTCAATTACATTGTCGTAGGAGAAATTCCAAGAGATCTCAACAGATATCAACTTGCAAAGTTTAAAAAGGATGTTGAGACTTTCATATGGTATAATCCATTTGTATATAAGATTTATATGGATTCTATGGTCCGTAGGTGTGTGCCCGAGATGGAGATGGAGAGTGTCCTTGATTTTTGTCATGCACAACCTAACGGGGGAAATTTTGGAGCCCAAAAGACAGCAGCTAAGGTACTTCAATTTGCTCTTTATTGGCCTACTTTATTTAAAGACTGTGAATCCTATGTAGTGACATGCGATAGATGTCCAAGGATGGGAAACATAAGTAGAAGAGATGAGATGCCACTTCAACCGAGCATTGTTGTTGAGATCTTCGATTTATGGGGATCGATTTTATAGGGTCATTTTCCCATCAAATGAATTTCTCTACATTCTTTAAGCGATTGATTATGTTTTTAAGTGGGTGGAAGCCTATCCCACTCGAATGAATGATTCAAAGACCGTATTGTCTTTATTGAAGAAACATATTTTTGCCCACTATGGAGTCCTAGAGAACTTGTAAGTGATGGAGGTTACCACTTCGTCAACAAGCTTCTTGAAAGAGTGCTCAAGGATTATGGTGTTAAGCATAGGGTTACTACACCCTATCATCCTCAAGCTAATGGGTAAGCCGATGTCTCCAACCGACAAGTGAAAAAATTTTGGAGAAAGTAGTCGGAACAAATAGGAAGGATTGGGCTATGAAGCTCGATGATATTTTATGTAGGTTCCGAACTGCATACAAGACTGTGCTTGACATGTCCCCTTATCAAATTGTCTATGGGAAGTCGTGCCACTTACCCGTAGAGATTCAGCATAAAACTTTTTGGGCATTGAGAAGTTTGAACTTGTGCCTCAAGGATCAAAATGAGTTGAGGTTGACTCAGATCAATCATCTAGATGAGTTCAGAAATCAAGCTTACAAGAATTCGGTGATCTACAAAGAAAGAATGAAGAAATGGCATGATTCGAAGATCACTTACAAGGAATTCAAGCAAGGTGATGAGGTATTACTCACTAACTCTCGTTTGAAGCTCTTTGCAGGAAAATTGAAGTCGAAGTGGAGGGGATCGTTCATTATCCATAGAGCCCGTGGAGGGGGAGTTTTGAGATCATGGACAAAGATGGAGACATCATAGCGGTGAATGGGCATCAATTGAAGCATTACAAGTCACTGGATGATGCTTGCGTCGTCTTTGAGGATACCCTGCTTTGATTTGGTACCGTCGTGACTCTCTAACGGTAAATAAGAGCGCCTGTTGGGGGCTTTTCCTCTTGTTTTATTGTTTTATTTCATTAGTATGAGTAATAAATTTTTATATTTGATGTTCGTACTTATCAGAAATTACATCTTCTTGCAAACCTAGTTTCGACTATAGTTTCTACTAAGTTTTGGAGGTGTAATGTACTTACCTCATCATAGCACTGAAAGTATAATCTTTTCTTTGTAACGTTTGTTAAGGGAGTTGATTTTTTACGGCATATGAAAACTTTAATTGGTTTTGATGTATCGATTTTTTGTAATTTGCCTAATATTTAGTAGTGTTTTATTTATTGAATCGTATGCAGAGTATATGTACATTCATTATAGAGTCTTATAAGTGGTTCTCTAGCTTAGTTTTCCTCTGTTTTGGTACCTAATGATTTTGAATGATCAGGGGGTCGGTTCGACCAAGAGTAGAGGTCGAACCGCAGATCAGAGAAATTGTACAGAGTGATTCGAATAAAGAATCCTCTCTTCTAAATTTCAATTTTACTTGATTTTACTCTGATTAAACCACTTTCCATCCTTCCTACACTCTATTTCTCACGAATTTGGAGTAATCTAGTTGTAAAACTAGGGTTTTTCATCCAATTTGGGGATTTTTCGTACTTAGTTCATATTTGCCATGACCAGATCGAAAGGTATGTTCTCTTGACTCTATTACCCTAGGATTGAAGTTCTATTGCTTGATTTTAAGTGGGTAAGTTGATTGAACTAGTTTTTATAGGGATTCATGGTGTAATTTGAATTTTCATTAAAAATCTTATATGAACAAGTGATGGCCCGATTTTAATTATTGATTTGTTGCTAGACCTTGTTGTTTACGTGAAATTGTAGAGTAATTTGAGTAGTGAAGTGAAGCATGTTGAATTTTGAGTTGAATTATTGAATTTTGTAGATGCATGCTTAAGGAAGTGATGTGGTTGATGAAATTGTGGATAGTTCTTATTAAAGAGTTGAATTTGAAGTGAAATTGAACTAGCATATGAATGTTTGATTGTTGAATTCATGATGAAGTTGGAGACATGCTTGTTTGAAGTAGATTATGCATGAAAAACTTGAAGCCTTGAGTAGAGTTTAGTGTGTGATCAGAACTAGGTTTAGTTTGCTTTCTTTGTATCCATTTGTTATTGAAATATTGTGTTTTAGGAAAAGGAAAGGAGACTGAAGTTCTTTCTAATAGGAGACATGATAGGTAGCCTTGTGAGGACGAAGTTACTAAGAAATTGAGGCCGAAGGAGAGGCTGCCTAGGGATTTTAAGATTCGAATGGAGAATTGGGAGGACATAAAGGATCGATGGGGCGATGTGTCTGATAAGATTGCTCGAACAAGGTACCAGGATGATGGGGCCATGATTACAATGCATATCCATGATGATATTTTGTGGATGTTTGATCAAGTGGGCATCCGTCATTTCATGGAGTTGAAGAGACCGACATACTTTCATGTGACTGTAGAGGTTTTGTGTTCAATCACCATCAAGAAGGGTTCTAGTTCCCTTCCTTACGAGTGTTCATTCCAGCTGGGAGGTGAGATGCGAACTTGGACAGCTGAGGATTTCATTATGCTATTTGAAACTCCTAGGGGGATATCTAGGTACGAAAATGGGTACTTTAGGCCAAATGATTTTTGGAGATTTTTAGAGAGGACATGGATTTCAAGACTAAGGATGCTCGTGCTTCGTTGATTCGAAACCCTGTTATTCGATATATGGATAGAGTTTTGGACAACACACTGTTCGCCCAATCTGAGGGAAGTTGCATGTCTAGAAGAGAGTTGTATGCTCTTTGGTGTATGTTGAATGAAGTGAAGTTCAATGTGGGTTCTTATTTTATTCAGCAGCCTTACAGATTCAGGAGTTCCACATTTCAGAGAGTGAATATTGGAGGATTATTTACTCCTGTGGCTGAGTCGTACCATATGGATTTCATTGGCATTACACCTATTTTGGAGGATCCGATCTAGTCATGAGTGCATGTGTCAAAGCTGGATTGGCTTATCATCGAGATGGAGACTGGCTCATCATCGAGATGGAGATCAATTGTCACCATCTCGATTGGCTTATCATCGAGATGGTGACAATTGATTTATGAACACTTTGGCGCATGAAGCGATGTCAACAACGAGCTTGAGGAGAGGAGATTGGAGGTCTGTTTATGATCTGTATGCTGCAGGGTTGTATCAGGAGTTGCAACGGATTGTAGACAAGAGCAGTAAAGACAGTTAGAGCGACAACAACAGTAACCTCATCACGGAGAGCACAAGGAAGAGCATGTTGAGATGCATTAGGAGGAGCCTATCCATCCTGGGATGGATATTCCACAGCAGCATGAGATGCTACCACCACTATATCCTGCACAGCCACAACAGCAGTATTGGTCTGTCCTGAAGAGTATTACAGTGAGCAGTTTAGGTTAATGAATGAGCACTTTACTAACCTGAACAACAATAAGAAAGAAACGTACTGCTAGCTGGGCTTGCTTACCATTAGTTATGACGCGCTCGATATGAGATACAACACACTACATGCTAACTACGTGGAGATGGATTAGAGATTAGGGGATCTGAATGATAATTATGGTGCTCTGGATAGGAAGGTGGATACCTTACAAAAAGACTTCGATGATTGGCCCAGGGGCAAAAATGATGATGATGATGCTCTGAAGGAGTAGAGGGTGACAGGTATTTCATTTTATCTGTTCATCTCATCCCCCTTCTCCTTTTCTCTTTACATGATGTGTATTTGTGGTGTGAGTGGCATGTATGTGTAATGATTTGATATTGGATTGAGGTGTGATACTTGATATTTGAGGTTGGATTGGTTGGTGATACTTGTTTTGATTGATATGTTAGGTTCTTTGCTGAGTATGTTGCATTCGTTTTTTGCATGTGTTGATTTTGTTGGTGAGAAGCATGTATAACTTATTAAATATGTGAAGTTCATTGTGAAATTGATCTTGATTATATGATCTGAGGACTGCTTAGGAATCTATTACCCATGTGAGAATTTGAGTCTTATGAAAATCATGCTATATCAATGCATGATAGTTTATTCTTTTGAGAATCATTCATATGACCTTATTCTAGAACTTGGCTTGGAGTCTTGTGTAAGACTTATGATTAATTAGTTATTAGGACATGATCTTAGGCCATTATTGTTTATTTGAGTCACTTAGCTAAATTTTACCTTCCCTTGTATTGTATTAATCATTGGAATCCCTGTTGAGCCTTTAACAGCTTTTTCTTTGGTAAGTCTTGATAATAAGCCTTATTCATCCTTTGCTTGAGCCTTGTTGAATACCTTATTCTTTAGTAGAGAGTTGAGGTGAAAAAATATTAGCTTGAATTTGAAGAAAAGGAAGAAAATTTTGGTTGAGCCATATGAAGAAACGAAAATGATGGTTAAATCTTATTTAGGGGTAGTGCCTGACACTGGTACTCCGACTGCTTAGAAGGGTAGTGCCCGAAATTGGTTCACTTGTACCTTTAAGAAATGAGATATAAAGATGTTGATGTCAACGTGTAGAAGGAAAAGTTGAATTGCAAAGATCATAAGAATAAGATGGAGAAGATGAAGCTGTTTCTTGAAAACAAAATTCCAAGGTAATTTTCTACTAGTGAATTAATCACTTTATCTATATTTTCCTACCTTTACCAAAGAGCCAACATTACAACCCAAAAGCAAGTCCTTTGTGATCCTAGTAATGAAGTGATTATAAGTTGATTTCTGAGACCCTTGCCAAGCTTATGGTTATACGGGAGTATGAATTGAAATTAACGTATATACTAACCCATATAAGTGTACATTTTTTTACACTTGAGAGCGAGAGTAAACACTTGTCTTGTGAGCTAGATGACTTAGTACTCCGAAGTGTATTGTAATTGAGTGATGTTTTGCATGAATGAAGTGTATGATGCGAGTGATACTTGTTTTTAATTGATAATGTTGCATGTGTAGGTATGTATTGTACTTGACTAGATGGTCTTGTGAAATTTACACTTACTCTTATGGTTTGATTTCGTTGCCTCGGGACGAGCAACAAGTAAGTTTGGGGGTTTGATGAGTGTTAAATTCACGTGTTTTAATCCTTGATTCTTGTGATAATGATGTATGATTTGATCGTAAGTGACGATAAATCGAGATATGTAGTACAAAGTCATGAATCAGGTATGTTTAAGTCCGTTTGAGTGTATTTCCAAAGGAAAACAGGATAGAAGTGATCGGAACCGGAGAAAGGGTCATGTAAGCACCGGTTCGACCAACAGGGGAGTGGTTCGACCAGCACCCCTGGATGAGCCAGGTGCAGGAAGGCGGCAAAAGTGTGGTTCGACAAGCATGGTGGTCGAACCAGAAGGCTAATGAGAAGCAGTTGGTGATTCGACCACGATGCATATGGTTTGACCAGCCATTTGGGTTGAACCTTAAACCTACCAACGAATTACAGGCCGGTTTGACTAGGCCTTGGTTGATTCGACCAGGGGCCTTGGTCGAACGGATGTGCTGGAAACGTCAAAATCCATATTTTACACCTTCAGTGTGTGTTTTCGCTCAAAAAGCTCATCCTAGATACATAAGAAGAGCTCACAAGTATAAAAGGAAGACCCTACGCAAGGGAAAGACACCGTTACTACCACCTTCATTCTACACAACATCCAAAACCCTACCATCATCCACGGAGCTGTGGAGAGAGATTCGTCTATCGAATCAAGTGAGAACTATGTGAAGATTCAGGATGGAGAGAGACGCGACGACGCCCGCATCTTAGGTATACTTCGCATCTTAATTTATCTTGTAATTTTCAAGATTATGGGTAAGATCTATGCAACCACCATGATTGTTCATCGATCAATCATGGGCTAGAACCACTTTGGTAGTTCTAGGGTTTATGAAGGTTTTATGAGTTAGTTGAACTTCCGTGTGTATACTCTGTGCAACACTACTTGTGGTTTATTTTATATAAGACTATGTGTTTTAATGTTGGATTGTATACTAAAAGTCTAGCTCTTTGTATGAACAAAGTTAAGACAATATTTGAAATGAGAATCATGTGATCAAACATTTGCAATTGTATTGTTGCAAAAGTCCATTTACTTTATAATATAGATAATGTGGTGTGTTGCGTCACACAAAAGATCATATTATCGACTCTTTATAAATTATAAACAGATGTTCACAATCGAGATGGATGGGGACTATCTATCGGTATGGTAGTAGTGTGATTTGGCGTTAGTCTGTCTTGAACAGGACCGCATTGAGATCGTATGGTTTATACTGACTATATAATAGAACTTGATCTCTGTTATTATGGATGTTCGTACTATTAATCCCTATACAATAACCTCAACACGTAAGCCAGTATTTATTTCTCTGATTCATCAATGGGTGAGATTTAATTGTTAAATCAATATGCTTCGTGAGTTGGGAGATGGTGCTATCTCTATGGTGTGATGTTGATTGTAGAATGTATCTGTGTCTTAACGGAATTGGTTGATGTTGTCCCCTTGAGGAGCTCATAATGATTATCATGTAAACCCTGCAGGTGGATTTATTCCGGCATGATAATAAGGTTGAGTGGTACTACTCTCGTTAAATATATTAATTAATGGAGTTGTCAGTAACTTAATTAATTAATGGGCATTGAATCTTAAATATGTGGATATTAACGGGCTCATAATAAGAAGGAGCCCGTAACTTAATTCGGGATTAGGGTGGCTGTGCAATAATATTTCTTTAGTGGACTGATTTATTATTATTGGACTTAAGTATAAGTTTTGGGCTAAGCTTGGATGCTTAAGCCTAATGAAGGCCCAAGCCCCAATTTCTCCTCCAGGTCCCTATTGTAGCCTATATAATTGCCAATCTCAGCATCCCGAATTCAATATCACACGCATAATAAAAAGTGAAGAGCAGATTGACTATAGATTGAGTTCGTCTTGTAGATCATTTGCCCACACAACGTCAAGACGTGGCTTAGGAATACAACAGAAGATCAGAATGTCATTTGCACAATGTCAAAATATGGCTTAGGAATACAACAGAAGATCAAAAGGCCATTTGTTCCTGCTGCTGATGATCATCCCTTACATCAATAGAATTGCATGGAACCCTAACGGTTCACGTTAACCAAAATATCTTAACACCAACAATTGGTATTAGAGCATAGGTTCTATGTTAGGCTAGGGTTTATGTGTATATGTGATTTATTTTCGAATAAGGATCGAATTCGGGTTAGGGTTTTGTATTATATATAATCCTTGTAAACCCTAAATCCCGTTCACAGTTGCACCGCAATGATGTAAGTGAAGGATGGTGGTTGACGTAATGCCACAGCGCGCTGGAAGCCCAAGATAACGCACAGCATGGTGCACGGCAGAAACGTGTATGGCGCGAATCAGACCGGCTGACAATGAAAGTCAAGCGGGCGATGTCTTCATGGCTACACTGCTGACATCGGGTCTTATGGATGCATCACTGGATGATTGCGCCGACACGGGTAGCATGAGGGTACGCCTATTAGCGTACGGTGTCGGCTGGATGAAGCACAACAGATTGGGGATGGCTGGGCGGCCATGCTGCAAGGGCTGTCGTTTCCTGTGGCGACTGGTGGTGTGAGACTCTAGGATAGACAATTTGTGTCAGTGAAACTGAACATCAGAGATGCAGTGAAAGACACTGGGCGGGCCAAGGTTGTCGGCGCAAGCAGCTAGACCTCCAACTGGTGGTGTGGGCTGCAGGTTCGGCGACTGCATGTGGTTGCCGGGGCTCAGACGATTCTAGGAGACCAATTTGTGACTTTTCCAGCGAACGACAGCGATCGAGGAGATGACTGCGGTGCAAGCCAAAGCTGACGGCGGTGGTTGTTGTGGTTTTCACTGGTGGCTGGTGCTAATTGTCGGGCGGGTCACTGATGCGCATTTTCTTTACATGCAAAATTAATCCCCAAGTATTAAGGGTATCAATTGCATCTTAAGCAATTGACCAAGTGGATTATCGAACCCAAAAGACGAGATATTATCAATTTAATTATTAACTAAATTAATTAAAAAGAAAGCAATAAAGTTTTAGGATTTAATTATTAAACTAATAAACAATTAATTAAAATAACAAATAAAATATCACTTGAAGAATACGAAAGTGGATCAAGTAGGAGAATAGGTAGCTCTAGGATAATCCAGTTTTACTACTTAACTTCCCTTCCGTGTGTTGATGTCCGACTCTGCCTTGTGGAATATGGACGCATCACTAAACCATGCATATCTACCATATATATATAAGTAAACATGCGTGTAACACGTGTGAATAATCTCAAAGCAAGAGATATAATTCCACCCCTTTTCTAGATACTATCAGTATTAATTATTTCCCTGGCCAATTGGTACTCTAACCCGATATGATCTCCCTTTATAAGTACTATAGAATTATCCTCTTTATCCTACTTAATAACCCGAATTTAATTCAATTAATAAGTATTCATATATGATAGTTCTAATGAAGCTTCGGAGTCTCCTCACTTAGAATCATAACATGGAATCCTGTTCAGCGGTGAACGCACTTAATCTACAACCAAAATATATATTCAGACTCTATATACCAATTGAAGAAGCACAAAACGACCGTGAATAGGGATTAAGAAAGCACAATCATATATAAAATACATCCACAAGTAGTGTTGTACGGAGTTTACACATGAAAGTTCAATTAATTCATAGAAACCATCAAAAACCTAGATTTACCAAAATAGTTCTAGTCCATGATGTTGCGAAGAAAAATCATGGAGGTTGGATAGATCTTACCCATATGTCCGAAAAATACAAGATAAATTAGGAAACAAATGAAACCTAGATGTGGGCGTCGTTGCGTCCTTCTCCATCTTGAATCCTCCTCTTGGTTCTCCTCTTGATTCCATAGACGAATCTTCAAAGTGATGGACAGATGGAGGAAAGGATGTGGATGATAGTTGGGGGTGAACCCCCCCTTGTGGGGTGTAGGATGATTGTGTTGCGTTTCTCACCCTCAATAATGATTAATGATATGATCTACATCCCCTTTTATACTTGTAAACTCTCCTTATGGACCTTGGATTGGTTTTTCTTGAAAAACACTCAGAAACATGCACTTAGGGTGTAAAAATCGGATCCGGACGCGTACTAGGTATGGAGTTCGACCTAGGGTTCGACCTAGGGGCTTGGTCAAACCCTGGTCGAATCGAGATTGGCGAACTAGACTATCGTGGTCGAATCACACTTGCGCCGTCTCACTGTTTCGCGTATAACTTCCACATTCCAGCTCCAATTTGAGTGATTCTTTAGCTCACGCGATCCTCTACTCCTTGGCTTTCTATCAACATAGAGAAATAATAAAAAATCCAAGATTTGAAGGTGTAACAAGCCATGCAAAGTAATAGAGCTGTTCTATTCGGCACAGCTCGCGCGACGTTACCACTTTGATCATATCTCTCTCGTTCAGATTCCGATTGGGGTGTTATTTTTGCCAAAACAATCCTCTTTTCAGTGGTTTTCCAATCATCTAACACACTTACCGTTCAGAGTTCCACAAGAACACAGGAAAATTACAAAAGTTGGATGTGCATTTTTCAACATTCATACACAAATTGCACCTTTACTCCAACTATGCACTTTTGATCCTTTTTCCATCTAAAACACAATAAAACTCCTCAAGTGCACATTTTTCTCACATATATTGAATATAAGATAATTGTGCTAATATATGACAATAATTCCAATCAAGAAGGTGTTAAATTGAACACTATAACACACTTATTTTCTCTTTTATCAGTCACACAGGAGTTTTGATCAAGTCGACGAGAGTTTTGATGAGTTGGACAACGTTCAGAGCGAGTAGACCATCATTCTTGGCGAATTGACCAGTATTCTGGATGAATCAAATAATATTCAGGGTGAGTTAGGGATCGTTCTGGGGGAATCAGACCAAAGTTTAGGCAGGTCACACATGAGTTTCGAGCGTGTCTACAGAGTTTTAGAACGGGTCTACGGCGAAATTCTGAGCGGGTTTGCACGTTATTCCAGGTGAGTCTGCTTGTGGTCGATCGAGTCTGGGCTTGTCAGGACGAAAGATGTCGGCATGTTCAGTGGCGACATCGGCGTTGCAGGCTAAGCTTCACTGCACGAGCGCCGGCGGCTGGCAACACAAATCGCACTGACTGTGGCTCAGTAAAGCTATTGGCATTGATCTTTTCTGCGATCGTTGATGGCTGCAAGTTGAAGAGTGGCGACAAGTAGCCACTGCCGGCATTGCTACTGGCAACGGAAGGCGCGGATCGCTCTTGCTTGAAGAACAACTGGTGGCTGAGTGATGGGCTTCCGGAAATGGACAGTCTGGCGGCAGTGGTGGTTTCCAGCAGGCGCAAACACGGCTGGGAGAAACCGACAGCTATTTTTCCAGCAGTAATGGTGTTTTTCAGTGATCATGGAGTTTTTCCGGTAGGTATAAGGCTGGGATCGAGCGGGGTTCGATTGTTTTGGGATCCATGTGTGGTGGTTGGCTTAGGGCCCAAGTTTTTGGCCTACTTGTTGTTCAATTCACAAGTTTAATTGCTTGGAGTGTTGACTAAGTCAACATATTTTTGGTAATTTTTTTATTTCCTTATATATAATTGCTATAATTGTTTTATTTGTCAATTATTATTATATATTTGGATTACATGTGCTATTTGATTTACGGCTTTGAATAGTGGCATGCTAAATTGCATAATTATATATTTTATATTGTATGCATGTAAAACCCTCTTGTTAAATAACTAAGTGGGAGAGGGATTGGTGAATAAATCCCGCGGCCTCCATTGTTGATTTATTGTGTGATGCAAGTAAGCTTATGAGTCGATTTTAGTGCCTTCCTCCCCAATGGATGAGTTTTATTTGTGGATCACTGGAATAAATTTCATTAAATAATTATTATTCCTAATGTGATGCAAGTAAGCTTATAAGTCGGCTATAGTGCCTTCCTTCCCAACAGATGAGTTTTATTTGCGGTTCACCGGTACAAATTAATAATCGATGATTGTAGGAAATTATTTGAGGACGTGTGGGCTTCTCCAATTGTAAGACACTCAAACTTGGGTAACGTACTTAATATCAAATAATGGTATACACTTAGGTGCAATTAATATGTATCCTCTCCAACGGAGTCACTGCTATTAAATTGCATGGCTAAAGGACAACCGACTATTAATAATTGAGTCATAAGGTTAGTTATGACGTATGAAATTCATGGGTAAAACATTCTCTTGCGAATGTTAGGGTTTGCATACGTCCACACTAACGTGGCATGCAAATTCATGGTGCTTGAGATGTCAGTGAATTTATTTTATATTGTTTTTTGAGGGAATCAATATAAAATTTAAATTCTAAGTGTCTGATCGTTGTATTTATTTACTTGATTCTCTGAATTTTTGAATAGTTTATTTCGCTTATTGTTAACTAAAGTAAAATATATTTACCGTCCACAATAATGATTAGAAAATAATCTTGGATATAATTCTTACTGCTTATGAAAATAAATATATGTTCTCACTAAGAATGCTCTCTAATGCCTAATAAACTCTCTTGTGAAGATATGAGAGAGAGGTTCATAGAAATATGATGGTCTTATGCGACTCTTTGGATACTTAAGTAAGTAAGAAAGGCAAGAGGTCATGGTTATCTTGATGAATGAATTGGAAATATTTGGAGTTGAAATTAAAGGGAAAACCTAGCTCAATTTATTCTTCATAGTTTGCCTAAACGTTTTGAGCAAGTTTCACCTGAATTACAAAAGGTTGTATACGGTGGGAAACTTCTAACAAAACGTATGGCGAAGGAAAGCCATTTTCATCAAGGAGTGAACAAGGTTAGTATCTTATTTACTAGTTGTTGAAGCATAATTAGTGATGACGTCTACTGACACGTTGTGTGTAGATACCGAAATCACTAAAAGCCTGCTACTAAGTGATGATGAGATTATTAAGTACATGGGTAAACTATGAAAGTAGTGGCTGTTGTAGTGGGAGTTGTTTATATATCTTAAGATAGGAATAATCGTTTGATTTTGAGAAATTGTCTTTATGTACGTTTTCATAGAAAGAACTTCATTTTGGTTTCTATGCATTTACAGATGGATACTCTAATTTATTTCAATGACATGGTCATTATAATGAGGATGGAAATATAATCTGTTATGGTACATTAGTAGACAATTTGTACACTCTTAAATCATGTTTGTCCCACGGATGAAAAAAATAGTAATTAATAACACATCTTCTAATTTTAGTAAGAGAAAGAAACCTTGGAGATGAACTAAACATACCTTTGGCATCTAAGACTTGATCATTTTACTTAAGTATGATTCAAAAGTTGATAGCCAGTGTACCATTAGGTTTATTGGAAGTGAAAACTATCATACTTGAGAGTATTATTTGGAAGTAAAAATGATTAAAGGCCTTTATGGCATGGGGTATAGAGCCATGTAAAGATATGTTGGAAATGGTTCATTCTGATTTATGCAATCTTAAGATTATCCCAACGAGAGGTGTTTATGAATATTCGAAGATTATTCTAGAAACAAGATATATTTATTTAATGCACTGCAAGTTTGAGTACTATGATTAATTCAAGAAGTACATAGCTGATGCAATGAAACATCGTGGAAAACGATATGTCGAATTGATGTTTGTGGAATATCCTAGAAAAATGAAAGGTGGTTTATTTAATGGTCCAAGATCAGAAAGTGATTGTTAACACAAACACTAGATTTTTGGAGAAGAACTTTGAAATAAATCACAAAGCCTTGTATAAAATGTTCTAAAAGGTGTGAGACAGGAAACATATAGCATAGTACCAATTGTACAAGAGTATATACCATAAGCAAACTGCATCGCGTGTCACATCTGATATACAATTGCTTGTAGTGTCTTGTCACAGTGGGAGGATTGTTTGACAACTGAAAAGATTTATATTTTGGGAGAGCCGTGAGACTTGGTCCCTAGTAAACAAAAAATCGGCCCATGGATACAACAAAGCACTACTAGATCAAAATGCGGTATCTCAGTAAGTTGCAATGAATTTTAAAATAAAATCTATCGAATTTAAATCAAATCTGGGAGCTTGTGGGACAACTAAATGGTATAAAAGCCGTTGGAAGTGGTCATACAAAATAAAAGAGGATCATATGGTAAGGTGAAAACATTGGATGCCTAAGTCGATCCAGATTCTTAGTATGTTGCTACTCATATCAAATATGAGGTATGCCAAATAGATGTAAGACAGCTTTCCTGATTGGAAGTCTTGAAGAAAACATCTATGTGAAGCAACCGGAGTGATTTATTGAAAAAGTGTTAAGAGCATTTTGAAAGTAAGCTTAAAAGTGTCCATCAATGGACTAAAATAAGCTTCAAGATCATGGAACATCCGTTTTGATTAAGAAATCCAGTCATTTGGATTTAATTAATGCTCGGATGGGTCTTGTGTATTGAAAAGAGTGACAGAAACGTGGTGGTATTTCTTGTTGGTACGTAGATGGTATTTTGCTCATTAGAGACAATAAAAGAGTATTGTCGGGCGTATGGGTATGGTTAATATAGCAGTATAAAATGAAGGACTTAAGAGAAGCAAAATATATCCTTGCGATCATGGTGATAATGATCACAAGAAAGGATGTTTTGCTTATCTGAAGCTTCGAATAAATGATACAATCCTTACTCGTTTTAGCATGTGACTTTATCTAATGATTTGTGTCTTAAGACACAAAATAAGATAAAATAGATAAAGGCAGTTCCTCATGCTACAGCAATAAGGAAGCTTAATCTATGTAATGCTATGTACAAGATTGGATATTTGCTTTGCTATTGGCATAGTTAGTGGGTATTAAAGTAACCCGGAACAAGAATATTGAATTGTGGTAAGACATATTTGAAGTGCCTAAGAAGGACTGAAAATAATATGTAGGGTTACTGGATAGATTCATTACTTCTTGAAAGTTACATAGATTCGGTTTTACAAATCATGGGGACGGTAGTAAATCCACCTCAAGGTTATGTCTTTAAATTGGAAGTAAATCCATAGAATGGAGAAGTATTATATAGAAATATATTTCGGACTCCACCACGAAAAGATGATAATATTGGAGTCTTATGGCAGCCAAAGTATTTGTATGGTTCTAGAATCTTCATAATGGACTTAGATGTGATTCTGACTTTTCCCAAGATTATCACAATTTATTGTGATAATAATGGTGCAGTTGCAAACTTGAGGAATCACGAGTCCATAAGGCATTTATACGCATTGAGAGCCAGTACTACCTGATACGAGAAATCGTATGATGAGGAAAAGGTTGTTGTCGCCTAGATTGCATCAGATGATAACCTAGTAAATCCATTTACAAGGACCTTAAAGCGAAAGCTTTTGATGGTCAAGTGGTGGGAGTGAGAATCAAATGTATGGCAGCAGATATGGCAGCATAGTCTTTTAGTATAAGTGGGAGATTGTTGGATTGTATACTAAAAGTCTAGCTTTTTGTATGAACAAAGTTAAGACAATATTTGAAATGAGAATCATGTGATCAAACGTTTGTAATTGTATTGTTGCAAAAGTCCACTTACTTTATACTATAGATAATGTGGTGTGCGGTGTCACACAGAAGATCATATTATCGGCTTCTTATAAAGTATAAACAGATGTTCACAACCGAGATAGATGGGGACTATCTATCGGTATAGTTGTAATGTGATTTGGCGTTAGTCTGTCTGGACTATAAAATTACACTAGTTCATTTTGTGAGTATTGAACAGGACCACGTTGAGATCGTTCGGTTTATACTGACTATATAATAGAACTTGATATCTGTTATTATGGATGTTCGTACTCTTAATCTCTATACAATAACCTCAACAGGTAAGCCATTATTTATTTATCTGATTCATCAATGGGTAAGATTTAATAGTTAAATCAATATGCTCAGTGAGTTGGGAGATGGTGATGTTTCTATGATATGCTATTGATTGCAGAAGGAATTCGTGTCCTAACGGAATTGGTTGTGATGTCCCTTTGAGGAGCTCATAATGATTATCATGTAAACCCTGTAGGTGGATTTATTCTGACATGATAATAAGTTAAGTGATACTACTCTCGTTAAATATATTAATTAATAGAGTTTTCAGTAACTTAATTAATTAATGGACATTGAATCTTAAACACGGGGAGATTAACGGGCTCATAATAAGAAGGAGTCCATAACGTAATTCGGGATTAGGGCGGCAGTGCAATAATATTTCTTTAATGGATTGATTTATTATTATTGGACTTAAGTATAAGTTTTGGGCTGAACTTGGATGCTTAAGCCCAATGGAGGCCCAAACTCTAATTTCTCCTCCAGGTCCCTGTTGTAGCCTATATAATAGTCAATCTCAGCAGTCCGAATATCAGTATCAGATGCATAAAAAGCATGGAAAGCAGAATGACTGCAGATTGAGTTCGTCTTGTAGATCGTTGCCCACACAATGTCAAGACGTAGCTTAGGAATACAACAGAAGATTAGAAGGTCGTTTGCACAATGTCAAGACGTGGCTTAGGAATACAACAGAAGATCAGAAGGTCATTTGTTTCTGCTGCTAATGATCATCCTCTACATCTACCTTGGTGAAAGGTATTTCAATTCTGCTTTTATGCTTCCGCTGCAGTAGAATTGCATGGAACCCTAACGGTTCACATTAACCAAAAGATCCAAACGCTAACAATTAATTCATACTCAGAGTTACATCACTAACTGTTATGTAGAGTCTGAATACATATCTTGATTATTGATTGTGTGCTTTCACTGCTGAGCAGGATTCTATATTATGATTCTAAGTGAGGGGACTCTGAAGTCTCATTAGAACTATCTTATATAAATACTTATTTATTGAATATGATTCGGGTTCATAAGTAGGACAAAGAGAATAACTTCATAGTACCTATAAAGGGAGATCATATCGGGTTAGAGTACTAAGTGCATAGGAAATAATTGATACTGATAGTACCTAAAGAGGGGGTGAATTATATCTCTTGCTCTAAGGATATTCACACGTGTCACCACAAAACCATGTAAATCTACTCTATAGCAAGTAAATAAGCGTGTGACACGTGTGAATATCCGTGGAGCAAGAGATATAATTCATAAGGAAGAGTCGAACATTGATACATGGAAAGGAAGTTAATTAGTAAAACTAGATGGCCCGAAGAGCTACCCACTTCTCACTTATTCGCTTTCTTTTAATCTCTAATGGTTGTTTACATTAATTGTTCTTTCAATTATTTGTTTATTAGTTACTAAATCATCACACTGATATTTCTATACTAGTCTTAGTAAGTTAGAATATAATTAAATTAATAATAATATGTCCATTGGGTTCGGTAAACATTAGTCGCTTATCAAAGCTATAATAGCATCCTTCACACTTGGGGATTGATATTATATGTTGAGAAAATGCTCATCACCCAAATGCCTACGCCTATCTCCTTCGTCACGCCGATTCCATCTTCTGCTTGGCATTACTCCACCCTGCCAGTCGCATGACTTATCGTGTCGGTAGCCATCCAGTAGTCATGTCATACCTTCGATGCTTCCTCTAGACCCGATCGGTAGTTGCTCTAGAGTCGATCGAAAGCTGCATCAGACCTGCCCAGGCCATCAAAGGACTTGTTCAGAATCATGGAGGACTCACCCAGATCGCCGCTTTGATGTGCCCTGAACCTCTAGTTCAACTCGCCCAAACCTGACTGACTCGCTGACTCACCGTCTGGTTGTGCATCAGTAGTGCGCACGTGAAGCCGCCCTGTCACGCCGTCTTGCGTAAGACGCCGCCATTCACAGTTATTTGTGCCACCCGATGACCTTCTATCATTCAACTAGCACCGTCTAGTCTGCCAAATCTATTGGCTATCATCCATGCTGCCGTCGCTTACCATCGACCTACAACATGCCGCCCAGCCACGCCAAGCTCACTGATCTCCATCGCGATATTTGCCATCAGCCACCATCGATCGACCATCAACATATACGATCAGTCACCATCCATCGTTCATTCGGCCCGTGGGCCTTCAACAGTTGTCGTGTACAGTCACGCCTGCATATCGTATTCCGACGATTCGAGTATAGGGTTTACACGGATAATTCAAAATTATACAAAACCCTAATTCTCATGCTTTCTATACGACAATTAAATCATATATAACACATAAGCCCTATCCTAAGGTGTCATGTTTCACCATAAAACCGAAGCTCTGATACCAATTATTGGCGTTCGATCATTTGGTTAGCGTGAACCGTTAGGGTTCCATGTGTTTCTAATCCAACGAAAGCAGTAAGATAGAAACGTATTACCTTTCACCAGGGTATGTTGATGATGAACAGCTGCAGAAAATAACCTCTTGATCTTCTGCTGTATTCCCAAGTCCAATTCTGACGTCGTGTGGGCGACGATCTTCAGAATATTCTCAGTCGCTCCTTCCTTGTGTTTCACATCAAAAGAGGCGATCAACTTAGGGTTCCAGGAAGCTGAGATGACTTATTTATGAGCTACAACATGAACCAGGACGAGAAATTAGAATCGGGCCTCCATTGGGCTTAAGTCTCCAAGTTTAGCACAAAACTTATACTTAAGTCCAATAATAATATTATAGTCCACTAAAATATTATTATTGCACTGTCACTCCCATCCCATAATTACATTATGGGCACCTTCTTATTATGATCCCGATAGTCTCCCAATGTTTAAGATATTCAATGCCCATTAATTAATTAAGTTACTGACAATTCAATTAATTAATATCTCATCTGAGAATAGTACCACTCAACCTCGTTATCATGCCGAAATTAATCCACTTGTAAGATATACATGATAATCCTTTTGAGCTCCTCAAGGGAAAATCATCAACCTATTTAATTGGATACGGATTCTTTCTATAATCAACAGCACACCATAGAGACAATACTATTTCCTAACTCATCGAGTTTATTGATATAATATACAAATATAATCCATTGATGAATCAAAGAGATAAATAATGGCTTACGTGTCAAGATTATTTTATAGGGATTAAGAGACCGAACATCCATAATAGCTGAGATCAAGTTCTCCTATATAGTCAGTATAAGTCGAATATACTCAAGCGGTCCTGCTCAATACAGACATGGCATGCAAATGTGATTCTATAGTCAAGACAAACTAATACCAAATCACACTACAACCATCCCGATAGATTATCCCCGTCTATCTTGATTGTGAGCATCTGTTTATACTTTATAAGAAAATCAATAATATGATCTTCTGCGTGTGGTCGCACAACATATTATCTACAGTATAAAGTAAATGGACTTTTGTACAAACATATAAATAAATTATAATACGCAAAATGTTTGATCATATGATTCTCATTTTAAATAAATTGTTAAAACATTGTTCATGCAAAAAGCTAGACTTTTAGTATGCAATCTAACATCCTGTTCATGCTAGCCACGGCTTGCCAATGCTAACGGGTCCACCTGGTCAGCACCATGGTCATTCGATCGGTTGTCGTTCAATGCTGATTCCCAGCCAATCCCACCATACCGCTGTTGAGAGTGAAAATAAGCATATTTTAGTATCCAATTTAATACCTTTTTGATGAGAATTGTTGTCATATATTAGTATAACTATCTTATATTCAATATATTTGAAAAAAAAGTACACTTGAGGTGTTTTATTGTGTCTTAGGTGGAAAAGGATCAAAAGTGCTAAGTTGGAGAAAAGGTGCAATTTGTGCAAGAATACTGAAAAACGCACGTCCAACTTGTGTAATTTCTCTGTGTTTATGTGGAGCTCTGTATTAGAAGTATGACATATGGTTGGAAAACCACAAAAGAGAGGGTTATTTTGGCGTAAAGAACACCTCAATTGGATTTCAACGAGAAAATTATGATCAAAGTGGTGACGTCGCGCAAGCTGTGCCGAATAGAACGGCGGTACCAAGTTTCATGACTTGTTATACACTCAAATGTTGGATATTCTATGAGTTCTTTATATGGATAGAAAGCTAAGGAAAAGAGGATTGCATGAGCGTAAGAATTACTCAAATCAGAGCATGGATGTGGAAGTTATGTACCAAATGGTGAGACTGCTCAAGCTTGTTCGACCAAGGAGATCCGTTTGACCATAATCTGCATGGTCGAACGGAAGAGGTCAAGTCGAACAGAATATGCTCCGACTTACAGAAAGGTTGTTCGACCATCGTTCAACTAGGAGGTCTTCTTCGACCAAAATTGGTCTGTCGAACAGCTAATTTTGACGGGGTTTACACCCCAGTCTGTGTATTTTCGTGTTTTCTAAGAAAAAGCTCATCTAAGGTTCATAAAAAGAGCTCACAAGTATAAAAGGGGATGTAGATCACATTATTATTCATGGGAGATTAGATTGGATTGGAGAACAACACAATCATCCTACACCACACAAGGGGGGATCATCCCTCAACCATCATCCACATCCTTTCCTTCATCCATTCATCACTTTGAAGATTCGTCTGTTGAATCAAGAGGAGATCTTTTCTATCAACCCATTAAATATGGCCATCATCCAGCGCTGAAATATACCAGGTGCATTACACAATCCCAAAGACATCTTTCGAAAGGCAAAAGTTTTATAATGGCAAGTAAAAGTAATCTTTTCCTGGTCCTTGGGTGCAATCATGATTTGATTATACCCCGAGTACCCATCCATGAAACAATAAAAATCATACCCTGCAAGACGATCAAGCATTTGATCCATTAAAGGAGAGGAAAATTGTCTTTGCATGCATTTTCGATCAGTTTCCTGCAATCAGTACACACACGCCATCCCGTAGGAATTCTAATGGCTAAAATCTCACCATCATCGGCTTTCACAATAGTCATACCCCCTTTTTGGCTACAACTTGCAATGGACTCACATGGGAACTGTCACTAATTGGATATATAATTCCTGCATCTAGCCACGTTAGGATTTGCTTCCTAATCACTTCTTGAATAGCGGGATTCACCCTCCACTGATTCTTAATGCTACTCTTAGCCTCATCTAACAATCTTATCTTATGCATGCAATATGACGTATTAATATCTTTCAAATCATTAAGAGACCAACCAATCGCAGATTTACATTTCCTAAGCACATCTAATAACTCTTCGAATTGATCATCAATTAAAGAAGAAGATATAATTACCATATATGTTTTATTATCACCTAGATAGGCATACTTCAAGTGTTCCGATAGCGGTTTCAACTCCTCTTTCTTCTCTTCTTTTGCTGTGCTCTCTCTATCCAATGACAAGTATTTTCTATTCCACTTCACCTCTTCAAACTTAGTCCATTTTTATTCATACCTATCATCACCCAAAGCAAGTAAATTTTTAAGAAACTCAATACATGCCTCATTAGAGATCTCATCTAGCTCTGTGGTGGGAAGAATAAGAGACTCCGTCAAGCATGTCTCCAATGGATCCTTGAAAGGATCAAGGACATATCTTCCTTCACGATCTCCTCCACCACATCATGTTGTGACACTGCGTCTCCATCGGCATCTTTATTGCTTTATAAAGGTTGAACAAAACCTCTTCTTTATCCATCCGTAACCTAAGCTCAACCTTTTGAACATCAATCATAGCTCCAGCTGTTGTAAGGAATGGTCTCCTAAAGATAAGAGGGACATTACCCTTGTCATCTTCTATCTCAAGTACTAAAAAATCCATAGGAAAGGCAAGTTTCTCTACTCTCACAAGAACATCTTCAATCACACCCTTTGGAAAAGTCATAAACCTATCCACCAATTATAGAGCAACTGTTGTGGGAGTTAACTCCCTCAAACCAACCCTTTTGAATATGGACAAAGACATCAAATTGATGCTTGCCTTAAGATCGCACAAGGCTCGTCGTGCCGGCCCCTTTCCAATTTCACATAGAATAGTGAAGCTTCCCGGATCCTTTAACTTAGCTGGCAGCTTCCTCTGAATGATCGAGCTACAATTTTCAGACAAATTCACCATTTCAATTCTGTTCAAGCTTCTCTTCTTCAAATGTATATCCTATAGAAAGTGGGCATAATAGGACATCTCTATGATTTCTTCAGAGAACGGAATGCTCAAGCTTATCTTATTAATGATATCTGAAAACTTCTTTAATTTTTCTTCCAATCCCTTCTTAACTAACTTGAAAGGAAATGGAGGAGGTATCTTGGTTTTGGGAATCACCAATTCATCACGTTCAACCTTCTCTGGTTTATCCTTCTTGGCTCTCAATCTCTTTGCTCTTTCCCATTTCATTTTCGCTATAAGCTCAGTATTCTGCCCTTGGGATGGCACTGAAGTAGCATTAACATAAGCTACGATATTCTGCACGAAAAATGGTACTGGACAAGATGGTTCGACCTCGGTTCGACCATGAGTATTGATCAAACCAAGTGTGTAGTGGTCGAACCAGGCTTCAGAAAGTATGGCTTCTTACAGACAGGTCAGTTTGACCGGGGTTAGAACTCCAGGGTTGGTCGAACCCGATATCAGAGAATTCTAGATAGGCTGGTTCGACTATGGTTTGACTTTCAGGTTTAGTCAAACCTGTGTGGTGTTGATCGAATCGGCCATCTAGATGCTCTGGAGGTTGCACAAGTGCTTGGTTCGACCTTGGTGATGTCGTTCAACCTGCTAGTTTAGTCGAACCCTGATCGAATCGAGCTCCTGGAGCTCCAGAATTCATTTCCGGCATCATCGGTCCATCATACTATGTTCTAGACCTTAATATGATGGTGCACTTGTTCACCGTATCCTCAAAACCAGGTTTTCCTTCTTCGACCTTAGCCCCCGGATCAACACCAACTGGAGGTTGCACTGCTGCATTAGGATTACTCCATTAAATCTCCAGCTTCCTTGGTTGTTGATAATTACCAGGGGGGCACGATTATTGAAGTTACCTTGATAATTCTAGTTTCCTTGATTTTGATAATCATTTCTTGAATACTTTGACCCATGGCGTAGTTTGTCTCTTCTAATTCCTTTTGAGTAGCTCATTTATTCCCAATATCCTGGTGCATAGTTGGTACTCGCTGTGCTATATCAATAATCTGCTTTTGCTGAGACTACAGTAACTTGTTGATATTAGCCAATCTAGAGACGATCTCATCTTCTATACTCGACTTAACCATTGTGTGGTCAACCTGCGATACTTTTTCAAGAACAAAAGTGCCTCTCACTATATCAGTTGGTTAATCTCTTGAATTTATCGAAATATCCTCAAAGATTTTTTGGACCTCAACGGAAGACTTTGTAAGTAGTGCTCCTTTAAAAGAAGCATCAAGTAACACTCGAAAATCACAATCCAACCCGTTGTAGAAAATACTGATGTATTTGATGAGCGTTTTCTCAACACACAATATTAATCCCCAAGTGTGAAGGATGCTATTGTAGCTTTGATAAGCGACCAAATCATTATCGAACCCAAAGGATGTATTAATATCAGTTGAATTATAATCTAACTTATTAAGACTAATATGGCAATATAGTTGTGGTGATTAAATAACCAATAAATAAATAATTAAAGGAACAATTATAATAAACAAGCAGTAGAGATAAAACAAAAGTGAATAAGCGAGAGATTAGATAGTCCTTCGGGCCATCCAGTTTTACTTATTAATTTCTCTTCCGTCTATTAATGTCCGACTCTGCCTTGTGGAGTATGGACGCATCACTAAACTATGCAAATCTAATCTATAAACACAAGTAAATAAGCGTGTGACACATGTGAATATCCTTGGAACAAGAGATATAATTCACCCCCCATTTCTAGGTACTATCAGTATCAATTATTTCACGTGCATTAAGTACTCTAACACGATATCATTTCCCTTTATAGGTACTATGAGATTATTCCCTTTGTCCTACTTATTAACTTGAATAAGATTCAATTAACAAGTATTTATATAAGATAGTTCTAATGAGACTTCGGAGTCCCCTCACTTGAAATCATAACATGTAATCATGCTCAGCAGTGAACGCACTCAATCAATAATCAAGATATGTATTCAGACTCTACATAACAATTAATGATGCGCAAAACAACTCTGAGTATGAATTAAAAAGGAATAGTCTTATATAAAATAAACCACAAGTAGTGTTGTACGGAGTATACACACGGAAGTTCAATTAACTCAGAAAACTTTCATAAACCCTATAACTACCAAAGAGGTTCTAGCCCATGATTGATCGAAGAACAATCATGGTTGTTAGATAGATCTTACACATAGTCTCGAAAATTACAAAATAAATTAATATACGAAGTAAACCCTAGCTGCGGGCGCCGTTGCGTCTCTCTCCATCTTGAATCTTCACTTGGTTCTCACTTGATTCGACAGACAAATCTCTCTCCACAGCTCCGTAGATGATGGTAGGGTTTCAGATGTTGTGTAGAATGAAGGTGGTGAATTGTGTCTCTCTCAGCTACGTAGGGCTTCTTTTTATACTTGTAAACTCTCCTTATGGACCTTAGATAAGCTTTTTAAGCGAAAACACATACTTAAGGTGTAAAAATATGGATCTGGAATCTTCTTGCGCATTGGTTCGACTAAGGCCAGTGGTCTAACCACTCATGGCCTGGTCGAACTATCCTGTAATGAACTGGCAGGTGTCTGGTTTGACTCAAACCACGATCGAACCAGAAGCTTCGTGGTCGAACCACATTTTACGAATCTTCAGGCTTTTAGTTCGACCACGGTTCTACCACCATGCTTGGTCGAACCACTCTGAAACAACCTCCATATGCCCGGTTTGACCATGGGTGCTGGTCAAACCACCCCTCCTTTGGTCGAACCAGGTGCCTAAAATACTTCTTTTCCAGTTCCGATCACTTCTGTCCTGTTTTCCTTCAAGAACCCACTCAAACTGCCTCAAACGCACCTGATTCGTGACTTTCTACTACATATCTCGATTCATCTCCACTTAGGAACAAATCATACATCATTATCATAAGAATCGGATCTCAAAATACGTGAGTTTACACACTCATCAAACCCCCAAACTTACATGTTGCTCGTCCTGAGGCAACGAAATCAAAACCATAAGAGTAAGTGTAAATTTCACAAGTCCATCAAGTCAAGTACAATACATACCTACACATGTAATTCTATTAATTTAAAAAAAAGCACCATACGCATCATACATTTCATTCATGCAAAACATCACTCAATTATAATACGCTTTGGAGTACTAAGTCATCTAGCGCACAAGATAAGTGTTACTCTCACTCTCAAGTGTAAAAGATGTACACTTATGGTTAATATATACGCTCATATTCGATTCATATTCCCGCGTAACCATAAGCTTGGCAAGGATCTAAAAAATTAACTTATAATCACTTCGTTACTAGGATCGCAAAGGACTGTTTTTTGGTTGTAGTGTTGGCTCTATAGTAAAGGTAGGAAAATAGAGACAAAGTGACTAATTCACTAGTAGAGAATTACCTTAGAATTTCGCTTTTCATCAAATATCTTCTTCTTCTCCATCTTATTCTCATGATCTTTGCGATTCATCTTTCTCCTTATATTCCTTGGCATCAACACCTTTATTCATCAAAGTAAAAAGGGTATCAATTTCGGGCACCACCCTTCTAAGCAGTCGGGGTACCCATATTTTTTCTTTTCTTCATATCGCTCAACCAAATTTTTCTTCCATTTATTTTCACATTCAAGCTAGAATATATTTACCTCAACTCTCTTCTATTGAATAGAGTATTCAACAAGGCTCAAGTAAAGGATAAATAAAGGCTTTTTATCAAGGCTTCCCCAAAAAAAAAAACTTTTAATGCTCAACAAGGCTTCCAATGATTTATATAATATAAGGGAAGATAAAATTTAGCTAAGTGACTCAAATAACCAATAATGGCCTAAGATCATATCCTAATAACTAATCAATCATAAGTCTCACACAAGACTCCATGCTAAGTTCTAGAATACGGTCATATGAACCATTCTCACAAGAATAAACTATCACGCATGTATGTAGCATGATTTCATAAGGCTCAAATTCTCAGATGAGTAAATAGATTCCTAAGAACTCTTATCGTATAATCAAGATCAATTCCACAATGAACTCCACATATTTAACAAGTTATACATGTTTCTCATCAACAAAATTAACACATGCAAAATATGAATGCAACATACTAATCAAGAAACCCATCATATCAATTCCAAACAATATCACAAATCAAATCCAACCTCATGAATCAAGTATCACACATCAATCCAATCTCAAATCAGAATATCAATTTAAGTACATGCCACTCACACCACAAAATACCCATCCTGTAAAGAGAAAAAGAGAAAGGGGATGAGATGAAGCAGATAAGATGAAAACCTGGCACCCTCTACTCCTCTGAAGCATTATCATCATCATCATCTTCGCCCCTGCGCGATAATCATCGAAATCTCTCTGAAGTGTATCCATCTTTCTATCCAATGCTTCATAGTTATCATTCAAATCCCTTAATCTTTGATCCATCACCACATAATTAGCATGCAGCGCGTTGTAATGCATGTCAAAAGTGGCATAGCTCATGGTGAGAAAGCCCAGCTGGCGGTTTCTCTCCCTCTGATTGTTGTTCATATTGACGAGATGCTCATTCATCAAACTGAACTGCTCTCTATAATAATCATCATAGCTACCCCAATGCTACTGTTGTGGTTGTGCTGGATATGGTGGTGGTGGCATCTCATGCTGCAGTGGAATATCCATCCCCTGATGGATAGGCTCCTTTCCAGTCATTTCAACATGCTCATCACCGTGCTCTCTGTGCTGAGGCTGCTGTTGTGGCTCTAGCTATTGTTGCTGCCCTTCATCTATAATCCTTAGCAGCTCCTGATACATCACGACAGTATACATCTGAGGCACAGTCCTCCAATCACCTTTCCTCAAGCACGTAATTGATATAGCCTCGTGTGCCAAAGTGTTCATCAATTGATTGCCATCATTCCAGATCGTAGTTAAAGCCCTTACATCGTATGGAAACATGAAAGAAAAGGGCTTATAACCCCTAGTGTACAACCAATCTCCATCTTGATGATAAGCAAATCCAACTTTTACACACGCACTCACAAATAGGTGTAATCTTAGTGAAGTCCATGTGGTACGACTCAGCCACAGAAGTAAGCAATCCTCCTATATTCACTCTTTGAAAAGTGGAATTTCTAAATCTGTAAAGCTACTGAATCAAATACGATCCCACATAAAACTACACTCCATTCATCATACACCATAGAGCATACAACTCTCTCCTCGAGACGCAACTCTCCTCGGATCGAGCAAACAGTGTGTTTTCAAAAATTTTATTCATGTATCGAATCACGGGATTGCGAATCAAAGCAGCATGAGCTTCCTTTGTATTTTAATCCATGTCCTTACCTGAAATCGATCTCCAAAAATCATTCAGCCTGAAGTACCCGTTCTCGTGCCTAGAAATCCCCCTCAAAGTTCCAAATAGAATATTAAAATCCTTGGCTGTCCACATTCTCATCTCCCCTCCTATCTGGAACGAGCACTCATAAGGGAGAGACTAGAACCCTTCTTAAGTGTGATCGAGCACAAAACCTCCACAGTCATATTAAAGTACGTCGGCCTCTTCAACTCCATGAAATGACGGATGCCCACTTGATCGAACATCCACATAATGTCATCACGGATGTTCATTCTAATCATGGCCCCATCATCCTGGTACCTCATTCGAGCGATCTTATCAGACATAGCACCCCATCGATCCTTTATCTCCTCTCAATTGTCCATTCACATATGGAAATTCTTAGACAGCCTCTCCTTAAGGCATAATTTCTTTGTGACCTTGTCTTCACGAGGCTGCCTATCCTCCCTCTTCTTGGAGTGGATCTCAATTTCCTTTCCTTTTCCTATAAAATAATAATTCAATACTAAACAATTGCAAGGAAAGAAACCAATCCTAGTTCAAAACCAACTACATATGAAACCTTACTCAAGACTGCGTGTTCATAAAATTCAACAATGAATCATACACATGCTAATCCAATTTCACTTCAAATTCAACTCCTTTAAAATTACATCATCACTTCACTTTATTAAGCATACATCTATCAAATCCAATAAAAATTCTACATGCTTCACTTCACCACTCAATTTACTCAACAACTTCACGTAAATATCAAGGTCTAACAACAAATCAACAATTAAAATCGGACTCATCACTTGTTCATATGAGATTTAAAATAAAAATTTAAATTACACCATGAATCCATATAAAAAACGAGTTCAATCAACTTACCCACTTAAAATCAAGCAATAGATCTTCAATCATAGTGTAATAGAGTCAAGAGAACGTATCTTTCAATCCATCCATGGCTTAGAATGAACAATGTATTGAAATCTCCAAATTGAATGGAAAACCCTAGTTTTTCAACTAAAAATCTCCAAATTTGTGAGAATTAGAGTATGGGAAGGGTGGAAAGTGGTTTAATCGGCATAGAATGAAGTAAAATCAAAGTTTGGAAGAGAGGGTTTTTAGTTCGGAGAGGATTCGAGTAAAGGTGGTGTGAAGAATGTACGGAACGGGGGTAAAAATCAGACTTAAACCCGACTTACCTGACCAAGTTCGACTCGAACCAGGTGGTCGAACTACATTTTTAGACCTGCATATGGTTCGACCCGAACCTTTGGTCGAACCAGCCTTTAACAAACTTTTAGATGGCTGGTTCGACTCGAACACTTGGTCGAACAACATCCCTTTTGGTCGAATCAACCTGTAATATTTTCTCTGATTCATGGTTTGACTTGAACCACTTGGTTCGACTTCCTTCTTTGGTTGAACCATGCCCATGTTCCTCCAAACTTGATTCTTCGTCCCTTGCAAACTTCCAGCTCAAAAACGATCATTAGGTACCAAAATAGAACAAAACTAAACTAGAGAACCACTGTTAAGACTCTATAATAAATATATATATACTCTGCATATGACTCAATAAATAAAATACCGCTGAAAATTAGGCAAATTGTAAAAAATCGACACATCAACACCAGTTAAAGTATTAATATGCCACAAAAAATCAACTCCCCTAACAAACGTTACAAAGAAAAGATTATACTCTCGGTGCTATGATGAGGTAAGTACATCACACCCCCCAAACTTACTAAAAACTATAGTTAAAACTAAATTTGCAAAGAGATGTAATTTTCGATAAGTCAACACGTCAAATATAAAAATTTCTTACGCACACCAATAAAATAAAGCAATAAAACAGGATGGTAAGCCCCCAACAAGCGCTCTAGTTTAACGTCGGAGAGTTACGATGGTACCTGTTGAGAGTGAAAATAAGCGTATTTTAGTATCAAATCTAATACCTTTTTGATGAGTATTGTTGTTATATATTAGCGCAAGTGTATTATATTCGATATATGTGAGAAAAAGTGTACTTGAGGTGTTTTATTGTATTTTAGGTGGAAAAAGGGATCAAAAGTGCTAAGTTGGAAAAAATGTGCAATTTGTGCAAGGATGCTTTGAAACGTACATCCAACTTGTGTAATTTTTTTGTGTTCATGTGGAGCTCTTAATTGGAAGTGCAATAAATGGTTGGAAAGCCACAGAAGAGAGGGTCATTTTGGTGTAAAGAACACCCCAATCAGATTCCAAACGAGAAAGTTATGATCAAAGTAAGAACGTCGCACAAGCTGTGCCGAACAGAACGGCTGTACCATTATGCATGACTTGTTACACATACAAATGTTAGAGTTTCTATGATTTCCTTATGTGTATAGAAATCTAAGGAAGAGAGGATCACGTGAGCGCAAAAATTACTCAAATCGAAGGTCGGATGTGAAAGTTATGTGCGAAACAGTGAGACAGCGCAAGCTTGCTCGACCACGGGAGTCCGCTCGACCAGAATCATCTTGGTCGAGTGGATGAAGTTTGGTCAAGTAAAATATCCAAATTCTTACAGAAGGTTTACTCGACCATTGCTCTACCAGGAGGCTTTCCTCGACCAGTGGTGGTTTGGTCGAGCAGAATGTCGCTGGTGATATTTTTTGTAGTTTTGGGTTTTTTAACCAAATTTGACGTATGTCTCAAGTAAAAGCCCATCCAAGGCCTATAAGGAGAGCTTACAAGTATAAAAGGGGGTGTAGATCACATCATTATCCATAAGATTGGAATTGGATTAGAGAGCACAAATCATCCTACACCCCACAATGGGGGATTACCCCCCAACCATCATCCACATTATTTCCTCCATCCATCCATCACTTTGAAGATTTGTTTGTAGAATCAAGAGGAGAACCAAGAGGAATTCAAGAAGGAGAAGGCCGCGAAGGAGAAGGAGATATGTATCCAACACCCTTAATTTTTCTTCGTAATAGCATGGGCTAGAGCCTTTTTTGTTGAACTAGGGTTGTGAAGGTTTTTACGAATTAATTGATCTTTCGAGTGTAAACTATGTACAACATTAGTTGTGGTTTATTTTATATATGATTGTGCTTTCTTAATTCATACTCACAGTCGTTTTGTGCATCATTAACTATTATGTAGAGCCTGAATACATATCTTGGTTATTGATTGAGTGCGTTCACTGTTGAGCAGAATTACATGTTATAATTCTAAGAGAGGGAACTCCGAAGTCTTATTAGGACTATCTTATATAAATACTTGTTAATTAAATATTATTCGGGTTAATAAGTAGGATAAAAAGTATAACTTCACAGTTCATATAAAGGGAGATCATATCGGGTTAGAATACCAATTGTCCAGGAAAATAATTGATGCTGATAGTACCTAGAAAGGGGGTGAAATTATATCTCTTGCTCTGAGATTATTCACACGTGTTACATGCATCTTTACTTGTGTCTATGGAGTAGATATGCATGGTTTAGTGATGCATCCATATTCCACAAGACAGAATCAGACATCAACACACGGAAGGGAAATTAATGAGTGAAACTGGATTCCCCTAGAGCTACCTATTCTCCTACTTGATTCACTTTTGTATTCTTCTAGTGCTTTTATTTTAATTTTTATTTAAATTAATTGTTTAGTACTTTAATAATGAAATCCCAAACTTTATTGCCAACTTGTCTTAATTAATTAGCTTATAATTAAATTGATAATACACCGTCCTTTGGGTTCGATAATTCACTTGGTCGCTTACTTAAGCTGCAACTGATATATCCTTAATACTTGTGGATTAATTTTGCAAACAAAGAAAATGCGCATGAAGTTATTGGCACCGTTGCCGGGGATGGCTATTATTATTTGTTTATTATTTCTAGTTTGATTAAGACTTTTATTTGTGATTATTTATTTTTATCTAACCTTGAATTTTTCTGAGGTACTTGTGCATTATGAAAAGGAGAGAAAGGAAAAAAGGAATAACACATTAAGCTAAACATGACCGGAGCAAGGGAGAATCTGGATAATGTTGTCATACGTGAAATTTTCACAAACTATAGAATTGGTAACATGGGGTTGATAGGAGCAAGGGGGAAGACGATGATTTTGAAATACATCCCGCTCTTATTAACATGGTAGAAGAATCCCTTTTCTGGAGGTTGTTTTGAATATTCATATCAGCATCTCAGAAGATTCCTTGGTTATGTAAACACTCAGAAGAGTGTTGGAGCTAATGATAATGCTAGGTGGATCGCCCTATTCAAGATTTCATTAATTGATAAGGCAGAAGCTTGGTATGAGACTCTTGATGCCAAGAATTGCACTACATGGGACCAACTGCAGCAGAAGTTCTTAGAAAGATACATGCCACCCTCAAGGATCTTAAGAAGGAAGCAAGAGATCACCCAATTTGTTATGAATCAGGGTGAGAAATTTCATGAGGCATGGGACATGTTTAAAAACATGCTCAGGAGGTGTCCACAACATGGAATGTCTAAGGCTCAGTACATAAGTATCTTTTACTATGGATTGAATTGTGAGTCGCGTATTCTTACTGATGCATCATCAGGAGGAGCGCTATTATCTATGACAACGCTTGATGCAAAAAATTATTTGAAAGCATCTCTATGAATTCACGTGACTGACCTATGGAAAGAGTAAGAGGATCATATGTATTTGGCAAGGTAGCGCAGGTTGAACATTAAATGGTGAAGCCAAATAGGGATAATGAGATCGTCTCTAGTTTAGTTAACATCATAAGCTACTAGAGTCCCAGCAGAAGCAGATCACAGAGTTGACACAAAGGGGCCTAGTATCCAACAACAAGAAGTGAAGAGTGTTGAAGATACCTTCAATCGATACATAGCTGAGTATGATGCAAGATTAGACCGCAGTGAGGCTACAATAAATGTTGATCATGTAGATTTATCTAAGCAATTGAAGGACCTTACTTCGATTATGAGTCAGATGGCCGCGAATGTGAATCAATTGACACATACGTGGGAGAATAATGCCATCACATTGAGGTCTGAGATGCAGTACGAAGATTCGATGAAGCTGGTGAGTGAAAACAATAAAAATAGGACAACTGTTTGACCAGAACTACCCTGTTTGACTAGACCTGATGGTCGAACAGAGGTCAAACAAGTCCCAAAATAATATAGATTTGATGCTCTATTTTCTTTCTCGCCGTTCGACCAAAGCACATTCATTCGACCAGATCATCTTGGTCGAACAACAACAGGCGAATTTGAACTCGTGACCTAAGATTTTGTTCAACCAAGCACCTTCTGTTCGACCAGACCACTTTGGTCGAACAGTGGTCAAACAACTTCAAGAACCTTCCATTTTGATATGGGATGTTATACCTGTTCTTCAGAGTACTCCAGCACCATTAAAAGAGCAGAATATTGAACTTATAATTGAAAAGAAATAGGAGAGAGCAAAGAGACTGAGAGCCGAAAAGCTTACACTGCAGATGGATAATGAAGATGTGGTTTTCTCTCTTGATCAAGCAATGAAGATGCCCATGGAGACTCAATCCTACAAGAGCATAGATGTGGTTTCTAACCTGTTTAATCTTGATTTTTGTAAGACAGATGATTCTGAATTTGAGTGGAAGATTGACAATGAGGTGTCTAGACAGCCATGGAAGGAAGGTAATTCCAAGGATCATATTTTTGTGACCAAGAAAGGTAAGGTGTTGAGCGTAGACAAGAAGAGGAAAAGAAAGTACTTGAAGGTGCAGATGCGAGAAGACCGCCCTCAACCGCCGTGACTCTCCGACGTTAAACATGAACGCCTGTTGGGTACTTGTCTTTCTGTTTTATAGCTTTATTATTTCTTCTGTGTGAGTGAGGAGTTATTATATTTGAAGTACTCACGTTTCGGCAATCACATCTCTTTTCAAACTTAGTTTTGACTTATGTTTTTACTAAGTTTGGGGGGATGTGATGTACTTACCTCATCTTATGAGCACTGAGGGTATAATTTTTCCTTTTGTTGGTTGTTTGTTGGTTAGAGGGTTATTTTTTGCGGCATATTAATAATTTAACCGGTGTTGGTATGTCGATTTTTTACAACTTACCTAATGTTTAGTGTGTTGTGTTGGTGATCCTAGTGTGTGGAGTTCATTAGATAGTAAATTGAGTCTTTCTTATAGTTCTCTTATTTTATTATTGATGATTCTGTGATGATGAGGTGTGCTTGAGCTTTGATGATAGAAATAGGTAAACTGAGGCTTTTGACCTGACCTAGTTGAACAACTCGAGGAGCTCGTGCACGTTTTGAAGAAGAAAAAAATCAGGTGCCCTGGTTTTCTTATTCTAATTTTTATGTTTACCTTTAATTCATGGAGTGGAAGGATTGAGTTTATGTTATTGGTGATCCATATGAGATTATATTTTTTAAATTGTGCTTAAAATTCATATGCTCTTGAAATTGATGAAGGAAGTGTACTTGAGTTATATTGTGGTATGAAGTACTATGTGTACTTGTGGGATATTGTTTACCATGAAAAGTACTCTATTACTTGTTAAAAACTCATGTGAGATTTTAAGCATTGTTGATCATGTTACATAATCACATGATATTTCTTTCTTGTAAGTATTGTTCTTGTATGTGTTTTTTAGAACTTTCCTCTTGTCTTACTTGAAACTACATGTGTGTTAGATGATGGGAGATGATCTAAGGCCATCCTTGAATTTATGAGTCACTTAGCTAAATAATTCCCTACCAAATTATGTTTATCCGTAGTTAGCCCCGTCGAGCCTAAAAACCTTATTTCTTTGGCAACCTACGAAGATAGCCACTTTGATATCCTATTTGAGCCTTAAATTCCTATATTTAGTGGAGAATTAAATGCTGTCAAAGTGTGTGAAGTTGATTTTGATGGAGTTTGGAAGGAATAAAATATTTGGAGTTGTACAAGTGATTTTGAGCTTAAAAATAAGTTGATGAGGGGTAGTGCCCAAAACTGGTACCCTGAGATGTTAGAGGTAGTGCCCAAAACTGGTACATCAAGAAAGGAAAAAAAAAGGAAAGAATGAAAAAATGTTGAGCTTGAAGAAAAATAAGAGAAAAGAAAATTATAATAGCATGAAGCTGGATAGCCTTGAAGTGTAAAAAAGAATCTGCAGTACAAAAGATCTCCAGTTTTAATTCTCTACTTATTGAGTTACTTTATCCAGATATTTTCTACCCTTACCAAAGAGCCAACATTACATCCTTATGAAAGTCCTTTTTAATCCCATTGTCGAATCATACTTTAAGTGGTGGAGAGCTTGAGACGTTTGACAAGCTTATGGTTACGCATGCACTTGAATTGAATCTGAGCGTAAACACCATAACCCATAAGTGTACGTCCTTTACACTTTAGTGCGAGTGATATATACTTCCCGTTAAAACATGTGAATGGAGCATTTGAATTGGTGATGATTGTCTTATCTTGTATGCTATGAATTGATTATTACATGTAATGAAGTTGCATGACCAAAACTGAGGATAATTATATTGTGAATGGGGTATGTGTCATAGTCCTCGTTTCCCGCTAATTTTCTTACTCTCTCTCTTTATTTTTATTTTGTTGCCTCGGGACAAACAATAGGTAAGTTTGGGGGTTTGTTAAGAGTGAAAATAAGCGTGTTTTAGTTCCAATCTAACACCTTTTTGATGAGTATTGCTGTTATATATTAGAACAAGTGTCTTATATTCGATATATGTGAGAAAAAAGTGCACTTGAAGTGTTTTATTGTGTTTTAGGTGGAAAAAGGGATCAAAAGTGCCAAGTTGAAGAAAAGGTGCAATTTCTGCAAGGATACTCTAAAATGCACGTCCAACTTGTGTAATTTTTCTGTGTTCTTGTGGAGCTCTTAGTTTTAATTGTGATACTTGGTTGGAAAGCCACAAAAGAGAGGGTCGTTTTGGTGTAAAGAACACCCCAATCGGATTCCAAACGAGAAAGTTATGATCAAAGTGGTGACGTCGCGCAAGCTGTGCCGAACAGAACGGCTGTGCCAAACATCTTGGTCGGATGTCGTAATTACTCAAATCGGAGGTCGGATGTCGCTGGTGATATTTTTGGTAGTTTCGGGTTTCTTTTACCAAATTTGACGTATGTCTCAAGTAAAAGTTCATCCAAGGCCTATAATGAAAGCTTACAAATATAAAAGGGGTGTAGATCACATCATTATTCATAAGATTGGAATTGGATTGGAGAACACAAATCATCCTATACCCCACAAGGGGGATCACCCCCCCAACCATCATCCACATCATTTCCTCCATCGATCCATCCATCACTTTGAAGATTCGTTTGTGGAATGAAGAGGAGAACCAAGAGGAGGATTCAAGATAGAGAAGGACGCGATGACTCCCGCATCTAGATTTTTATTCATTTCCTAATTTACCTTATAATTTTCTAGACATCCGGGGTAAGATCTATCCAACACCCATGATTGTTCTTCGTAACAGCATGGGCTAGAGCCTTTTTAGTAGAACTAGGGATGTGAAAGTTTTTACGAATTAATTGATCTTTCGTGTGTAATCTCCGTACAACACTACTTGTGGTTTATTTTGTATATGAACTTGCTTTCTTAATTCATACTCACAATCGTTTTGTGTATCATTTGTTGGCAATTGGATCATTATGGTTAACTTGATTCGATAAAAAAAGGGTAAACAATCAGCGGAAGCAAAAATAATTTACCTGACTTCTGGGTTGGAATAGAGGATGAAGATCTGTGAAGAACACCTCTGATCTTCTACAGTATGACCCAAAGTCAACTCTCTGGTGTTGTGTGGTCAACAATCCCCAGAGAGTTCTCATTATGTTCCTTTTTTGTTTTCTACGTAAGTGGCGCAGACTTAGGTTATTAGAAACTGAGATAACTTATATAGTTGGGCTACTGCAGGGACCAGGAGGAGAAATTGGGCTAAGCCTCAATTAGATTTAACTAACCAAGCTTAGCTCAAAGCTTTTAATTAAATCCAATAATAATAATATAGTCCACTAAAATATTATTACTGCACTACCCATCCAATCCCAAAATTATGTTCTGGGCTCCTTCTGATTATGAGCCCGATAGTCTCCCCATGTATAAGATATACAATGACCATTAATTAATTAAGTTACTGACAACTCAAATTAATTAATATCTCTTTCGAGAGTAGTACCACTCAACCTCATTATCATGTCGAAAATTAATCCACTTGCAAGATTTACACGATAAATTTTATGAGCTCCTCAAGGGGACATCATCAACCTATGACGGACATGGATTCCTTCTACAATCAACAACACACTATAGAGACAGTATTATTTCCTAACTCACCGAGTTTGTCGATTTAATTCATTTAAATCTCACACATTGATGAATCAAAGAAAAATATACTGCCTTACGTGTTGAGGTTATTGTGTAGGGATTAAGAGCAAGAACATCCATAATAACAGAGATCAAGTTCTTCTATATAGACAGTACAAGTCGAACGATCTCAGGCGGTCCTACTCAATACACAAAGCAGTGTACTAATGTGGTTCTATGGTCAAGACAAACTAATACCAAACCACACTACAACCATACCGATAGATAGTCCTCATCTGTCTCGATTGTGAGCATCTGTTTATACTTTATAAGGAAATCGATAATATGATCTTCTGCGTGTTGTCGCACAACATATTATCTACAATATAAAGTAAATGGACTTTTGCATAAACGTATAAATAAATAATTTATAATATGAAAAAACGTTTGATCATATGATTCTCATTTCAAATAAAATAGTTAAAAACATTGTTCAATACAAAAGCAAGACTTTTGGTATACAAATCTAACAATCCCCCATTTATACTAAAAGACTACGCTGCCTTATCTGCTGACACGCATCTAATCCCCATTCCTTCTACATGCCCATCGAACGCTTTCACTGGAAGGCTCTTAGTAAAAGGATCAGCAAGGTTATCCTCAGATGCAATCTTAGCGACAATGACTTTCCCTCTTTTAACGATGTCTTGTATCAGGTGGTACTTGCGCTCAATGTGTTTACTCGCCTTATGGGCTCGTGGTTCCTTCGAGTTTGCTACTGCACCACTGTTATCACAATAAATTGTTATCGCTTTGGGCAAACTAGGAATCACATCCAAGTCCATTAAGAAGTTCCTGAGCATACTGCTTCTTTAGCTGCCTCAGAGGATGCTACATATTCAGCTTCCATGGTGGAGTCAGCAACGCATTTCTATTTTACACTCCTCCATATTATGGCTCCTCCTCCAAGAGTATACACATAACCCGAGATTGATTTACTAGCATCCCTATCTGACTGGAAATCTGAATCAGTATAACCCAAAGGTAACAAAGTATCTGCCCTATAAACCAGCACTTAATCCCTAGTCCTTCGCAGGTACTTCAAAATATGCTTTACCGCAGTCCAATGCCCCTGTGTTGGATTACTTTGATACCTACTGACCATGCCCACGGCATAACAGATATCCGATCTCGTACATAGCATAGCATACATGAGGCTTCCTACTGCCGAAGCATAAGGGACCAGCTTCATTTCCTCTATTTCTTGTTGTGTCTTAGTACACATCTCCTTAGATAGAGGTATTCCATATCTGAAAGGTAGAAAACCTTTCTTGGAATCTTGCATGCTAAAACGAGTCAGGATTGTATCAATATACGAAGCTTAGGATAAACATAACATTCTTTTCTTGCGATCCCTTATTAATTTGATCCCAATAATGTGTCCAGCTTCTCCTAAGTCCTTCATCTCAAACAGCTTGGATAGTCATACCCTTACGCCCAACAATACTTTTACATTGTTTCCAATGAGCAGAATATCATCCACGTACAATACAAGAAATACCACGACATTTCCGTCACACTTCTTGTACACACATGATTCATCCGGACATTGAATAAATCCTATGACTGGATTACTTCATCAAACCGGATGTTCCATGATCTTGAAGTTTGTTTCAATCTATAAATAGACCTTTTAAGCTTGCACATAAGATGTTCTTCGCCCTTTGCAATGAATTCTTCTGGTTGCTTCATATAGATGTTTTCCTCAAGACTTCCATTGAGAAAGCTGTCTTAACATCCATTTGTCATACCTCATAATCCATATGAGCAGCAATAGACAAATGAATCCTCATTGACTTAAGCATGGCCACAAGCCATGCTTTAAAGGTTTCCACCTTACCGTCAGATCCTCTTTTTCTCTTATAGATCCACTTGCATCCAATAGCTTTTACACCATTTGCTGGTTCTACAAGCTCCCAGACTTGATTAGAATACATGGATTCTATCTCAGATTTCATTGCGTTTTGCCATAATTGAGCATCTTTATCTTGCAGTGCCTCGTTGTAATTCCATGGGTCAATTTCATGTTCACCCGGGACCAAGTCGGATGACTCTCCCAATCCCATGAATATATCCAGTTGTCTGACAACCCTCCCACTACGACGAGGCTCCGCAGACAATTGTGTATCAGGTGTAACACGCGGTGCAGTGTCCTGTGGTATATCTTCTTGTACAGTTGGTATTATATTTGGTGTTTTCTCTCTAACTTCCTCTAGAACAATTTTACTCATGGGTTTGTGATCCATTATATAATCCTCTTCCAAAAATCTGGCGTTCGTGCTCACGATCACCTTTTGGTCCTTGGGACTATAAAATAAATCACCATTCGTTCCTCTAGGATACCCTATAGATAGACAAACATCAGTACGTGATTCTAACTTATCAGCATCTGCCTTTAACACGTGTGCCGGAGCACCCCAAATTCGAACATGTTTCAGACTAGGCTTGCGTCCGGTCCACAGTTCTTTGGGTGTGGAGGCTACCGATTTAGAAGGTACTAAGTTTAGAATGTAAGCCGCTGTTTCTAAGGCGTGTCCCCAAAATGAATTATGAAATTCTGAACAACTCATCATTGATCTTACCATTTCCATAAGAGTCCTATTCCTTCTTTCCGCTACACCATTCTGCTGGAGTGTGCCCGGTGCAGACAATTGGGATTCAATTACATTTTCCGATAAATAATTCTTAAACTCTCCCAAGAGGTATTCACCACCACGATCAGATCGTAGTGTTTTGATATATTTACCAAGTTGATTTTCCACATCAGCCTTGTATTCTTTGAATTTATCAAAGCATTCAGACTTGCGGCGCATCAAATAAATATATCCGTATCTTGAATAATCATAAATGAAAGTGATGAAATATTCAAAACCCCATCTTGCCTGGACAGACATAGGACCACATAAATCGGAATGAACCAATTTCAACAAATCTTTAGCTCTATACCCCTTTGCCTTAAAAGGACTTTTAGTCATTTTTCCTTCCAAGCAGGATTCGCAAGTTGGATAATTTTCCACTACTAATGAACTCAAAAGTCCATAAGCTATCAACCTTTGAATCCTACTTAAGTTAATATGACCCAGTCTTAGATGCCAAAGATATGTTTGGTTCATTTTAAAAGGTTCCTTTCTCTTATTAGTAGATGTATCATTCGTTTCAATTTGTTGCATTGTGGGAGAAATTTGATTAAGAGTATACAAATTATATATCAATGTACCATCACAGATAATAATTCTATCTTTCCTTATAATAACCTTGTCATTAAAAGAAACAGAATATCCATCCATAAACAATTTAGAAACTGAAATTAAATTCTTTCTAAAATGCTGTACATAAAGACAATTCCTCAAAACAAGAGTTTTACTCTTATTGAAAAATAAATAAACGTCTCCCACTGCGACAGCTGCTACTTTTGTAGCATTCCCCATGAGTATGGTAATCTCTCCATCACTGAGCTGTCGGGTTTGGTGGAACCCCTGCAAAGAATTGCAGACATAGTCAGTGGCTCCCGTATCTACACACCAATTGTCAGCAGATACTGCCACTAAACACGATTCAACAACTAGTATATAAGACTTACCATTCCTGTTCCCCTTCAGAAGAGGGCAGTCTGCCTTGTAGTGTCTCGGCTGCTTGCATTTGAAGCACTTGCCTTTAGGCTTCTTGACCACACCAGTCTTTGCTTTCACTTGGTTCACCGGTGCTGAATTTCCTTATTTCTTTTTCTTCCTACTGCCCTTTGGCCTAGGATGAGCAGCATTTTCAGCAACATGAACCTGAGGAGGTCTACAAAACAGTTCTTCCACCGCCATAAGTTCTGTCAGAAGTTTTGCCAACGTGTACATATGTTTGTTCATACCATAGTTTAGGCGGAACTGCTCAAAACTCCTAGGCAAGCTTTGGAGTATGATATCGACCTGGGTTTCCCCATCGATTTTAGCTCCAAGAATTTTTAACTCATTGAGTTGGCTCATCATCCTAAGGACATGTTCCCTTACGGGAGTGCCCTCAGCCATTTTGGTGTTCATCAAGACCGACATGCCCTTCGACCTAGCAGGACGACTCTGATGTCCGAAGAGTTCGCTAAGATTATGCATCATATCATAGGCGGTCTCCATGACTTGATGCTGAGTCTGAAGCACATTTGACATAGACGCCAAAATGTAGTATTTAGCCATCCTATCAGCCTTGACCCACCTATTATAAGAATTTCTTTGCTCTTCGGTAGAGGCATCAGTAGGTGCCGGAGGACATTCCTCAGAAAGTACAAAGATATAATCTTCAGCAGTTAACACAATGTCCATGTTTCGCTTCCAGTCAACATATTTAGTGCCAGTAAGTTAATGCTCTTTAAGTATAACAGAAAGTGAGTTGAGTGCCATATTAAAATCTTGAGAATCATAAATAATTAAACATATCAAACACTTCAAATTTACCAATTTATATTGAATCTCTCAAAACAATATAAAATAAAATTCACCAACATCTCAAGCACGGTGAATTTGCATGCCACGATAGTGTGGACGTATACAAATCCGAACATTTACAAGAGAAGGTTTTACCCAATAATCTCATTTGTCAACCTAGTTTTATGAGAAAATAATTAATAGTCGATTTTCTTTAGCCATGCAAATTACAGCAGTGACTCCGATGGGGAGGATACTAATTATTTGCATCTAAGTGTATACCATTATTTGACCCCAAGTCCATTGCGCAAGCTTATGTGCCTTACAAATAGAGAAGTACACACATGCTTGGATAATTTCCTACACTCATCTTAAAGAAGTTTGTACCAGTGATCCATGAATAAACTCATCCGATGGGGAGGAAGGCTCTAATGCCAACGCGCAAGCTTACTCACATCACTTACAAACCAATAATGGAGGCCATGGGAATTTATTTACCAATCCCCTCTCCCACTTAGTTATTTAAACACCGAGGGTTTTTATTTAACATGCATATAATATTTCATAATAAAATATACATGCTAGCATGCTTCTATTATAAGTAATTTAAAATTAAATGTATCACATAGAACATGCCTCATATATAATAATTAATTGTCAAGTTAAACAATTAAATCAATTATATATCGAAAGGATTAAGCCACTAAATAAATCAAGTAAATGGGCCTATTAATCCAGCCAATAAATAAAACTAGAGCCAAAAGAACCCAACAAGCCCATTATATTAGTCAATTACTCCTGCCAGCCCAAAACAAATACAAGAATTACAGCCTTGTTCCAATCCCTTATATCACGGCCCATTAGACAAAGAATTAAACTGAGCCCAACAACCCAACAGCCCAAAAAAGGACATAAGCCCATTAGCAATACAAAAACACCATCTATGCTGCCCTAGAATAACACCAAGCCGCAACAACCAGACGGACACCTCATACCAACAGTCGCACGGCGCCATCGCAAGTGGTGGTCGTGCTGTTAGCTCACTGGCAATGCGCCGCCGACAATCCAGTAACGAGCCGCCACTCCACCAGAGTCTCCCCATCCACTCCCATTGCTAGGACCGCAGTCGCGCCTACCTCCCATGCTGCCTCCAACCGTCAGCGCAACATGCAGACCGTCCAGTGCCACCGCGCGCTACTCCAGACCATTAAGATGTGTCGTCGCCTGCAATTGCGCTGGTATCAGGCAGCCACCAGCCACCGGTTGCCCAGAATTAATGCCGATGTTTCGCCTGAAGACATCCACACCGATGTAACCAGACGTCGCTGTCGCTGTCGCTGGCGGCCGCTCCAGCAGGCACCGTCAGTAAAGAGCCGACAGCCCATTCTCCAGCGATCTACAGTCAGTGCCGGATGTGCGACGATCTGCCCCGACCCGACCTGAGACAGGTTGGACTCGCCTGGATCCTGGTTGGAACACCACCAATCGCAGTCACAATCAACACACGCGGCAAGATCTGCACAGACTCGAACAGAGTCAGCGTGAACGCGCCGCCATCGTTAACGATTCATCACTCGCCGCCGTCAATCGTACCGTTCACCGTTGATATCAATCCAGTCGAAGCCTCTCACCTTTTCAGCGCCGCCGTGACATATCTGGTCCAGCCGAACCCACCAGCCTTTGATTGTCAGTACCGGTGAGACCCGCCGTCATCTCCAACGTTCACCCGCAGCCGGATGCACACCCATCGAGCAGAGTGTGCGTGTGTGATAAAAATGTTACAGTGACTTCTGACTATCTTCTTGGTGTATGTAATAAGTGTGTATCGTGTATACAATCAAAGAAAAATACACTGACAGCATATCACAACAGTAGATCACAAAATAATATACGATTACAAAGATAGTACTTCAGTCACATAATCACATACTGACTGATTGACTAATAAACATGCGATTAATTCAGATTAGATCAATTAATCAAATAATCACAAAAAACATCCATACAAATCACGTTTTACCAAGAAACTAAGCTCTGATACCAATTGTTGGCAATTGGATCGTTATGGTTAACGTGATTCGATAAAAAAATAGGTAAACAATCTGCGGAGGCAAAAATAATTTACCTGACTTCTAGGTTGGAGTAGAGGATGAAGATAGAACACTTCTGATCTTCTACAGTATGACCCAAAGTCAACTCTCTGGTGTTGTGTGGTCAACAATCCCCAGAGAGTTCTCATTCTGTTCTTTTTTTGTTTTCTACATAAGTGGCGCAGACTTAGGTTATTAGGAACTGAGATAACTTATATAGTTGGGCTACTGCAGGGACCAGGAGGAGAAATTGGGCTGGGCCTCAATTAGATTTAATTAACCAAGCTTAGCTCAAAGCTTTTAATTAAATCCAATAATAATAATATAGTCCACTAAAATATTATTACTGCACTACCAATCCAATCCCAAAATTATGTTCTGGGCTCTTTCTGATTATGAGCCTGATAGTCTCCCCATGTTTAAGATATACAATGCCCATTAATTAATTAAGTTACTGACAACTCAAATTAATTAATATCTCTTACAAGAGTAGTACCACTCAACCTCATTATCATGTCGGAAATTAATCCACTTGCAAGATTTACATGGTAAACTTTATGAGCTCCTGAAGGGGACATCATCAACCTATGAAGGACATGGATTCCTTCTACAATCAACAGCACACCATAGAGACAACATTATTTCCTAACTCACCAAGTTTGTCGATTTAATTCATTTAAATCTTACCCATTGATGAATCACAGAAATATATATTGCCTTACGTGTTGAGGTTATTGTGTAGGGATTAAGAGCAAGAACATCCATAATAACAGAGATCAAGTTCTTCTATATAGACAGTACAAGTCGAACGATCTCAGGCGGTCCTACTCAATACACAAAGCAGTGTACTAATGTGGTTCTATGGTCAAGACAAACTAATACCAAACCACACTACAACCATACCGATAGATAGTCCCCGTCTATCTCGGTTGTGAGCATCTGTTTATACTTTATAAGGAAACCGATAATATGATCTTCTGCGTGTTATCGCACAACATATTATCTACAATATAAAGTAAATAGACTTTTGCACAAACATATAAATAAACAATTTATAATATGCAAAAACTTTTGATCCTATGATTCTCATTTCAAATAAAATTGTTAAAAACATTGTTCAATATAAAAGCAAGGCTTTTAGTATACAAATCTAACATCATTAATTGTTATGTAGTGTCTGAATACATATTGGTTATTGATTGAGTGCGTTCACTGTTGAGAAGAATTACATGTTATAATTCTAAGAGTATAACTTCATAGTACCTAGAAAGGGAGTGGAATCATATATCTTGCTATGAGGTTATTCACACGTGTTACACGCATATTTATTTGTGTCTATAGAGTAGATATTCATGGTTTAATGATGCGTCTATATTCCACAAGGTAGAGTCGGACATCAACACACGGAAGGGAAATTAATTAGTGAAATTAGATTCCCCTAGAGTTACCTATTCTCCTACTTAATTCACTTTCGTATTCTTCTAGTGCTTTTATTTTAAGTGTTATTTAAATTAATTATTTAGTAGTTTAATAATTAAATCCCAAACTTTATAGCCAACTTGTCTTAATTGATTAGCTTATAATTAAATTAATAATACGCCGTCCTTTGGATTCGATAATTCACTGGTCTCTTACTTAAGCTGCAACGTATATCCTTAATACTTGGGGATTAATTTTGCATGCAAAGAAAATGCGCATCAGTACCATATTAATGCAAGGTATCCTCAAAGATGATGCAAGCATCAACCGGCGACTTATAATGCTTCAATCGATGCACATTCGCCGCTATGATGTCTTAGTCCTTGTCCATGATCTCAAAACTCCCCCTCTGCATGCTCTATGGATAATGAACGGTTTCGTTCACTTTGATTTCAATTTACATGCAAAGAGATTCAAACAAGAGTTAAAAAGTAATACCTCATCACCTTGCTTGAATTCCTTGTAAGTGATCTTCGAATCATGTTATTTCTTCATTCTTTCCTTGTAGATAACTGAATTCTTATAAGCTTGATTTTTGACCTCATCTAAATGATTGATTTGAGTCAACCTCAACTCCTTTTGATCCTTAAGACACAAGTACAAACTTCTCAATGCCTAAAAAGCTTTATGCTGAATTTCTATGGGTAAGTGACACGGCTTCCCATAGACAATTTGATAAGAAGACACATCAAGCACTGTCTTATACGCAGTTCGGAATCCCCACAAATCAGCATCAAGCTTCATAGCCCAATCTTTCCTATTAGTTCCACTACCTTCTCCAAAATTTGTTTCACTTGTCGGTTGAAAACTTCAGCTTGCCTGTTAGCTTGAGGATGATAGGGTGTAGTAACCCTATGCTTAACACAATATTCCTTGAGAACTCTTTCAAGAAGCTTGTTGACGAAGTGTGAACCTCCATCACTTACAAGTGCTCCAGGAACTCCAAAGCGGGCAAAGATATGTTTCTTTAAGAAAGACAACACAGTCTTCGAATCATTCATGCGAGTAGGAATGGCTTCTACCCACATAGAAACATAATCCACTGCTAGAAGGATGTAGAAAAATCAATTAGATGGGGGAAACATCCCCATAAAATTGATTCCCCATACATCGAAGATTTCAACAACAATGCTCGGCTGAAGTGGCATCTTATCTCTTCTACTTATGTTTTTCATCCGTTGACATCTATCGCATGTGGCCACATAGGATTCATAGTCTTTAAATAAAGTAGGTTAATAAACGATAGATTGAAGTACCTTTGCTGCAGTCTTTTGGGCTCCAAAGTGCCCACCGTTAGGTTGTGCATGGCGAAAATCAAGAACACTCTCCATCTCAATCTCGGACATATACCTACAGATGATAAAATCTGTAAAAATCTTGTAGACAAATGGATCATACCATATAAACGTCTCAACATCCCTCTTAAACTTCACAAGTTGATACCTGTTGAGATCTTTCAGAATTTCTCCTACAACAATGTAATTAACATAATCCGCATACCATGGATCCATTCCTTGAGCTACAACTACACAAGCTCTCTCCGCTCCTTCAGCAAACACTGCCATAATCTTCTCATCAGGGAACATCTCTTCTATGTATTCGAAAGAATCATCACAATGCTCAAGTGTCTCCAACCTTGATAGATGATCTGCCAATACATTCTCCGTATATTTCTTATCTCGGATCTCCATATCGAACTCTTGCAGAAGAAGGACCCACCTAGTGATCCTTGGCTTTTCTTCCTTCCTCTCCATCAAGTATAGGATCGCAGAATGATCCGTGCACACGATAGTCTTCATGCCAACCAAATACTGTTGGAACTTATTGAATGCATATACAACAGCTAGAAACTCCTTTTCAGTGACAATGTAGTTCTTTTGTGCTACATCAAAAGTCTTCCTCGCATAGTAGATGGCGCAAAACTTCTTCTCTCTCATCTGCCCAAGCACCACTCCAAGTGCTAAATCACTTGTATCACAGATAAGTACAAATGGTTGAGTCTAATCCGGTGTGATCAAGATAGATGTAGTAATAAGCGTCTCTTTCAAAACTTGAAAAGCTGTTAGACATTCATTATCAAAAATAAAAGGAACATCCTTTTCAAGTAAGTGAGAGAACGACTTGGAGTATTTTGAGAAGTCTTTGATAAATCTCCTATAAAATCCTGCGTGTCCAAGAAAGGACCGCAATCCCTTCTCATTAGTAGGTGGTGGAAGCTTCTCAATCGCCACCACCTTTTCTCTATCCACATGCAATCCCTTAGCCGAAAAATGATACCCAAGAATAATCCCATCTCTCACCATGAAGTGGCACTTCTCCCAATTCAAAAGAGAAACCAAACATAGAAAAATCATCCATAAACACCTCCATGATCTTTTCTATCAACTCATCAAACATGGTCATCATGCAGCGCTTAAATGTAGCAGGTGCATTACATAGCCCAAAAGGCATCTTCCTAAAGGCAAAGATTCTACAAGGGAAAGTAAAAGTAGTCTTTTCCTGGTCCTCGGGTGCAATCATATTTTGATTATACCCCGAGTACCTATCTAAGAAATAAAATAAAAATCATACCCAGCAAGACGATCAAGCATTTGATCCATGAAAGAAAGAGTGAAGTGGTCTTTGCATGTATTTTCATTTAGTTTCCTGTAATCTATACACACACACCATCCTGTGGGAATCCTAGTGGCTAAAGTTTCGCCATATTCGACTTTCACAATAGTCATGCTCTCCTTTTTAGCTACAATATGCAATGGACTCACATGGGGACCATCACTAATTAGATATATAATTCCTGCATCTAGCCATTTGAGGATTTGCTTCCTAATCACTTATTAAATAGTGGGATTCACCCTCCATTGATTCTGAATGCTGCTCTTAGCC